>JARFJB010001479.1:850000-1077500 GCA_036346205.1 Vesta saturnalis | reverse complement strand
TCTTTCCACTTCCGTTTCATTACATCTGCGTGGACGTGGTGCAAGTAACTGAGCATACGTGCAGTGTGGCGCCCATCGGAGATGCTCCTGTAGCGGATTGTCAGATGGTTGCCATCACCATACTGATATATCTATTGGAGCATATACAATGTGTGATGTATGTCGGTCTGTCGGTTTGTCTGTCTATCTGTTTGTATGTAAAGCTGCCGACGCGCTCAGTCAGTTAGTCTGCGTCTGGTCTGCGGCCACGGTCGCCGTTTTTCTGGAAAGAAAGCGTAAGTAGTTGAAGAGCTGTGTCAGTCATACTTACTATGTTATCTCGAAGACTAGGAAAGACCACTTGTCTTGTTATGGAGCAATCCCGCTTAAGTGGGCCACCCTGTATATATATATATATATATATATATATATATATATATATATATATATATTTGTTCTAATAAAATGTTTAATTTGCCTGTGTCAGTTCAAAATGCCGCGCACACCCCAAAGAAACTTGGAGCAAGACCATATGGGAATTACACGAAAGAACAATTACTAGAATGTCTGGCTGCAATAAGATCTGGTTCTATGATCCAAAGAGCGGCAGCAGCTAAGTTTGGTACCAGCAGGTCAACTATCAAAATAAGGCCGAAAGGTCAAAGTCCGTAGGCCGCCAAACGATTTTTTTACGGGAGGAAGAAATGTCATTCGAACAGCACATGATTAAGCTGTGTGATTCTGGATTTCCGATCGTTGAAATGGATCTTAGGAGTATTGCCAAAGCATACCTAGACAAGAGAGGTGTAAGAGTCAGCCAAATCAAGAACAATCTTCCAGGGTATGATTGTACTAAAGCTTTCCTTTCCCGTCACAAGAACCTTTCAACTCGTGTCTGCAGCAATATCAAAAAGGCAAGAGCAGCTGTTGATGAACAAACAATCAAGGAGTGCATTGAGAATTTGCACAAGCTGTTGAAAGACGTTTCTCCAGGTTTCATATGGAATTACGATGAGATAAACCTCTCAGATGACCCTGGGTCCAAGAAAGTGATTGCAAAAAGAGGCTCAAAAAATATGTTCAAAGTATTTGCAACACTTCAAAGTTATCTACCTCGCTGATGTTCTGTGCAAATGCAGCTGGTGACCTACTTCCACCTTACGTGGTTTACAAAGCGGAGCACATGTGGTCTGTGTGGACAGAGAATGGACCGATTGGAACACGCTACAACCGCTCAAAAAGCGGCTGGTTCGATTCGGTATGCTTTCAAGATTGGTTTAAGTTTATCATTCCTTCCAGCAGTCAGAAATGTCGAAGGACCCAAGGTAGTCATAGGAAATAATCTCTCCTCGCATATTAACCATCATGTCCTGAAGCAATGCGTAAAACACAATGTGCGATTTGTTTGTTACCACCACACCCGACCCATCTGACTCAGTCACTCGATGTTGCTTTTTTCCGACCAACTAAAAGAATTTGGCGTGAAATCATGTTGCAATGGAAAGCAACATACACAACAATCCCTAAAGACACGTTCCAAGCCTTGTTGAGGGAACTGATGACGAGATTACAGGAGAACCAGGTAGAGAACTTGCAGTTGGGATTCCGAAAATGTGGAATATACCCACTTGACTCAAAACCACTCCTGAACCGAATGCCACGTGAACAATGAGCAGTAGATGTGAATGCTGTAGGTGAGGCATTCTTGGAGCAGTTAGAAAAGAGAGATGTGACTTCGTGCAAACTGGTAGAACCCGAAACAAGAGAAAGGTCAACGTTCCCGTTGGGTGAGCAGTCACAGCAGAGGATGTTAGAAGACTAGAAGCCGAAAGTGAACAGCAAAAAAGATCAGAATAAAAAACAGTCTACGAAGAAATTGTCCAAGAAGAGAAACACCTCATCTGAGGAAGCTACGACTCTCCAAAGAAAAGACAGCCACTCAAGAACACGAAATATCATCTGACAGTTCTGATTTCGAATCATCTGGTCCATCAAACTGGGTTCCCGAGAAAAAGAAAACAGCCACAGTACGAGTATGGAAGAGAACTAGAATCGGATCTTCTTCATCCGAAAATTCCGAAGAAATCGACAACGATCTAGAATTGTGTTTAGAATTTGATGATGTAAGTGACTCTTTTTTAGATCTTGAGGACCGCCCCTCTAATTTACCGATTGTGCAGAACTGTGAGGTTGGAAATTATGCTGTCGATAACTTTGTTTTGGTTCAATAAATGGGGAAAAGTGCCCTAGCAAGATTCTGAAAATTGCTTCAGAGGGTCCAACTGTAGTGTATGGAGCAGAAATTGAAATTTTGGAAATGGCCGGAAAAACCTGATTGCATGACTTATAATTGGGCAGATGTATGCGGCAAGATCAATCCGCCTGGACTTATGTCAAAGAGAACATCTCTCAGTCCCTGAATTGGATTTTTATGAGTGTTTGATTTTTTCTAAAATAAAACATTTTTACAAAATAAAACATTCCATATTTCTTAAAAATTATTATCAATTTTGTTAAATACATAAATAAAAAGTTTACCTCGAGTAGGATTTGAACCTACGACCTGTACTTCGCTAGAGTACCGCGCTAACCAACTGCGCCATCAAGGTTCAAGCCCCTTTCGATGTAAATTTTGTCCTTATGTATGTAGAACTTATAATAATTCCATATTTCCTATTAAATACTTTTTCTTTTTTTTTTAGGAGTAAAAAATGGTACCTCCTACTCTATACCTACTTAATTTTTCACGTAAAAATGAACACAATATAGTTAGAAACAAAGTATATGGGGTTACATTGGCCCAATATAATTCAAAGATAAGAACATTTTCTAGGTGAATGGTATGTTTGGGCCAAAGTTGTGCTTGATCCAGGTAACTTTAGCCCAAGATTAAAAATTCGTGTACCTACTCGATGTGAGTCCACAAATATGTCAAACCTAATTTAAAGCATAGCTTATGGCCCTAGGAAGTGCATTGAATCGAAAACCCCTCATTCAAATGGGTTAAAGTCTCACTAATTTGACATTAATGTAGAAAAACTAGAATTTTGAGACAATGTTACCCTAGTTTACGGTAATTATTTTTTCTTGTTTCTTCTTCTACAGATCCATTGTATCAGAACCTCTAAATAAGAAAGAAGCTTTCTTTCTTTTCAGTGTCTTCAAGTTCATTCCTAAATGTTCATAGTCAGCCATGTATATCTTACTTAAATCAACATAACAGGTGCGTAAAATAAAATTGCATTTCCGTTTCGAGTTTAATAAATGTATTAATTCGTCCTAACATTTTGAATTTGTTAAATAAAAATACGCAAGTAGTAATCCGGGGTTACCTAGGCCACTTTCGAAATTCAAACACATGCTAATCTACTAAAATCTACATTGCGCACAATACAGACAATATAAACTGTACTATAGTTCAATTAATAAGTTCAAAAGCAAAGGTATGGCGTCCTCTAGTGACAGTAACAGGCTGGACAGTTGTTAAAATTTTAAAAATGTCCACATACATTTTTCATCGTCTACAGCTGGAAAGATATACACATTCTCGAATGATTTTCATCTCTTTCGAAAAAATCTTAAGTTAACTTTTCCTTTCTCTACATCTTTGTCAAGAACAGTCGCGTAGAACTGTTTTTTCATTGCTTTCTTAGTATTTTCATTAAAAGTTAGCTCAACAATAACAAACATATCAGGTTGAATATCTTCCATTTGCAATATTGTTTTCTTTGGCTTATTGCTGGTTTCTTCAACTTCTTTTCGACCCAAAGGTACAACACCTGCGGCTTTGAAGCCATTCTTCAAGTTCTTAATGATGTTGTCTTCTCCTAATGATCCTAAACATTTCTTCAAAGTCTAGGGAATCTGTCTTTTGGGATAGTACTACGGTTTTTCTCCTTCCAGTCATTCAGAGTCTCACGCCACTTAATGTTAAGCGGCCTGAGAAATGCTACGTCTAGGGGCTGGGTGTAGTAGGTACTGTTAGGAGACAAAAGTACGAACTTGATGTTGTTCTTCTTACATTCTTTAATAATATGTGGCGAAATATGGCTCGAAAGATTGTCACCAATCAACACTTTATTAGCCTCCTTGTTGAACTTTTCAAAGTATGGTAAACAATCTTTGTAAACCAGTCTTCGAACATTTCAAGGGCAAACTACCCACTTTTAGATCATTATGCTGGTTTGTAGCTTTGTAACAAATGTACGAAGGCAGTAGGGTGCCGTTGGCACTTCCGGCAAACATGACTGACGCGCTGGATTTTAAGAAATCTATAACACGTTTTTACGACCTGGGTCGTCGGTGATGTTGGTCTCATCGTAGTTGACAATCATTGAAGGTTCAACATTCTTTAACGTCTCAGTTAACTCGTCAAAGTAGCTGTTTACAGTATCACCATTGGCAGCTGCTCTACTTCTTTTTATGTTTTGACATAGCCTTTTGGATAATTCATCACAGTTCCTTTTTAGAAAGTAGTCTATAAAATCGAGGCCTGGCATATTATTTTTGAACCTCAGTTCATTCCGCCCACATCGATCCAAATACCCCTTAACTATCAGTCTTATGTCTAAGTTTGTCAAAAAAGCCATGGTTATATATAATTTTTTTCCTTCAGGACTTAAAACACATGGCCCTGTTTATTTTTTTTATTTCACTGCAGCTGTTAGCACACCTGGATATTATATTTTTCTGCTGCTTGCCGTAAGGATACAATTTTTACATTTTATCAGCTGTTAATTGGTGTCAGAACAATTTTATATTTTCTAGTCCAACACGTCTGGTAATTTGCATTTTTCAACTGAAAAATAAAAAAATTACATAATTGAAAGATTTTAAATGTACATATACATGTGACGCGAAGAGTTTTGTTAAAAGTAATGGGATACAGTTATGTTAAAATCTGAAATTAGTTTGTTTTGGATGACGCTGAGTTCAAATATAATATTGTCCTGAATGTGGCACTTCCGGTATTATATTTTCCTGAGTAGACGTCAATCTTTGTTATTTTAAATGGAACGTTAATATTTTATTTTATTTTCGATCTACATGAAATTCTAGAAAATTTTACAATGTCTATACCAAAATGAAGTATTTTCGAGATATTTCGATTTTTTAAATTTTGAAAAATCCTAGTCCACATTGAATAACGATATGTCCATTAATAACGAAGCTAGTGACGTGAAATTGTAACCAATAAACAACAAGCGCTTGCCCGTTAACTCCATATATCCATCTCATTGATATTTCATACAGGGTGTTTTAAACTTAACCGCCAACATGCACAATTTAAATCATTTATAAGTTGCTTACTTCAAATAGAACACCCTGTATTTTATTACATTTTTCGCTGTAATTTTTTAAGCCAATTCGTTTGGTATCAGTATTCCCTATACCTAAATCCAACCACTTTTGAGATATTTCATTATCTTAGTTAAAACATAAAAACTCTTCATTATTTCAACATTAGTAAAGGGTAGGCCATGATTTCCATTCTTTAAGGTGATATTTTGTTATTTTTTCATAAGTTATTAATTCTGAAAAGTAACCAATAGCCTGAAAGGATTATTAATTGTGGATATCATTAAAAACGTTGACTAGGTATTTTGTATTAATTTAATTAGATAACTTACAAACAAAAATAACTAACTGTAATATGAAACAAATAAAGTTTTATAATAAGTGTTCAAAATTAGCACCATCTACTTCTAAACATTTACGAGTCCTTTTCATTAAGTTATGTCTTGTAATTCTGGAAATATGGTCGGGTGTTAGAGAATTAAAAGCAAATAAGATTCTCTGCATCATATCTTTCTTTGTCGTAACAGGTTTGGAAAATACCTGATTTTTAATGTAACCCCAAATACCAAAATCTAGAGGAGCCAAATTAAGAGAGCGAGCTGGCCAACGAAACGGATCCTGATTGGCAATCCATCTATCATCAAACATGTCGTAAAGATGCTGAGCAACAGGCCCAAAGTTATAAGGAGATGCTCCATCTTGCTGATACCACGCTGAAGCCGCCTCTCCATTTCTTAAAGTATGTAACGCCGGGTAAGGCTTCTTCTAAAATGTGGCAATATCTTGTACGATTTAAATTTTCATCATAAAATTTTAATGCTAAAATTTTATCGTCTTTTATTGCACAAAAAACACTAAAACTCCAACTATCTTGGAAATAACGTTCTCTACTAACATGTTGATTTTCATTAGACCAAAAATGGGAATTATGTCGATTAAATAATGCATTTTTGCTAAACTTTGTTTCATCACACCATATAACTTTTTTTATGAAGTTTTCATCTTCTTGGGTCTTCATTAAAAACCATTCACAGAATTCTACCCTTCGAGGAAGATCACCTAATTGTAAGTGTTGCACCAAATGATATGAAAATGATTTCCATTTGTGTTTTTTTTAAATGCGATGAATTGTTCTCGTAGACAAAGTAAGATCTCTCTCATAATCTCTAATGGAGACATTTGGAGAGGCCGTAAAATAACCCAAAACATTAATTTCGTTTATGTCACTCTCCACTACTGGTTTATTTTTATTAATTTTTGTCTTAAATTGACCAAAATGACGGCAGTTTTTAAGCAATCTTCTTACAATATCACCAGTTGCATTTGGTCGATTTGGATATCTTTCTGCAAAAACACGGCAAGTCCGTTCAACAATTCTATTACACTCGCCGTACTATGAAATACAAACTGGTAAAGAAAACTGCGAAAACAACATAAACAATTAACGTTTTATCAAATCTTTGACAGCCATGGCCTACCCTTTACTAACGTTGAAATAATTAAGTGTTGTTATGTTTTAACTAAGATAATGAAATATCTCAATAGTGGTTGGATTTAGGTATAGGGAATACTGATACCAAACGAATTGGCTTAAAAAAATACAGCGGAAAATGTAATAAAATACAGGGTGTTCTATTTAAAGTAAACAACTTATAAATGGTTTAAATTGTGCATGTTGGCGGCTAAGTTTAAAACACCCTGTATGAAATATCAATGAGATGGATATATGAGTTAACGGGCAAGCGCTTGTTGTTTATTGGTTACAATTTCACGTCACTAGCTTCGTTATTAATGGAGATATCGTTATTCAATGTAGACTAGGATTTTTTAAAAATTTTTTAAACAATCGAAATATCTCGAAAATACTTCATTTTTGGTATAGGACATTGTGCACAAATTGTATCTAGAATTTTATGTAGAATTCGAAAATAAAATAAAAAATATTATGTTCCATTTAAAATAACAAAGTTGACGTCTACTTCCGGTATAACCGGAAGTGCCACATTCAGGACAATATTACATTTGAACTCAGCGTCATCCCAAACTTACAGCTTCGTAATTTCAGATTTTTAACATAGCTGTATCCGCCATTACTTTTAATCAAAATTCTTCGCGCCACACCCTTGATAGTATACTGTTTTATGGTTGGGGTAACAAAAGCCACTTACTCTGTGGTAGTCTTTATTACCCCAGGCATGGAACGCTGGAAATGGAAAAAAAATTCTAAAAAAACCTTTGAAGATATAATCTTTGAAATGGAAACACCAATAAACAGGAAAGTTTGAGGTTATGTTTAAAAGGTTTATATTGAAAAACAATTACAAATACATTGTTGGTGACCAAAGTTACTAAGTTATCAAATTGAAGGGTAACATTAGCTTAAGTATCATCAATGTTTGTACACTTACCTTTAAAAATCACAATGTAGTTGACTAAACCATTAATAACAGACTAATAAACTGAACTAGGTGATGTCACGAGTGTCTCTCAAACTCAACCAGTGTTGCCAGTTTTAACGCGGGAAAAATAGTCTGCAAAATGGCCTAAGTTATCCTAGTGGTCTAAGTAACCCCGAATTACGGTAATAATACCATTTAACATGTTAAGTATCTGTTACTCATTGAACTACTCATTGCTCGTTTATCTTGCTTCCAAATCACATAAAATCAGTATATTGAACAAGACCTGAATGTCGGACTAAACTAAAACGCACAGTATAGAAAAATGTGGTAAAACGCAATAATGTGTTTAATACAATACACTTGAGTGTAGTTCGAATAATAAATTGCTGATGTGTGGTTCTGGTTCTAAAAATAGTTAAAATGTAATGGTTACAGGTTACTGTTAAGGTCAACAAGTTTATTTAATAATAATTTTACGTATGTTGTTAAATGTTTAATAAGAAAAATGTCAACTTCTATAAATTTTGAATTAGTCAAAATTGAACCTATATGTGAGACTGAATCAGAAATATACTCACCTAAATCAAATGCAGATACTTTTGATGTATTTATAAAAGAAGAATATGATGAACTTAATAATAAAAATCTAAAAGTTCATAATTCTAAAGTTTATGAGAGTGATCCGCTACAAATAGACGAAAATATTATATCATGCAATTCTAAAAGAGCAATTAAAGAAACTTTATACAAATGTGATCAATGTAATTATTCAACCAAATACCGGAGCTATATTAAAACTCATGCAGTAAAACACAGAACAGTAAAGGAATATAAATGTGGTGAATGTGATTTTACAACCAAGTGGAAAAATAATATTAAAATTCATTCAGCAACTCATAATCAAATAGCATACAACTGTGATCAGTGTGATTACACGACCACAAGCAAATCAGCCATGAAAAATCATACATTAAGTCATAATTCAATTATATTTAAATGTGCTCAATGTGATTATGTAACTACGTGGAGAAGTAATATAACTAGACATTCCTGGATTCACAATAGTTCAACACATTATAAATGTGATTATTGCGATTACACTTCAAATAGCAAAGTTGGTTTAAAAAACCATCTGTTAACACATAATGGAATTAGTTATAAATGTGATCAGTGCCCTTACGTAACAACATGGAAAAGCAATCTTGCACACCACTCTAAACTACATAATGCTGCAATTAAATTTAAATGTTTCCATTGCGATTTTGCAACAAAATGGAAAAATTATATGAAAGAGCATTTATTGGTACACGGTGGTTCTAAAATATATAAATGTGACCATTGTGATTATGTTACAAATAGGAAAACTGCTCTTAAAAAACATTCTCCAAAACATAGTCCTTTAATATCATTTAATTGTGAGATTTGTGATTATAAAACAAAATGGAAATACACTTTAAAACGACACATATTACGACAACACGCTCTTAATAGAAACTATAATTAGTGAGCTGTGAATTTTAAGCAATAAAAATACTATTTTTGTAACTATTTTAATGAGTGTTGCGCAAGGTGAAGGTTTTATAAAATAATATGATTTTATATTAATAACTAAATTATATTTCAACTTTAATAATACAAATGTAGTTTTTATAAGTGGAAACTTATAATCATTTTCCACTGCATTATGCACAATTTGAGTTCACAACCGTTTTTTTTTTTGTGTAATTTGTAATTAAAATATGAGTAAATTTCAGTAAATAAACTAAAAAAAATTGATGGGGGGCCATGATCTGTTACACTTCCTTCATGTTGCATCAAAACAATATATATCCGTAAATCCATAAATGGAATGCTACAATTCATTCCCGTTGATTTAATCTGTCGGGGTACGGTTATTTTTAATTTGTTCATATTTCCATTTATATGAGATCTACAAAGTATGGTTTCGTTTCTTATTGACTTAACTTAATCTTTTTAACTTAACATTCATGCCATTCCCTTGCTAGGTAGGTAAAACAATCCCTGCCTCCCATTTATTTTTCATTCACAATCTTTCTCCATGCTTTCCTATCTCTGCATACCTCCCAAGTTTCCACAAGATTCATACATTGTTTCTGACATGTCCTTTTATTTTTAAAACTCATATTTCTTTCCTTTATCATACATTCGGCCAAACTTTACGCGGCCTCCCAGGCCCGGCCTTACCTCGCCCCCGTAAATTTGCTTCGTTATTCTTGCGTTGTTCATTCTCTCAATATGACCAAAGCAACGTAATGTACTAGTTACTTATATATCTATCCATCATCGTCTTTTCCTCGCACCCGTTGCTCAATATTAAAGCATTCCCGCTCACCCTAACACATGCCCAGCTACTGCCCTTAATCCGTTTATTAAACCTTTATTTACACCATACTCATTTAATATTTCTCACAGCTTCTCCCTATTCACTGTCGTATGCTTTCACCAGATCTACAAACGCACGGTACAGTTTCCTTTTTACACTTAAACAATGATCGCGCTCTTCCAATCACTCGACACTTCCCGTAACGCATACAATGAAAAATTTACACAATCTTCGTATAAGCTTTGCACCTCCATACTTTAGCATTTCACCAGCGATTTCATCTACACCTGCTCCTTTACTGTTTTTAAACCTTCCTACTGTTTTCTCCACCTCATTTATCCCAATATCCTTCTCCGTTTTATTCATCATTCCTTCTACATTCTCCTTATTTAACCCTTCAGTCATATTTTCCTCACTACTGTACAGCTTTCCGAAATATTCTTGCCAACATTTTCTCACTTCACAATCGTCCCATACTATTTCGTTACTCGTATTCATCACTTCTGCGTCGTTCTGTTTTGGACCTCGGTTTGTATTTTTGACCCATTTCCAAAAAAGTTTTTTGTTTCCCTCAAAATCATTCTGCATTTTCTGTCCTTCCACAACCTCATTACTTATTCTCACTGTCTCCTTCGCTTCTTTGTTTCTTAATCTGTACACCTCATACAAACGCCTTTTCTCAGTCTCATTTTTTGCAGTATGTACGCATCTTTTTTCTTACATACTGCCTTTTTTACCGATTCATTCCACCGAGCACATTTTTTCTGTCTACCTACAGTCGCTCTTCCACATATCCGCACGGCACAATTGACAACACAGTTTTTCAAGCTTGTGCGTGCACTTTCAACGTCAGTATCTTTTATTTGTTCGTTCAACACTGTTTCATTCACATTCAACTCTTTACTCACAGCATCCACGTATTTCATACTCGCACCTTTATCTACTAGTTTGTCTACCCTAATTCTGGACATTCGCACTACGTTTGCTTTCCATCTCCAGGCCCACCTTTGCCCTAAACACACTCTCGATACAACCAAAAAGTGGTCCGATCCATATTTCAATCTGCGCATTACTTTTGTGTCTTTCACCAGGTTTCTAAGTCGGTCATCATACACTATCAAGCCAATCATACTTTTACATTCACCTCTTTATCATGTATACATATACACATTTTTCTGTTTAAACCACGTACTAGATAGAAACAGGCTTCTCTCCACACAGATGCTCACCATTCTCATTTGCTCTTTGGTCTCCGAACTTTCCTAGAACGCGGTCAGTATGGTCTCTCTGTACACCCACCCATCCGTTCATATCTCCCACTATCATCAGTCTTTCGTTTGGCTTACATACGGTCAACACGTTCTCTACATCATTCCAGAAGTTCTCACACTTTTGGTCTCTTACTCCATTCACCGGTGCATAGCATGGCAATAAGAAAAATTCTTCAAAACTCCACTTTCATTCTAACCCACATTACTCGGGGAGATACCAATTCGTACTGTTTAACACATCTTTTCGCTCTTTCACTTACGATCACCACAAATCCTTTTGCGCCATCCACTTCAGTCTCAACTACTGACCATAGTGCTAGGCTGCCATCATCCATCTCTACAGAATCCTTTCCTTTGCGCTTTGTCTCCGATACACACAGAATATCAAACTGCCTTTCGTACATTACATTTGCAATTTCAAATTCTTTTCATGCATACCTCTAACATTCCACGTATCGGCTCGCCATTCATTTCTTACATAGTCGTCAGCAACGGGGCCTATCTGTTTTGACCTTGACCGGCCCTTGTAGCCAGGTCGATCAGAGGCAATTGTTTTGTTCTCTTGAGTAACACCATAACGGACAGTAGGTAAGATTGGAGACTTATGGAACACACCACATTTCCAAGGTCCCACTTATCCAAGGTTACCACAATCTCAAGGTCCCACCCGCCCAAGGTTACGCCATAAGTAGGTTATGTTTACATAAAACTTTCCCAAGGTCGCACATTACTAAGAATACCACGCTGTAAGGTGTAAAAAATACGAAGGTCACTAACACTCAACACATTCAGTAGGCTATTTGCGCACCCTACCTACTCAGATAGACATTTCACTTTTTCAAGACTTGCTCATGTAATTTTTTACACTTCTCTGATACCACACTTAGAACCAAATTAAAACAAGATAATGATATGCTAATATATTTATTTGTTGTATGTACAAATGTAATCAGTGTATTATTCAGATATATAATTTTCTCTAGGAATAAAACATTTTGATTTAGTACAAGTGCAAAGGGTCCTTCCCACTTCTGTATCATTGCACCTGCGAGGACGTGGTGTAAGTGATTGAGCGTATGTGCTGAGGGGTGCCCATCGGAGATGCTCCTGTAGCGGAGTCTCAGATGACCGCCATTGGTTTATTCGAACACACATGAAGCAGTCAACCGTATCGTCTGAAGATGCTCCTCTAGAGGACTAGTAGATGTTCATCAGCGGTAAATGATGGTATACTATCACAATATGATTGATATATTTGAGCATATACACCGTGTGATGTGTATCAGTCTGTTTGTCCGCCTCTCTGTCTGTATAGTAGTCGCCGCGCTCAGTCAGTTAGTTGCGGTCTGTATCGTCTGGGGCCGCACTATTGGGGTCGACGTTTTTCTGGAAATATATCATAAATAGAAGGTGAGCTCTATCAGTTATACTTACTATGACTGTCTCGATCACTTGCTAAGACCACTTGTCAAAGAACTGCATTACGAACTCGATGGAGCTGCTCTTTTAGAGAGCTCTCCGTAATGACGACATCATAATTCCAGACGAATGGCATTATGGTTGTCAGCTGTAATAAAAGAAAGAATTATAAATATAAATAAAGTAGTATTTAGACAATACATGAACGTGAACGTGAGGCGGTCCCATGTGATGATGCGATGTTGGTAGAATAGCCACTATTACCCGGCAATAATTAGAAACGCAGAATTGCGTTGAGTGGTACTGCCTCCCGACGCCATCGCACGCATAACGTTGTATAGGGGTGGAAGCATAGTGCGACCAATGGTCATGGGGATATGTGTAGCCCAAAACCTGTCATTGTCAAGTTCTTCGTCGTCATTGTCTTGCACATCGTCAGCAGTTTCGTTATTTCCATGATCTTGGACCTGCGGAGCGACGTCTGGAGCACCGCCATTGTCATTGTTCTCGTCCTGTATGCTGTTATGTGACTGTTCGTGTGCATTTAGTTGTACTACGTCTGACAGTTCGTGAGCGCTACGTTCCAGTAATTGCATGAAAGTGTTCATAAAGTTCTCCTCATCGCTACTCTTTTCAACGATGATTTCGTTACAAAAGTTAGTATGTGTTTCGCGAAGTAGTCGCTGTTGTCGTAATGCGTCATTGTCATAGACCTCAGAATCATAGCTGTAGACAGGGTCATTGTCTATGTCGGAGTTGTAGTCATCAATGTTGAGGTGATCGTTCCCAGCACAGGAAGAGCATACTCCCTCAACACTATGATGATATGCTGACGAAGTCATTACTATCATCGTTATGTCCGTCTATGTCAATAGGTAGTGGTGTGTCCTCGTCACTGATAGTAATGATTTCGGCATTGGTCATGTCAAGTAGTACTGTATCCGCAACAGGGTTGTAATCTTGTAGAGAGTTCAGGACTACGATCGTCAGTTCATAAATTTCGTCGTCACTGGATTGGGCGTCCACGATAATAGGAGAGGATGCAGAGGACGGGATATACAGAACCTCAGGGGAAAACGGGAGGAATCCTGAGGTGTGGACTCTGAAAGGAGGTCAACATGAATTGGATAGGAAACCTGAGGAGTAGGAGTTGACGGGACATCGGGGAGATGAGTTGAAGACGCTAGCGGTATAAAGTTGAATGGATACAGGAGTTGCCCAGGCGATGGAGAACGGGGGGGTAACAGAAACCAGTAAAAAAAAGAAATAAAACGTTAAAAATGTACCAACCACGAAACAAAAAAAAATGAAAAACATAACATTTGGTTTACCTGGGAAGATGATGGGGAAGTTGGTCTTGAAGTAATTGTATGTTCGATGTGTCAACTATAGCGTTATCTAATGTAGTTACGTTCTTAACCCTTGCCCTATGTGTTTGTTTCCTAACTATATTCATAACCACTTGATCTGAAAACCCATTGTATGCAACAATTCCTTTAATAATGCGCAATTCTTTATTATAATTTTGATATTTTTTTACAAGGGATATTTTTAATCTAAGCTCCACGTTTGGGAAGCCATAAAATTTATACTGATATAATTTATATTGCCTAGCTAGCTTAACAGTCGCATATAAAGACTCTTCAAAGGGGATAGGGTTCAAATTTAGAAGACATTTTAAAACTATACGAGAAAGTAAATTGTTAGCTTGTCGATTTATATTCTGATTTTGAATTTTTATAATTATAAGTAATGTGATTAATTTACATTGAGTTGTCGTCCATTTATATTTTATTATATTCAACTCGTTCAAAGAAATAGTAATATAATTTTTAAATTGCATCGATATATGTGCAACTCCCTGTACATAAAAAATCTTCAAATGTATAATATCTGAGCTTGCGCTATGAATACGCATTCATATGACCTTTCAGTGAATGCAAAATGAAAACACGCCATATACATGTAAGTATAATTATGCCTGAATTTAGTAAATATTATAATAACCATTTATTTTTAGATCAATTAATGTTCCCTTTGGACATGAATACAAGTTGTCGCACATCATTTTCATTAATATTTCTTCATACATGATAATTCTTTATTTTCAGGATCATCACAATTTATTAATCTTATTTCAAAATATTTTTTTTTGAAATGCATCATTAGTTTGAAGGTTATTTAAATTAAACACGCTTCCAATAATAAAAATATAATAATAGAAAAACGAAAAAAACACAACTAACAAAATCCATATCAAAAGAAAACAAACTTAAAAACAATATCGAATCTCCGGAAAATATTTTCACTCGTAGCTGTCGATAACAACCGAATTTATTTAGAGGCAAACTAACCTTAATTTAAATTACCGACAAATGAATATCACTTGTTTTAAACTGCCGATACTAAAACCGCTCTTAACTTTTATTGAAGTGACGTTATTTTATTTAAAATATTTACGATAAAAAATTTTGCAACATCTTGTCTAAGCAAGGTGTTGGAACAGAGAGAAAACAGAGAGAGCTACTAATCCTCCAGCACTTCTATTTATATGCAAATCGTTAGAAACCACATTCATCATTTGTTATCAACAACTATTTCAAATATTTCCTCAATTCTGATTGGCTTTTCTTAATTTTCAATTTAATTTCAAAAGCTCATAACTCTTGAACCCCTTAATCTATCTTAAAACTAACAACATTTTTGGAATCTACCTAATTTTTCGAATAAAATAAGTCCTTACACGAACTACTTGCTCCAATTATTAAACATGTTAATTTTTACATTGGTTTATTGAATTTATACTAATTTTATGCACTTTTCAGGCCTGGAATTGATTTCCACATGAATATGGGATGCTACTACATATAAATATACATCCTTTAAATGCCAACGGCCAATTTGAAAGGAAAATTATCTGAAATTTTCATATACCCTTAAAAACTAAACTTGGTAAAATAGTCACTAATATTGTGATTTGTGACTCGAAATTGAGGCTACTTTACTATTTTTACCTCTTATAATTTATTTAGGCCAATTGGTCCCAATCTATAACAATTTTATATAATTTTTTACACGAGGAAATAACATAACCTCAAATCAATACAATAATTTTTAAATGTATAATTTTACATTCTTAAGCACTTTAAATGTTTGTGAAAGTGTATATCCTTAATGTTTATGTCTTATATTAATTTATTTTCACTCTTTTGGACGTTTATAAGTTCTTCTAAGACTTGTATAGAATTGTTAAATATCACTACTTTAAGTCTGTAAATGTTAATTATTCACAATTATTCCAGAACTGCTGGATTATTTATGTCTTATTGTTCATAACCAATGTATTTATCCTGTTTGTTCTACAATTTTAGCACTTATTTTCCGTTTTCACACTAACACGAACGTTTTCACATATCTTGTCTGCGTACACTGTAATTGCGACATTGATATATGCCTAATACTAGTTTTAACATCACGTTTGTAATCTACACCCTGTGATTCATGTCTTTTGGGAAAATTATACTTAAATAAACCTACTAACTAATAATGAAATTGATTTATTGCATTACGACAACTAACATACCTTATACTCATGTGTAATATGTTGTCGTTTATTATTATATTAACATATTATGAATTATATAAATTTAGATCCATCTCAATGTTAATTAATCGTCCCTACCTAATATTACATATCTAAATGTACCATATGTACAAATTAATGAAATTTCTTACTATGAGAATTACATAGCTGTACCAATGTAATTTCTAATCATCTCAATATGAACCAAAAAGTTAAAAACCCCGAGTTTATGCTGTCTACAGCGATTTGAGTCATTGGTTATGAATCTTTTAGTGCTAGTTTCCTTACGGTAAATATCTATATCTAGTTGACTACCATTTCTTATTCCCAGAGTATCAAGGAACGGGAGACTGTCATTTGCCTCTTTCTCAAAGTTAAATTTGTTTGTCGGAAATTTGGAATTTAAAGTTTCTACAAAGTTCTCAATACTACAAATTTTAGTATTAAGGATGGCAAACACATCATCCACGTATCTAATCCAAACTCTAGGAAGATAAGACAATTCGCGTTTTAAGTCTGTCTCAAATTTACCCATGAATAGATTGGCTATAAACGGAGATAAGCTACTGCCCATTGTCGTACCATGTTCTTGCTGGAAAAATTGATGGTTAATTTTGAAAAAGGTTTGTTTCATACACAAATCTGTTAATTTAAGAAACAGTGAACAAACATCGAATGAGACTAAAATTTCACTTTCTGTAAGTTCAATGTGTTTAATTTTATCAATAAATTCATTTGACACACTGAAGTTGGGTTGTTGGTAGGAGAGGGTATGAAATTTACTAGATAACCATTTGCACAGTAGATAAGTAGGTGAATTAATACCAGAAACAATGGGTCACATAGCATGACCTAGTTTATGAATCTTAGGCAAGCAATACATTCTAGGTAGCACCAGATTATATACCGTTAGTCGAAACCTAAGAGAGTCATCCACAACTCTTTTACATACTAATAAAACCTTCCTAGTTGAAGTAATCATTTTAAGAAGAGGATCTTTGGTAATGACTGAATAAGAATCTGAATCTAAGAGTTCTTTGACTGAAGCAAAATAATCCTCTTTGTTTAAAATGGCTACTTGATTGCCTTTATCTGCTTTGAAATAAAAACAATTTTTACTTTTGAGATCTTTAACAATTCGTAGTTCTGAATGATTTAAATTAAATTTTGACTCCTGTTGGACACTTTCCGAAATTTTGTTATTCAAAGATATCTCATAAGATTCTAAAAAGGTCCTTTGTAATAATTCTGTTCAATATGTAGAATTTAAATTTTACTGAAATTTGGAAAATGTCTTGTTAAGATTCCATGTTCAGCCAATGAACGTGAGAGTTGTTTTAATTCTAGATCACTTTTGTGAGATGTTAGTCTATCTTTAAGAACACTAGAAGTATGACCAATATAAGAATTTTCGCAATTGTTACAAGGTATTTTATATGCAACTACTGATTGTTTTAACAATTCAATTTTATCTTTAATTTTAGTAAGTAAGTTATTTATGTTTTTATTAATTGTTTGCGTCAACTTAATGTTTGGTTCATTTCTAAAAACTTGAATTATTTTTGAAGATGTATTTTCGATAAAAGGAATAGCAAAATATGAAATAGGCTGTGGAA
The DNA here is from genome assembly GCA_036346205.1 of Vesta saturnalis. NCBI lineage: Eukaryota > Metazoa > Arthropoda > Insecta > Coleoptera > Lampyridae > Vesta > Vesta saturnalis. The sequence continues at coordinate 1,059,588 of JARFJB010001479.1, read as the reverse complement.
TATCTACTAATGGGTTACTATTTACGTTGTTTACAGAAATGTTATTAATTATTTATGTTAGGTATCGGACTTTCATTATTTAAAATTTCAGAAACTTGTGAACTGCCACTTCATCATTAGGGATATTTGCAGGTAAAAAAGTATTAAGGTGATCTCTCCCTTCACCTACGTTTTGTTGTAATGGAGTAATGTTTTGGTGGATTGCTAAACCACTCCCAAAGTCTGTTTATAGGGGGGTAAGTAAGTCCATTTGAAAATCAGCAGACAAACTAGAAAATGAGCGATATCTCACATCGTCTCATGTTGCTGATGTATTAGCAATTCGTTTTTTTAATAACCGTTCTGAATAGTTTTTGTGTTAAAAGTAAATTGATTTTCATTTTCTTACTATGGTGAGAGTGAAAATTAATAAATTGTTGACTACTAAGTAACTGTTCTTCGATCATCCAATGCAACAGTTACAACATGACCGCTTTTCCCAATAAACAAGCAATTATTTTCTTTGAAACACTTTGCGAGCGCACCGTTTTTGTTAGTTTAGGTTCATTTTGGAACAACCATACAGATGGTTGCTGTTTAGTTTCAAGCTCATATGAATATATCCATGGTTCGCCATCTGTTACAATGTAATGTACAGAATTTGAACGACTATGGTCAAATTGTTTATGCATTTCCTTGCACCACTTGTCACGTGATTTTTTGAGCTTCTGTCAGATTGTAAGGAATTCAACGACTACAAAGCTTCCTGAATAGTATGTATTTTGTTTCGCCGCAATGCCTAAGGATGCCTGCATCTCAATGTATATTACATGCCGATCTGATAAAATGATTTCACGTACAGTACCAATATTCTTTGCGACAACCGAAGTTCATAGTCTACTCTCGCGAAAATCGCCATCAAAAGTATATCTCCCACGTTTGAATTCTGCAAACCATTTGTAGACATTAAAGGTCATTAAACAATTTCGAAAATTACGAACTAAACAGTGCGAATCCGTTACAAATTAACTTTTTATAAAACCTTGTCGAGATAGTGGAGTAATACCTAAAGCGTTTAAAATCAAACCACACCCAGTTATTTATGGATCTTTTTATTATTCAACAAAACCAGTAAAGCCCTTATAATCTTGAAAAAGGAAACAAAGGATAAGTTTGGTAGTCCGTACCACACCTATCAGGTAAAGAACGAGCGTCTTGCTAAGGTAGTAATACGAGGCCTGCCCGTAGAGCTATCCGAGGCTGACGTTAGCTCAGAGCTTACACTAAGCGATATTAATGTGATCTTTTGTCTCAGGATGCAGCAGCGAGGCCGAGCGAATCCCTAGTTCTGGTACCGAACGAAGAGGACAAGAAGAAGATCCGAGAGGTGGAGTACGTCGCCCGCCTCCGTGTCACCGTATAGGACTTGGAGTGTCAATCGAACCAGATCGATTTTTGGTTAATTAAATACCTTCATCGTAAACAGCAACCGCGTATGTTAAAGATTTTATGTCTGTGATGAATTAAGGGAATATTTATTCTAGTGTAAGTATGTATTTTTATATAACTGAAAGCTCGCAGCGAATCATTTTACCAGCCTATGTAACGTATTAAAAGAATCAAACATTGCCTTGCAAAGATATCTTATTCATACGCGGACTCATTAAGCTGAAATCTGCTAAAATAAAAAGACAGTACGGGCCTTCTCACTCTGGTAATTGTGTGAATTAGCATTGTTGGTTGTTGTTTATATTTATATTTGGGTAGAGGTGGCTGGTGAATGGGTATATGATACCGCTGGTTATTAATTGTAAAAGGCAACTGCCAGTAGGTACATACTCCCAGGTCAGAACATTAAAACACCTCGAATTTTTATTTCTATTATTTTTGTTGTATAGATGAATGTGTAGCCAGAGAGAGCAGCACTGTAGTTTTCTAACGTACTCAAACTTATATATCGGTCACGATGTTAGTAATCTATTTATAACTTACCCTTGTAAGGCATTGTTTTAATGAGTATTATTTATCAGCTGTTTAAGTAGAATTATTTGCCTGCGAGCTGATTTCTCTTTGTATCTGCTTTATTGTAATTTGATTTATGTATTCTGTGCTTTAGTGGTCACTCAGCATTTGGGTACGTGCAAATTCATTGTCTATTTTCTTTTGTCCTTGCCTTTACCTTATTATCACCTGTGCAAGTTTTCTGTTGTATTTTATATGTACCGTAATTTGTGTTACTGTTTTATGTGCTTATTTACTTAAACAGTACCATGGTTGGTTTTTAAAGGGCCACATATTTTATTTTGATTATTTGTAACCCGATTGTACGTGTGACTACATGTGTTTTTTTATTAGTATTGTGTTTCTGTGTAACTGAACTGCTTTTTATTCAGTTTCTCTTAATGTTATAATTTTGTACGCACTTTAACCCGATTGAATGGTGTTTTGTTATATATTCAACCCTTTCATTGTTTTTTGTGTTATCTGATTTATTAATGGACCTGTGCAATTACTTATTTATGAAGAAAGTGGGTTTTATTGGTGGTTCTTTCCCACAAGAGTATATGAACGGGCTGAACCACCGCTGCGCAACGCTCGCATGGGATTGTATGTAACTGATATTTGGCTAAGGGTTGAAAAACACATGTTGGGGTTTAAGCAGCAGGTGTGCGCTTAAAAACTGCTTTACTGAAGAGGCGTTACGAATCATTGGAAATTCTTATGCGCACATTTTTGATGTAAAAATGTCACTAGATAGTAATTAATTACTAACGGTACACACTGCAATCAAAGGCGTTTTTGTTTGGTCTTGGAAACTCGAGACCTAAATGTAGGATTTGTTACGGACGAATACATATTTTTAAAATTAAATGTCGTGCAATAATTAATATGAAACTGTTCCAGCGTAAATTAGTGTTTCTTGTTTTTTTATCACTTTTCAAAGGCGGGGGTTGATTTTCGGGAGTAGACATGGTGGGTGGAAACCAAAGGGGAAGGCAGTTACAGTTAGAGTATCAATCGAGCCAGATCGATTTTTGGTTAATTAAATACCTTCATTGTAAACAGTTTGTCTTTAAAATATTTCTTGCATGTACATTTTCTTTTGAATTCGCCCAACACTAAGTAGTCTTTTCTTTTGGGGGTTAGTTGTAATGTGTTTTTCAAATATTAATCTATAAATAACAGTCACCCTTTTTGAAATTAAACGGCCTATGTTAACGATTTGTGTCTGTGATCAATTAAAGGAATAATTCAAGTGTAAATAGGTATTTCCATATAAATGAAATCTCGTAGCAAATAATTTTACAAGCCTATGCAACCTATTAAAAATCGAACATTGCCTTACAAAGATACTTTATTCGCACGCGGGCTCATTAAGCTGAAATCTGCTAAAATAAAAGACCGTACATGGCTCCCTCACTCTGGTATTTGTATGAATTAGCATTGTTGTTTATATTTGTGTAGAGGTAGGCTGGTGAACGAGTACATAATACCGCTGGTTGTTAATTGTAAAAGGCAATTGCCAAGTGGGTACACACTCCTGGGACCAGATAACCATTAAAGACCTCGAATTTTATTTCTATTGTTTTTATTGTTGTATAGATGAATGTGTAACCTGAGAAAGGGGCGCTGTATTTCTGTAATGCACTCAAACTTATATATCGGTCACGATGTTAGGATCTATTTATAACTTACCCTTGTAAAGCTTTGTTTAATGAGTCTTTTGTCTCAGTTTGTTAAGTAGAATTGTTTGTCTGTGGGCTAATTTCTCTTTATATGTGATTTATTGTAAGTGTCCGTATGTATTTTGTGCTTTCGTAGTCACTAAACTATTGTGTATGTGTAAATTCCTTGTCTATTTTCTTTTGTCCTTGCCTTTACTTTATTATCACCTATGCAATTTTACTGTTGGTGTATTTTATATGTACCGTAATCTGCTTCATTGTTTTATGTGCTTATTTACTTAAAGACCGGCACGATTGGTTTTAAAGGGTAACATGTTTGGTATTACGTTGTTTATTTTGATTATTTATAACACGATTGTGGGTGTGACTACGTGGTTTTTTTTATTGTGTTTACGTGTAACTAAACTGCTTTTTTATTTATTTTTCTCTTAATGTTAAATATATTGAACCCTTTCGTTGTTTTTGTGTTATTGGATTTATTAATGTACTCGTGCAATTACTTATTTATGAATAAATTGGGTTTTCTTGGTGGTTCTTTCCCACAATAGTATATTAACGGGCTGAACCACCATTGCGCAAAGCTCGTTAATTTTAATTTGAGTAGTTTCATTGTTCATCTGCCCTTCATGGTGCAACACTTGCCTCATTCAGCCCATCTGATTTCAAATACCACTACACGGCCATTTCGTTTGATCAGATGTGAGGTTTGCTATTAATTAAATATCAGACTTGCAAATAAATAATAATCTTTTAATTATTGTCAGAAAAGTTCATGTAAGGCAAGCAATTAATTTGAGTAAAGTCAAGATGAACCACTTAGCGATTGTTTTGTTCTTGAATTTGCATTCTTGCAAATAAGTTCAAATTACACTTTTCAAGATAGGGTACCTGGGGGACGCTACAACATGAAATAACAAACACCCAGTAAATGTTGGACGCGAATTATTACCTACACTTAAACAAAATTAAACATAAAAACAAAATAACGTTAACCAAACGCAACAAAGGTCTGACAAAATGTGTTTATTCGTATAATTCTCTTTTAATTTAGCTATACAACCACTCAGTTTATTTAGTTTAAAATTTGACCTGCCCATTGTTTACATTTGCTAAGTTCTGCCAAATTACGTTTGGCATTTCAAGCATAACTTGCCTAAGTGTACCTGCCTCCGGCAGTTGATCACTTGCTATACCCGCTAAGCAAAGAATCTCTATATATGCCGCGCAGTTACTAAATCATTCATTTACAAGCTCTTACAAGATTTTTGCGTATTAAACATCGAAAATCAGTAATAAATATATGAAATACAGTAGCAGATATGCTTAGTTCATTTGATTACGTGTATCGTAAAAGGAGGAAATCGACATATAGCTCAAAATGTAAAAAATTGTAGGTCAGGTATAGTTTTAAATGCGCAAATTTCTGAACTGTAATAACTGAAAGGCTACTTACTTCAATTAAAGTAATCTTATTTAGTTTACTGTAAATGTATAGGTCGCACAATAAATTTTCAAAACAATTTTTTTAATGCTGAGGGATCATATTACCAATTCTCCTCCTCAAGCTATGGGATATAAATTGTATTAAATGGGATACTTATTTTTGTTTGATTTTGATTGCAGTCTTCAGGACATGTAATGCAAAAGGTGTGGATGAAGTACCAGGCATAAGTCGAAGTGCTCCCAACCGTATATTGGTAGTGGTACAAATTGGTTGCAATCATTTGAATATTATGGCATATGATATTCAATGGCACAAGGGTTCCACACCATCCTCTTCACCACATGCATCTGTACATTCGTGCCATGCTCCTCAGAATATTTGTTGTGTAATGTAGTTCAAACAATCGGGAAGTTTCTAACACCTAAAAAAAATAGTTTGAATTTTAATAAAAGAAAAACTATTTAACCATTAATTTTAAGCTACTCCCACTCCTTATAAGGTTACTGATGGGATTGGACCAAATTTCACTACTTGCATAATCTTTCAGTAGCTAATGCATATAAGAAACGTGCGTTGAAGTGTTCTAATATATAATTTGCCCATTTTTGTCCTGGATCAATCCCTGCAACTCTTTAAAAGTAATGGTTCACTAATGAACAATTAATAACATAATCGCGTAATGTGCCGCACTACCTCTGTGATCTGCGACCCTACAACTGTTCGACAACCGAGCTTCATCTTCCCCTCAGAATATTCAACAATGCCACCAAAAATGATGAAGCGAGGAAATTGGACTGCAGAACACCTTCAAGCTGCAATCAACGCAGTGGAAGGTAATGAATTGTCGCAAAGAGAAGCTGCTCGGCGAGGAAAACTATTAGAAACCACCTATAATCTGGCGCTCTAGATAAAAAAATTGGACTATACACCATATTTACACCCGATCAAGAAAAATAATTTTCTGAAAGAATAGTTCGTCTATGCGAAATCAGAATGCCCCTAAACCATTGTTGGTACGTCGCTCTGCATACAAATTCTGTATTGAAAATAACATTCCACCTTGATTTGATGCTGTCAAAAGGGTCGCTAGTAAGAACTGGCTTTATGGTTTTTTGAAGCGCAATCCCAATTTCTCAAGACGCAACTGATGAACCCAGCACGTGCCCAAAAATTAAATAAAGTTATATTATCCACTAGGAAATACTACCCCACCTATAGTGATATTTAAGGGAAAGAGATTAAAACCTTACCACCAGGTACCCTGGTTAAAATGTCCGAAAAAGGTAGCAGGACCAGTGAACTTTTCGTTGCTTTTCTTAGGCACGTACACCGTTACAAGGGCAAAGACACTATCATGCTAGTTTTCGATGGAGCTGCTTATCAGTTGGATATCTTCATAAGCGAGGTTGCAGATGAGTTGGATATAAAGCCGTTTTGCTAGCCTTCTAACACCACGCACGAACTCCAACCCTTAGACAAAGCGGTTTATCGGTCTTTTGAATATCATTGGGACCAAGAAATCCTCAGGTTTTGGGAAGCAAATCCAGACATTGAAAAAGTTTGGCAAAATTCTTTCTAAAGCTTGTCCCAATTGCATGACACCCTCGAACATCATTAACGGCGACAGGCTTATATCCGCTTGATTCTACTGTAATTCCTGATTCAGCTTTCGCCCCCTCACTACCAACTGATGGCCTTGGCGCTGCACCAATTGATCAGAATAACCTAATAATGAAAACGATATTCTGCTTAATAACTATAACAATCAGCCTAATAATCTTACTATAATGTGCAATCCAACGATCTTGATTCAGACGACTGTTGATAACATTCTCCTTAATATGATAAAGAATAGTATCCAGCAAGAAGGTCCTGATAGGATCAATAGCTCTTCTGAAACAACTGTCAAAATTAATAATACGATACAGACAGAAGCATAAACTGCATTTCTCTATAAGTCTTTTAAAGAATTGCTCCCTACGCCTGAACTGTTTCAATTGAAAAGAAAAAAATCTCTCAATTATAGGGCTCAGTTGGTAACCAAAGACTTATTTTCTTCAACGAGTTCTAAATCCAAAGCTATAGTATCCAAGAAAAGGAATAAAGGAACAACCAATAGCATCATCATCAAATGTGTTAATAAGAAAATACCCAAAGGATAACCTCCCAGAAAACGATTCTTGGTATTACTTTGTGTGTAACAAACCAGAACAATTAGCTATGTGGAGCTGTGTTATTTGCAACTTTTTTGTGAAAACATCTAATATAAATAAAATTGTTGTGGTGAAGTAGGTTTAAGAAAATTTAAATGGCCAGTATAATAACAATAATAATAATAAAGTGGTGATGTAGTTTGTACATTGAATAAACGCCAAATGTAATCTCTAAATACAAATTTTTAACAAATTGAATTACTAACCTTTCACCACTAATTATATGCCGTCTCGTTCACAATCGGTTGATTAAATATAGGGAGGGTTCTACTATATTACCTTGTTAATAACACACCTGAAATGCGGCTTGTTTCTCACCTGCTTAATTATTTTCCTTTCTCTAATTAATAAAAAAAACAATGTAAAAAATTAAAAAAAATATATAATTAAATGCCTTCTCGAGCGCCATGTTATCTTTGTCCAGGAATAACAAAACCTCAGTATAATGAACAATAATAATTTTCTATAAATATCAAAAATTAACAATGTGCAATTAAGTTTATTTACCCAATATATGGATGGTTAAGGAGAGGAAAGAAAAGGTTTTAAAGCTAAGCTTAAAAAATATAAAATTTACCACATAAATACCTCAGTATAATGATTTTTTATAGACAGCTTCCAGTGTTTAATTATGGATGCGGAACGGTCAATCAGTATGAAAGCGTTTCTACATCTTCCTTGCGTATTCTTGTAACAACGCGATCAACTAGGTATTTGAAGGAATTTTCGATCCACTAAACTTATTGTATTCTTGATGTTTTATTGTATTAAAATTGCATGTTAAGATGATATTATTTGAATGAAGAGAAACTTGTGTAAATAAGTAACTTAATAGCCATTTAAAATATAAATATAAGTATGAGTAAGTAAGTAAGCAAATAAGTGCCTTAAGTGAGTATAAGGGAATAATATAAGTACTATAATGATTGTACGTAAGTGTACGTAAGTGCCACCAAAATTCTGATGGCACCAAAAATAAAAATTAAGTAAAAACCATCATAACAATGTCTACTGCTTTAACATTCAGCAGCAAGTGAAGTAAAAAAATAGAGGCTTTCAGAAACGCTTCTGTAAATGCCCCCCCTCAAGAGGTGCCACGCCTTGCGCGAAATACAATGATCGGAGTCCAATTTTTAAAAGAAAGGGAACTATAACTATTTATATAATATTACACCCAAAATATATGTTCTATGAAATGCAATCTAAGTTGCCTTTCTCAATTTTACATGTAAATAATTAAAAACTCCTCTAATTTTACGCCAAATAAATTAATGATCTTAGATTAACGTATTTTTAATACAACCACAAAAAGGTTGTTACACACCCCCTCCTAAAATTTGGACTCGGAGATCACCAAAGCGGAGATTCCAAACACTAAGCTAATAAATGAAATTATTAAAATTTAAAAAAAATACAAAATGTTAAGCTAATTAAAATATAAGCAATATTGAAAAATAACAAGAAAATGTACGAAGAAGTACGGAAAATGTGGTGACGTTGGTCAGGAAAGACCCTCGCAACACCAAAAAGCTAATGACGCGCTACCACCCGCACACGCCACTAGTCGAGAATCAAGGACCCGAAACCTTAAATAAAGTAAAAACTTTAACTGGTGGGGTTAGTGAAGCAAACCACCATCAGAAGAGCAAAATGAGTATCCGGGAAAAAAATTTGATTCTAGGGTAAAAAACGAACGGAAACCGTAACCTACCATGACCTGAAGGGACAGTGGGCAGAGAACCCGGAAACGGTCATCGTGCAACTTCATAAAAAATCAAGGCTAAACGCCACTCTACTCGAGAGTATAAAAATAGAAAAAAAATCCTTCCGGACTAACAATAAATAATCGCGAGACTTGTGGTCGAGAGAGAGCGGTTCAATTACCCTACCCCGGTGGTCTCAAACCAAGCCTCCTAGGTACATAACACAACTACCACAGTCACGTTCGATAAGTGAGTCAAAATTGGTAAACCCAAGATACGACTATTTTCATGGCAAATTAGCTCAGGATGCTACGTCGTGGAGAACAAGAGAGGCCATTCTACCCTTCACGAGATTCAGGTTTCATGTTGTTTCACAGTCGTCGTCCAAGACTCAACATACCCTAACTAACACGCACGTTTTATAAATAAATCGAAATCTAGGTGAGATAGCAAAGAGAAAGATGAAGCACTCTTACGAACACAACAACCCCCTCCTAAAACTACCAAAACGTCATAATCAGGAAGTGAACTAATCGAGGTTGACACGAGGCGAACCGAAGTCCTCAACCACCCTCCAAGAATAGTAACTACACAAATCAGGAAAAAACAAAATAACTAAATCAATCAAAAATTAAAAATGTATAGAAGCATTACTAGTTTTCTTATCCATGGTTATGAGTTTTACACGTCAAATTAACGACCAGAGGTAAACGCAAAATAGTTATCTTCAATTTTACTATTGTAACAATAGCAAATTGTAAATCCAATAAAGGAAGATAATCTGCCTGAGAACTAATGTCCCACAAAGTCGGCAATTCAATCACACAATGGGATCTAAATATCAACCATCGTGCTAAACAAATGTAGCAAAAATCATGCTAACAAATGTAAAAAAAATAATTAAGTGGTTTGCAAAGCCACAACAATATAAAATAAAATAATGTGCGAAATAAGCACAAAATAAAATTATTTTGAAAAATTATCAAAATAATTAAAAATATAAATAAGAAAACCAGAATGTAAAAATACTAAAATCGAAAAATAATTAAAAGAATACTAAAAATAAGAACTAATGAGGTTTTAAATCCTTAACATGAAAAACACCTAAGGGTTTATTATCAATAGGTGGCCAATCGGTACGTAGTTGGACCTACCACCTCAATAACTTTTGCTTCAATAAATTTTGGAGCTAACTTTTGACTATAATTTTAGTCGCATCAGATAAAGTAAAATTCTTTTTCCAAACTAAATCGCCAACATTTAATTTCAACGGACGACGTCGCAAATTGTAAGATTTTGAATTTCTTTCGTAAGCTGCATGTAAATTTTGTTTAACATGTTTAAAAATGGTGAAAGTTCATTTAAATCTTGAACTAATTGTTCACGGTTAGTAATAAATAAATCATCCTCTTTGAAATCCTTTAGTCGACCATAAAATCTCCAGAAATAGGAACTGTCCGACCAAACGCCAAAAGGAAGGTGAAAATTTCGTAGACTCATGAACAGCGTTACGAATAGCATGCGCAATTTTGTGAATTTCAACATCCCAATCCTTGTGATCATCTTGAATATAAGATCTAATCGCAGTACCTACTACTTTATTAACTCTCTCAACAAAATTTACTTGTGGATGATAACTTGCATTAAACCAAACGGATTGAACTTTGTAAGAACTCATTAAATTTTTAAATTGTGAACTTTTAAATTGAGGACCATTGTCCACCATACAAATTTGAGGAACACCGTATACTAGAAATACATAATTCTCAATATATTGACAAATACTTTTAGCAGTAGCACTGCGCATAGGGTGAATCAAAGTAAATTTAGTAAACCAATCACAAATAACTAATAAAACTGTGTTTCCACTCTTCGATCTAGGAAAAGGACCCACTAAATCAATAGAAATACATTGAAAAGGATAAGAAACATTTTCTCTTTACCCATAAAACCATAATGATTAAATTGTGAAGACTTGCTTCGGTTACAAACATTGCAATTCCTAATATATTTCGAAATAGATGACTTCATTTTGGCCAGTAATAAAATTCTTTAATTTTGAAAAGTTTTAAAACCCCAAAATGTGATGATGTAGGATCATCATGAAATTTTCGTAAAATATCTTTCCTTAAAGATTTCGGAACAACTAATTTCCATTCCACTAAATTCGATTCGATGTTTAAATCATTAGAAATAAATTTGTAGAGTTTATCATCTTCAACTCTCCAATCAGGAAATAATTCAGGATTTTTAGAAACGTTGGCTAACATTTTCTTATACCAATCGTCTAAATCGACAACAGAAAATTCTAAAGAACTAACTTCCAAAGGTGCTCTAGAAAGTGCATCAGGAACTACATTTAATTTACCTTTACGATGAATAACTTCAAAATCAAATTGTTGAAGTTTAACACTCCATCTGGCTAATCTACCAGAAGGATCTTTTAAATTATTGAGCCAAATCAATGAATGATGAACAGTAATAACTTTAAAATGGGTACCTTCAATATAAGGTCTAAACTTTTGAATACCAAAAATAACTACAAGTAACTCACGTTCTGTAATAGAATAATTTTGCTCGGCTTTGTTTAAAGTACGAGAACCATAGGCAATAAGAACTTCCTCCTCTCCTACTCTTTGTGTTAATACACATCCAACTCCGCAATTAGATGCATCACATTGTAAATAAAATGTTTTAGAAAAATCAGGGCTCGCTAAAATAGGAGCATTAACTAATAAAGATTTAATTTTTAAAAATGAATCATTCGCTTCGTCATTCCATAAAACTTTCTGAGATTTCTTCTTACCTTTCAATAAATTATTAATCGGAGCTAAAATTGTGGAAAAATCATGAATGAAACGTCTATACCAAGAACACATTCCAATAAAACGTTTAACTTCTGTAAAAGTATGTGGTTGAGGAAATTGAGTAATAGCTTCCACCTTTGAAGAATCGGTGTGAAGACCATTCTTATCAATAACAAAGCCTAAATATGATAAACGAGGTTTACAAAATTCACATTTATCTAAATTAATATTCAAATTGGCATCCTTAAGCCTTTTAAAAACTTCCGTTAAAATATCAACATGTTCCTTGAAAGTACTTGAAAAAATAATAATATCGTCTAAATAAACAAAAACTGATTGAGATAAATCATGTCCTAAAATGGAATCCATAAATCGTTGTAATGTACTGGGTGCGTTTGTAAGTCCCATGGGCATAACAGTATACTCAAATAATCCTCTACGTGGAACAGTAAAAGCAGTTTTTTCACAACTCTCAGCGTCTAAAGGAATTTGCCAAAAAGCTTTCTTTAAATCAATTGAAGTTAAATAACGAGCATCTCTTAATTTATCCAAAATATCGTTTAAAAAAGGTAAAGGGTAAGCATCTTTTTTTGTAACAGAATTTAATTTCTTAGCATCAAAACAAACTCTAAAATCACCTGACTTCTTCTTAACTAAAACCATTGGAGAATTCCAAGGGGAAGAACTGGGTTTAATAATTCCTTGCTCTAACATATCATCAATTTCTCTGTTCGCATGCTCCAACATAGCAGGAGATAATGGAAAATAACGTTGTTTAATTGGTACTGCATCACCAGTATTAATTGAATGAAAACTTTATTTGTCTTACCTAACTTTGTTGTTGATAAGGTTTTAAAAGGTCAATAACTTGATTTAATTCAAAACTTGATTATTATTAAGATCATCAATACTCTTAATCATAGAAAAGTTGTCGCCGCAGAGTTTGCAACATAAGAATTTTCACCAAAATCAGCTTTAATTTCAAATAAACGACAAAATCTACCCCAAAGTAATTGCAGTAGTAATAAATTCAGAAACAATAACAGAAATAGTTTTAGTAATACCATTAATAGTCAAAGATAAATCAACACTCCCAAAATGGATTGTGAAGAACCATCAGCAATAACCAATGATGAAAAGGCGAATTTCTATTTAATTTTAAATCATATTTATCAATCAAATACAAAGCAGGCTTACCTAAAACTGTTACGGTAGCTCCACTATCTAAAAAAGCAATAAAATTCTCCTTAAAAATCCTTACATTAATAAAAAGTCGAACATCATCATTATTCTCAACAAATTTAGAACAATTTTTCGAAGTTCCAAAAAATTCCTTAACAGCAATCAATCATTCGGTAAAAACATGCTTGTCAGCCTCTGAAAAATTATAAGAAATGTGTCGACTAACGGAACACTTTCCTTTTACAAGTTTTTTGAAAATTTACACCTCGGACAATTAGAAAAAGTAACATTGGAATAACCACATCTAAAACAAAAGATTCTATCATCACCCTTATCACAGGTGTGAAAGGTATAACCCAACTGTCTACATTTAAAGCATGTTGTTGAAGACTTAGCTGTATTAATTCTTGTAGCAGTAAAAGTAGAATTCATATTTTTTGGTTTAATACCTGAAAAATGGACCTTAGGTTTAATATTTTGTTTCACTGCCGAAGAAGGCTTATAATCAGATTGTCTTTGTGAATCTGAATAAGAATTAAATTTGAATTTAGAATTCTGAGCTTTCACTTGTTGTAATTTTTTACACAAATCTATTAAATGAAAAATATCATTTACACTAACAAGGGCTAATTGAGTAGCAAACCAAGGTTGTAAATTTTTCATTATAATCTTTAATTGTTCACCTTCCGAAGGAGGAATCTCTAATTGAGAAAATAAATTAACCATTTCAAAATAAAAGGGTTGGAATTTCATCAAAAGCCTGTTTACGATTTTTAATATCCTCTAACAGAACTTCGTCATGTCCTTCCGGTCAAAAGTCACTCTTTAATTTAGTAATAAGATCATCCCAAGTATGTAGAAACGGTTTAATTGCCCTATACCAAACTAAACCTTTCCCTGCAAATAAATCAACACCTGATAAAAGCATCTCCTTCCTAGAAATGTTTCGAGCAATCATTAGCTCCTCACATCTTTGAATAAAAGTAAAAACTTATTTCTCACTACCATTAAATTTTAAATTTAATTTATATACAGGAACAGAACCTTTTGAAATTTGTAAGTTATTAATTAACGTGGAAAAATCTTCTGTAGGAATATTAACTGAAGTATTAACAGGGTCATTTTGTGACATCGAAATATTAGAAGTATCTAAATTTGAAACATCATTATTTAATTCAATATTTTCATTTATAGATTCAATTAATTCTAACGATTCGTTACATAAGGTCAACAATGGATCACGTAAATATAAAAATTCATTATCAAAAGTAATGTAATTTAAGCGTTTCAAAATATGAATTAGACGTGTGTGTAGTCTAAGATATTCTGATTTCGAGGGCTTATGTTTAAAAAGTTTAATTGAAGACTGAATATGATTTAACTTTTCCGTCAATAATTCCAATTCTACTGTTTGATTTATATCGCACTTCGGGTATGAATCAAATAAGTTTGGATTGATCTTTTCTGCATTTAATAGTCGTCTTAAAAGTTTACGCTTCTCTTCCACAATTAACCGTTCTGCTCCACTTACATTGCGAAATTTTAGTTCGATTAATAACTCATCACTATATAAAACATCAACTAAATAATTCACAGTTGACATCGTAAAAAATATTATATAACACACTCAATAAATTGAATTATATAAACACATAAAAGACCAAGCGTAAAACAATAAACCGTAACACTCCTTAAAATTCTGTAAACACTAAATAATCAAAACAAAAGGAAAACAACTAGCATTAGAAACAACAGCAAATCAGGTCCCTTTTTCGAGCCCCAGTGTAACATTAACACAAATGTATTAAAAATGATTAAAATAACAAAGTAATAAATTATTTCAAGTCCCTGCTCGCCCGCGTCGGTCTAATCTAAATAAAATTGTTGTGGTGAAGTAGGTTTAAGAAAATTTAAATGGCCAGTATAATAACAATAATAATAATAAAGTGGTGATGTAATTTGTACATTGAATAAACGTCAAATGTAATCTCTAAATACAAATCTTTAACAAATTGAATTACTAACCTTTCACCACTAATTATATGCCGTCTCGTCCACAATCGGTTGATTAAATATAGGGAGGGTTCTACTATATTACCTTGTTAATAACACACCTGAAATGCGGCTTGTTTCTCACCTGCTTAATTATTTTCCTTTCTCTAATTAATAAAAAAAACAATGTAAAAAATTAAAAAAAATATATAATTAAATGCCTTCTCGAGCGCCATGTTATCTTTGTCCAGGAATAACAAAACCTCAGTATAATGAACAATAATAATTTTCTATAAATATCAAAAATTAACAATGTGCAATTAAGTTTATTTACCCAATATATGGATGGTTAAGGAGAGGAAAGAAAAGGTTTTAAAGCTAAGCTTAAAAATATAAAATTTACACATAAATACCTCAGTATAATGATTTTTTATAGACAGCTTCCAGTGTTTAATTATGGATGCGGAACGGTCAATCAGTATGAAAGCGTTTCTACATCTTCCTTGCGTATTCTTGTAACAACGCGATCAACTAGGTATTTGAAGGAATTTTCGATCCACTAAACTTATTGTATTCTTGATGTTTTATTGTATTAAAATTGCATGTTAAGATGATATTATTTGAATGAAGAGAAACTTGTGTAAATAAGTAACTTAATAGCCATTTAAAATATAAATATAAGTATGAGTAAGTAAGTAAGCAAATAAATGCCTTAAGTGAGTATAAGGGAATAATATAAGTACTATAATGATTGTACGTAATGTAAGTGCCACCAAAATTTGATGGCACCAAAATAAAAATTAAGTAAAACCACCATAACAATGTCTACTGCTTTAACATTCAGCAGCAAGTGAAGTAAAAAAATAGAGGCTTTCAGAAACGCTTCTGTAAATGCCCCCCCTCAAGACGTGCCACGCCTTGCGCGAAATACAATGATCGGAGTCCAATTTTTAAAAGAAAGGGAACTATAACTATTTATATAATATTACACCCAAAATATATGTTCTATGAAATGCAATTTAAGTTGCCTTTCTCAATTTTACATGTAAATAATTAAAAACTCCTCTAATTTTACGCCAAATAAATTAATGATCTTAGATTAACGTATTTTTTAATACAACCACAAAAAAAGGTTGTTACACACATATTAAAAGTTTCCCATACATTTTAAACTGCGAATGTACTTTTAGTTTAATTTACGATAGTTTGTTATGGTCGTTGTTGTTTTATTTCATTCCAAGGCGCTCTATTTTTTAAAACGGATACTCGATTTTAATTTTACAGTTTTTATTAAATTACAAGAAAACTACTTGTTATAAATAAGGTACACTATACATTTTTGAAATCAGTAAAAAGTATACTATTTAATAGGATGAAAATAAACTATACGTTCCATTTAAAGTTGGCAACACTCAAAACGTCATTTAATTGGTCTTGAACTTCTGCTCAATATTCCTAATTTAACCGACTATGTTAGCTGTTATAATAGAGTTATTGGGCGTGAAACATTCGACAGTCAGTATTATTGCCAGCGTTATTTTGGAGGTGCGCATGCGCATTGGGGAATTTAAATAGTGCCGTCGTTAATAAAATACTGCCTGCCACTATTTGTGATCAAATACTGGCAGGAAGGATTTGGTTGTTATTTAATGTTCTCTCTTTTTTATGTGTCGCATTGCAGGTAAACAACTCATTTCAAACTTCCAAAGCTTTGAGTAGTTTTAGTTTAATAATTGTATTTTATTTCAGTGTGCATACCTAATCGAAAGATGGAGAAGAGAGTTTTCAAAAGACTTAGATTCCAATATGAAGATGAGGTGGCCCTTTTAAGGGAATTTATCAGTGTAAACCCTATTACAAATCCCCTGGGCTGGGAAATTATACAAGATCATTTGTATGTGTTAAGGGGAAAAACTTTTTAATCAAAACTCTGAAATCCCACCTGTTAAAATTACTAGACAAGGTTTTAAAAAAAATGGTTGTTGATCAAGTACGGTAAGTCATGAATTGGATACTTTTATTATTTGAATCACTTCAGAGGGGTCAACAGGTCATCCAATAGCTGAATTTGGCTCGCTGACACTCTGTATATTCCAAGTGACTTCATACACACACTGTCATTTAAAAGGGGCATATCCAACTGTTGGAGCAACATTGTTTGTGTTTACATTGGAAGTCCTATCTAACACAGCAAAAAGTTGGATAAGACATCATGCGGATAATATAGAATGACTCAGGGTATGCAGAACTAAGCCAATATAATTATAAAACTTATGGCATGTAAGTGTAAGTTTGTTTTATTGACCATTGATAAAGTTGACACAGTATGGTTCTTTTAACTATAATTTTAAAGGTCTACATGTTGCAGTAATTTAACACACATTTCTCTTTTGAGAGTATTATTTATGGTAACATCGCTAACTTGGAATTGTAGAACAGGTGTAGAAGAGCCTCAAACAGAGAGTTACACTTCTACAAGAAGTACTGGACTTATGCCGAGAATACAAGTATACCTTCAAACAACCCAAAAAAGCTTTGACACAGCACAAGGTTAAGGAATTGGGAAGGGAAGTAAGGGATAAATTCACATTACAGCTAGAACAAAGTCAAGGTAAAGATGAGAACCAAAGAGACATTTTGATAGCATCTCCACCATCAAGTCCAACACCACCAAGATCTAAGCCACACAGTCCAAAGAATGGTCTGGAATCTATTGTAACTTTGTGTTGTATAAAATATACCTCAATTTAAGATCTTTCCTTCATTTAGTTCTAAATACAAGAAAATTTTAATTATTGAAATTTAGGTATGAGGTAGGCAACTTAATTTGCATATCTATATAGTGCATATTTTCGTAAAGATTTATATTCCCTGTCAGGGTATTTTGAACACCCTGTATACGTATTACGTAATTTTGTTTGTAATTCTATGCAATTAGTTACATTCCGTATATACATATTTTTTGTTGTTGTCAAGTTGAGTTTTATACATAAATTTGTGTTACGTGTGTTGCGACCTTTAGGAATGGTAGGTGTGTGGCGAGCTTTAGTTTGTTTTGTTTGTGAATTATTATTCCGTAGTTTAGGTTGTTTTCCTTATTATTCCCCGTTTATTGAATGTTGAGTGACGTATTATTTGTATATAAGTTTAAATAAGGTTTATTTCGTTTGATTTAATTAAGATTTAATGGAAAGTTTTGTAAAAATTAAGTAATTGAAAGAAAGAGTGTAGATGTAAATGCATATGATGTCATATTGGCGACATGGAGTCGCTTAATTATAGTTGTTCAGTTTATTATTGAGTATGTTGGTTTTAAGTCATAGAGATTGAATGTGGGACTAATTGTTTGTACTTAAATAAAAATATAGAGATATTTTTCGCGTTAAGTCTGCTGACGTTTGAACTTTTGAAAGTTCTCGAGCCCTGACGGATGGAAACGAAGTTTGTGTTGGGGTAAACTGATCGCGCTCTCGTGTCACCAAAGGATTATGCCTAGTGCCGATTTCGATATAACGTCAAGTCACCTAGAGATCATCGTCGTGTTATGTTAGTGCTTCAGTGACCTCTTTGGTTTATATCGCTTTTGCGGATTTTAACATTAACGTTCTGGAAGTGCCACTTATTTGACGTACAAAGCGTGTTGGAATATAAAGAAACTTTCGCTGTATATTAATATTATCGTTATTTAAATCAAGTTATTAACCTTTTGGATTGTTAATGTGTTTTAATTCTGTGAAAACCCTTTTGTGTTACATAAGAGTTCTTTTTTTGCAAGTTGCAAGTTTTTCCAGTAATTTAAAAGCGTAAAATTTTAACGTAACGAAGTTAGATTTATTTATTATTGAGTAATAGCGTTAATAATATTTAGTGTTTTATTTGATTTTTTAGTTGAGTATTAATTCATTTAGAGTGCATTCTATAGATTTTTTTTGTTTTGTTTTGATTATTATTTAATGCCTAATGATTTACACTGAGGTGTAGTAACGTAACTTTATTGAGTGTTTACCACGCTTTTATTTGACAAGCGTATAGTGCGATTTTGAAGCCCGATTTCAGGTAGTTTCCTGAGTTGCTGTCCAGCACACCTGAGATTGATTGCGGATAGGTAAGCGTATGTTTTTTGTATGTTTAGACACGCTATGTACTCGTAATTTTGGCACGACGACCCTTATTTTGACTACTAAACATTCTGGCGCCCAAAAAACCAACTGATTACGTCTTCATCCCCTATTTTGACTTACGTACGATTTACTATTCTGGATGTGCAAAATTTTTCAACATCTGACCTACACCTATACGCTGGCTAGTCGGGGCAAAAAGGCCAATTTATCTGTAATCGCGTTCTACCACCCGTTTATACCGTTACATCCTATAAACTGTTTTCTAGTCATTTGAGTTGCGCAACGCATCGTGACTTAATTCTATACGCAACGTGTCTGCGTTGTTATTCTGTTGATATCTTGTGCGGAGAACCGCTTCATCTACTTCGAAAGCCTCCATTTTTTTCACTTCCTGTTTTAATGTCGAAGCAGAAAGCTGCTTCTTTTTGATGTTTACCTAAATTTATGTGAAAGTGCCATCAAATTGGTGGTAAGATATATTTTTAATACATTTACATAAAATTAAAGCATTTGTTCTTTTTAGGCGCTTTCTTTACGTATTTTTTTTACCATTTTTTACTTTAATTACTTTTATCATTACTTCAATTTACAACGTAATTGCATCTTAAGTACGCGTTTGATTTTATTGTTGCGTACCTTTTTCGTTTTATGATTGCAATTTTTTTGAATGGAAAACTTCCAAATAATGCAATGAGAAGTGGATTTAAAAGTTTTAAGAAGAAATTTATACGGATTTTTTAAAGATAAATTCAGTTTGGGGTGCGGCTGATAACATTATGTCAAGATTGCACAATGATGACGTAAGAATGACTTCATGCAGGTTAACCGCTTCGTAATCATATTTAGATACCAGAGGTTGTCAAAAAGAAAAGTTTGTGTACAAAAATTTCTAAGGTATTTATGTAGTGATTTATTTAGTACTTTAAGCATAATTTTAAAACCTTCATTTTTCATCATTACATTTGATATTCAATAAACATAGTTTGTATATTATTTTTTACATTTTTATAAACTCGGTTTAATTGTTCCGATATTATAAAAAAACAATTTGGCGCCCGAGATAATTTCATTAGTTTTACATTTTTTATTATTGATGGTAAGTGAAAATAATCGAGCAGATCTAGTGGTAATTAAGCAAATCATTTTATTTAAACCACCCTATTAATCAACCGACTGAGTCAAAGGCACAACTATAAGTGGTGTAAGGTTTGTATTTTTGGAGAACTTATTATTTCATTACTGTATAATTTACTTTTTATTATTTAAAATTTTGTATACGACACACTTACGTCGTTACACATTTTTTTATTACACTGTCGCGTCGAGCAAGGGACTTGATTTGCTTTCGTCACCATTTGCTGGTTATTTTCACTTTTGTGTATTTCAGTTTCGATTGTAAGTGTTGACCATTTTAAGGTACATTTATTATTTTTATATTTGAATATTTTTATCGTGTTTACGATTAGTGAAATTTCATTGTTTATATATTATTTTTACCTTGTCAAATTTAGATTATTTAGTGGATGTTCTTCGTAGTGATGAGTTATTAGTAGAGTTAAGTTTCAGAAATGTTAAGGATGCGGAAAAGTTAACCGTAGATGAGAAACGTAAATTGTTGAGACGTAAATTGAATTTAGAAAGGATCAATCCAAATTTATTTGATTCGTACAAGAGAGTCGAAATTAGCCAAACCTTAGAACTGGAGTTATTACAAGAAAAACTTCACAACATCCAATCGTTGATTAATTTGTTCAAACATAACCCTTCAAAAGGAGAGTACCTTAGACTTCACACTCGTTTATTGCACATCTTGAAACGATTAAATTATACCACTTTTGATAATGAACTTTTGTATTTATATGATCAGTTATTAACTTTATGTAACGATTCTTTAGAATTTATTAAATCTATTTATCAAAACTTTGAATTGAATAATGATTTACCACAATTAGACACTTCTGATATTTCTATGTCACCTAACGACAATGTTAATACTTCAGTTAATATTCCAGCTGAAGATTTTTCCAAATTAATTCAAAATTTACAAATTTCTAAAAGTTCTGTTCCAGTTTATAAATTAAATTTTTATTCAAAGATGTGAGGAGTTAATGGTTGCACGAAACATTTCTAAGACGGAGATGCTTTTATCTGGTGTTGATTTATTTGCAGGGAAAGGTTTAATTTGGTATAGGGCAGTGAAACCTTTTATTCAGACATGGTATCAATTAATTTCTAAATTAAAGAGTGACTTTTTACCCGAAGAACATGACGAAGTTTTATTGAATGAAATTAAGAACAGAAAACAGGCTTTTGATGAAATTGCAACCCTTTTTATTTCTGAAATGGTTAATTTATTTTCACAATTAGATGTTCCTCCTTCTGAAGGTGAACAATTAAAGATTATTATGAGAAATTTACAACCTTGGTTTGCTACTCAGTTAGCTCTAGTTAATGTTAATGATATTTTCCATTTAGTCGAGTTATGTAAAAAATTACAGCAAGTAAAAGCACAGAATTCCAAATTTAAGTTTAATTCTTGTTCAGATTCACAGAAACAATCTGAATACAAACCTTCTTCTTCCACATTCAAACAAAATATTAAACCTAAAGTCAATTTTTCTAGTGCTGGTACTAAACCAAAAAGTACACATTCAACCTTTAATATTTCCAAAATTAATACAGATAAGTCTTCAACAACCTGTTTTAAATGTAAACAGTTGGGTCATACCTATCACACCTGTGATAAGGGTGATGATAAAATCTTTTGCTTTAAATGTGGTTATTCCAATGTTACCTTTTCTAATTGTCCGAAGTGTAAATTTTCAAAAAACTTGTAATTGGGGAGTGTTCTGTTAGTCGACACATTCCTTTTGATTTTTCAGAGGCTGACAAACATGTTTTTAAAGACTGGTTGACTACAGTTAAGGAATTTTATGGAACTCCTAAAATTTGTTCCAAATTTGTTGAAAAGAATAATGTGCTGATTTTTAATGAAAATTTTGTTGCTTTATTAGATAGTGGAGCTACCGTAACCATTTTAGGTAAGCCTGCTTTGTATTTGATTGATAAATATGATTTAAAATTAAACAGGAATTCAGCTTTTTCATCATTGATTATTGCTGATGGTTCTTCACAATCCATTTTGGGAAGTGTTGATTTATCTTTAACTGTTAATGGTATTACTAAAACTATTTCAGCTATTGTTTCTGAATCTATTACTACTGCTATTACCTTGGGAGTAGATTTTTGTCATTTATTTGAAATTAAAGCTGATTTTAGTGAGAATTCAATTAAATCATGTAGATTGATTTTCAGGAATGCAGATATCAGTTTCAGTAGTGCTATTTATTGTCTTTCTATTTTCGTACACCTTCGGGAATTTTTCTTTTTTAAATACTAGGTATTCTGGTGATTCTGACAGCGTCCTATGTTTTAATCCGATAAGATCAATATCCTTTTCTTTATAGGAAATAGGAACAGCATCATGTACTAATGAATTTTTTAAAGAATTTTTAAAATCCCTATTTTGAAAATGTAAGGCGCACAAAAGGTTTTTTTTCGTATTTGAGGCATACTTAACTGAACTAAATTGAAGTTTCCACAATTGTTAACCCACTGTTCACATTTTGTTTCGTCAAGTGGAAACCGGAAAAAACTAAGTTCCGGATTAATAGCACGAGTTTGGTTATAATCGGCATAAGCACAATGCTTTTGATGGGCCCATACTCAACAATAACAACAATAAATAACAATAACCAATACAAACAATAATCAATAACAACTTATACACTCTCTTAAAAACTTAGAAATGCCGAAGAGGACAGACTGCAAAAGAATGGCAATAAATATTGAATTTTTTTATATGTACTTGTTAAATAAAGTTATTGTAATGTTCCTTAATGAGTCAGCTCTATTGTTTTCAGTTTACCTGAAGGAGATTTTTTTATTACAATACTTAAAACAAGTTTAACAGATTTTAATCTTATTTAATAATTTTAATTCACTAAGTTTTGTAAATCTTATGCATTGTTACGAAGAACTCGATAATAAACATTCTCTACTTTTCTAAAAACAAAAATATTATTTAATATGTGTTGTTAGAAATATGTCGTTAATAAGCACAGAAAGGTATGAATCGCATTTTAAATTTTATGGCGTATATTACCTAAAACCAAAACAATAAGATCCTCAAACAAGTTATTGTTAAAGCAAGAAAATGAAATGAATGGACAGGTAAATGTCACAACGCCGTAAAAGAAAAACGGTAAAATTTTAAAGGGAATGATTTTTTTTCTAGTTACATTACTACGTTAGTCCTCTACTAGGGGGCCGACAATAGCGCTTTAAAGCGGTGGACTAACTTTGCTTTGCATTGCTTCTCTTCCCTATTATATACTCTTTGGTGTAACTGTATTCACTAGACGCCAACTAAACCTCCACAGGGCTCTACCTTGTACTATAAACGTAAACAGTGTATAACCCAGGATATACCTGTGGACACCAACTAACAATGTATGTGGACCGGATGCCAACTTGATGCATGTAGATATACAGTGCGTTCAATATAATCGGACGCACTCAATAACTCTTTTGTATTGCGTTTTAAAAGAAAGTGTTTAAATAGTTTTTTATTCATTTACAAATACTATATTAAGTGCTTGGTTTAGATCATTTTTTAAGCTTTCGGTTTGATCAGAAGTGCACATAATTTTATTTTTTTAAATCACACTGTATATATATTTTTGCATTGCTTATTTTTGTCTCAATACATACGTATAAAATTCTTATCGGGTTTTATAAAAAAAAATTAGAGAAATATGCCATCCAAAGTTTTTCAATTTTATTATACGCTTAGAAGAATCAAACAAAACCGTAGGCAGCGTACGTCAACAAAATCGCATCGCAATTGTTTCTTCGTGTATTGCAATTGACAATCAGATAAAAGTTTAATTTGATTTCAATCGAAATAATTGTTTAAAATGAATAACAGTGAAAAAGTTGACCTGTTGTTAATTTTCGGTGAATGTAAACGTAATTCTCGACGAGCGGTAGAATTATACGCACAAAGATATCCCAATAGATACCATCCTTCCGAAAGTTACATACGAAAAATTGAACAATCGCTTAGAATGCGTGTAATATTACCAGGAGTAAATTATCAGAATTTAGAACAACAAAGAAATGTTTTGACCGAAGATATTGAAGTACAAATATTGGGAATAAATCCATGGTCATCTATTAGACATGTAGGGCAAGAAGTAGGTGTATCAGTTGGCTCAATTCACAGGATATTAAAAAAATTCAAAATGCTGCCGTATAAAGTCGATTTGGTCCAACACTTGCGGCCTCAAGACTCTGATCGGAGATTAACTTTGATTGCATGGATAGTTGAGCAATGTGATCACAATCCATTATTTTTAGATATTTTATGGACAGATGAATCCAAGTTTACAAATAATGGAGTTATTAATAAACAAAACAATCGTTATTGGTCTGACGAAAATCCTCATTGGTCAATGGAAATTAACCATCAAACCGTATGGGGTACTAATGTTTGGTGCGGTTTAATTGGAGACCAATTACTAGGGCCTTATTTGTATGATGGTAATCTAAACGCCAATAGGTATCTTGAATTTTTAGATAACATGCTACTAACAATGTTCGATGAGTTTCCTCTGCTTCTGCGACAACAATTGTATTTCCAGCAAGATGGAGCTCCAGCTCACAACGCGTTGATAGTAAAAGAATATCTTAACCAAACGTTCAATGAACGATGGATAGGAACTAACGGCCTGGTAGAATGGCTTGCGAGATCACCGGATCTTACACCATTAAGACTTTTTCTTGTGGGGTCATTTAAAAACAGTGGTGTATGCCGATCCACCTTTAAATGTTATAAAAGAATAAAATTACAGCTGCATGTGTTAATTTAACTACGCAGCAAATCAAAAAAGCAACTAACCATGAACTCAGGCGACGATTAGAATCATGTCTAGAACAGAATGGTGGCAACTTTGAACAATTTATTCACTAATTATAACTGATTTTGTTTAATTTTTCTAATCATATAATAAAATTGAAAAACTTTCGATTTTTTTTATAAAACCTATAAGAATTTTATACGTATGTATTGAGAAAAAAATAGGCAATGCAAAAATGCAAAAATATATATACGGTGTGATTTAAAAAAATAAAATTATGTGCGCTTTCGGTCAAACCGGAAGCTTAAAGAATTATCTAAACCAAGCACTTAATAGAGTATTTGTAAATGAATAAAAAACTATTTAAACACTTTCTTGTAAAACGCAACACAAAAGAGTAATTGAGCGCGCCCGATTATATTGAACGCACTGTATATGAAATATTTTCAGAACATATAAATTAATATTTGCATTTACTATTTGTTTTTGAAAATAAATACGTCAATGAATGCATCTCGAGTGGTAATAAGCATTAACATTTTTCGAATAAATTACAGAGGTTATTTTGCTGCGATCGCTCATTGCGATAAACATATGTTCAAATGTTAAGGCTAAATTACTACTCTAAATACGTTAATTACTATTACAGTCTAATCACAAACGAATAAACTCATGACTACACACATTTAGTAAAATCTGTAGTGTATTCTATTGAATAGTTGCCATGTTACAATGGTTGCACATACCAAATCAAACAAAACAAGGAAAAACAAACACATTAATCAGGTGAATGGTAAATAATAAATACGCTAAAATGGAATTTATAGACACATCCATACATTTATTGGTCTGATTTTGACATATTACATTTCTTGATTTTTTACAAATAATGGTCCATGCTACTATCACAGATTTCAAATTATATCATTTAAAAACAAAAGCTCCATCTTCTGGTGTCTCCTTTTGAAAAACCTTGATTGAAGATGTAGCGGATAAAAAGAAATAATATACATATAAAATTAGCTACACTAACAATTCCTTTTTTAGCAGTTGAATATTCACAAAAGATGGATTATAACTATCCTCATAATTATCAACATTTTCTTTATGCTCAACTTTGTAGACATATAAAACAAGATATATTCATAAGTTTGGCAACACTACATTACTCTAGCTTACGTAGAAATGTACAATGTACATATTTACAATTCAGAGATCACCTCACTTGCCTTTTTTTTTGTTAAATCATTTAAGATATAATACTGGTAAATTGTACGACACTTTATTACGTTGTTGTCGTGCTTGGATATTGAAACATCGTGCCACAGGTTAAACCGGCTGATTTTATCACGGGTTTTGGTGGTAACTTTGGAGTTGTTTGTCCTGAACTTGTATCGTTAATGGAACGAGGAGAAATACTGGGGGGTTGACTTGAGGTACTTAAAAAATAAATCAATTATTGTTTTTGCAAATGATATTTAAATACTTACTGTGACCCATTCGTGTGAGATATGGTACGTGGAGGTAAATGGGGATGTAACGTAGTGTGCCGTCGGATGTGCAATTGTGACTGAGACAAATGAGTAGGATTTAGACGAGGTAATGTACCACCAAACGTCAATGGGGGGAAGGAACTTGGAAGGCTATTATGGTGGGCATTTGGTGATGGTCCCGGTTCTCTACGTGGAGGTAGGGGAGGTGGTGAACTATCCCGCGGTGGTAATAAGGGTGCTTGCTTTAACTGTTGTGGTGAACTTATTTCTACACTATCTCGTCTACGACGAGGAGGCAGAGGAGGTGGTGTAGAGGGTAGACGTGGACTGATTGAGTCGGGAAGAGATGAGTGAGGTCCCGGTGAAGCGGGACTATGTGGACCCGGACTTCCTGGTTGAGGCACGTATTTCTGTGGACTAACTCTTAAATTACAATCCTGTTTTAATATTTCAAGTGAAGAAATTACACATAATTGTTTAGACCAATGTTTTTGAAAAAAAGGTGATGGTTCAAAACAGTCACACATATGTGTATGTTGTGGTGTGACAATTTTGAAAACTATCTACAAAAACTTACTGATGCGTAATAATCCCCTCAGGTTTGGCCATTAAAGCACACGTCGAACTAATACTAGGAGTACGACTATGTGGCGTCGGAAACCAACCAATCGAAGTTTGGCCTGCCGGTGAAGGTGGACTTAATGTGGGACTATTTTGACCACCTGGAAACT
The DNA here is from genome assembly GCA_036346205.1 of Vesta saturnalis. NCBI lineage: Eukaryota > Metazoa > Arthropoda > Insecta > Coleoptera > Lampyridae > Vesta > Vesta saturnalis. The sequence goes on along the minus strand of JARFJB010001479.1, from coordinate 1,032,316 downwards.
TCACCTAAAATTTAACTAAGCAAAAATTCTTAAAAAAAACCTAACTAACCGGAGCAAACACACTAAAATCTTCTGATTTCGAATTATCTTCTTTAACTTCTGCTTTTAATATTTGCTGATTATGAGTTCCAGCAGAAGCGGGTGCTTGACGTGTCGATTTTGTTTTAGTACCTGGACTGCGTAAACTCAACCCTGGCCATTTACGTGGAAATTTAGGAACTTGTTTGCAATCCCTTGGTTCAATTTTTCTTGATTTACTATATAAATAATTACTAATATCGTTATCGCTCATATCACCAAATGGATTTAAAGTCTCCAAAAAATTCTAAAACAATTTGATTACAAATTTGGTACGTAAAAACATACCCAAATACCTTTATTTTAGGTTCCACATTAAAACAATAAGGTTGATTTTGATATTGCTGAATTTCACCTGTAATATCAGCAACTTTTCTCCGCTTAAAAAAGTTTATTAACTGTGTATTTGGTAAAAAATCAGGGTTGCCTTCTTCTAAATGTAGAATATTGGTTAAATACATGCCTAGGAAGGGTACACAAGGTGGATTAATAGAACGTAATTTTTCTTGATAACGTTTCAAGTGGTCATCTGTCCGCCATTCTTCCAGAATCTTTTTTTGGGTCTGCGGTAGGCTCTAAAGAATCAACTGTTATTAACGTAAAATTCAATACTCAAACATACATTAAAAGTAAACTTTAGCCTATAAACAGATGCGGATCCTAAAGCCGAAACAAAAGCTAAAACAGCATTGAAATTATTCAACTCCTGCAATACAGTCATAATTTCGACGATCCGGCTTAAAATCGCAGTACGTTCTTCAAAATTTTCAGCCTCAACAATATTTTTTTCCAACCATCGTGTTACCTGTAAATATAGTGTCTACAAAATTGAATGGTGAGATTAAATTCTTACAATTGTCGTATGTTTCATCATACGTAAAAGATTTGGACTAGTAATTTCTTTATCTTTTTTGGTCCACACTGACCCAACTAATTCACTTGGCTTTATAGTACGATAAATTTCAAATTCTAATAGCGTTAGCTGCCTTGCTATCTCAACTGGATGTAACGTTAATATTCCATAATCTTCTTCATTTACAATATGATGCCATTCAATTGGTGGCGGTGGTTCATCAAATGCAAATTTTATGTGTCTTTGTAAATCAGGTTCAGTCTGAAATAACATTTAGCATTAATTATCGATTAAAGAATTCGTGGTTCATATTATATTGGCGATCAAGGTGGAGTTTGAGTTACCGAACGATGATATTATAAATCATAAGGACGTTCTAAATTATTGATAACAACAATGAAAGAAAGTCAAAGTGCAAGATTGAGAAATATTACTAAAACATGGTGTTTACAGGAATACGGATATTTGGTTAAAAATACGGGTAAGTTTGCCATCCCAGTAACAATTAAAAATGTGGTGAATATTATCAACTACCTTTCACCCTTTAAATCATACGCGTGATTGGAGCACGTGAAATTGCCATCCAACAGGAGCTGTTTAATACAAATTGGTCCTGAGGCCATCAGTACGGAATGGCATTCAATATTTGCATCCCAACACTAATATGCACTTAAAAATGAGTCAATGCACAGAGTTGTATTTCAAAGATCTAACTAGACAAAATTCAATATAGGCACAATACTGTACAAGCTCACAATTTGCCTAAAATAAGAAATAACAAACCAGATGTCAACAAAATGAATAAGTTGTTTATGTGTGGTAGAAATGCACCAGTGTTGTTATCATTTTCTTCCGAGTCTTGAGGTAACTTTACAAAATATTATTTTAAAGTTATCTTTTAATTTAGAAGTGCGATCGAAAAGAATATGAGATCTGTATTTTTTATTAGGGAAAACGAGTCTGGTTCACTTTCTGTTTAGCATTTCGTAAATTATATCGAATACTGGGACCATATATTATTCTGGCAGAGCAACTATTATATTCTACACAACATTCATATACACATGTAGGTATAGAAGATTATGCAATCGACTTTTTTTTCACTAATACAAAATCGACTTATTACCTTATTTTACAACAATTAAGAAAGTATCATCAATATTGGCCATGACATGTGTGTGTGAGTGTGGATGTATGTCAGTATCCACGGTAACTCCAAACTACAACATGTATGTACTTCAAATTTCGTATTTAAGCTTGTTTTCATTTCTGCTGGAACTGATTAGATTTTGAGAGAAATTCAGTGGCGGAGAGGGGGGTGTTTATTAGGAGCAGTTTTAATCAAATATTTCTGAAACAGCTGCATATTTCAAAGGTATAAAAATATGTCAATATAGATAATAAATATATCAATTAATTATGTTCTATGCAATTTTTATTATGAGGCGTAATTACATAGCACAAAAAAAAATCCCATGGTAGAATTTAAGTGTTTGTTCAAATTTTTTCAATATCTGAGTAGCAATTAATTTTATAAGAAAATGTAGACATATTTTTTAAAGTTAATTTAATTTCACATCACTTTTCTTTATAAAATACTGTGGCATGCTTAAACTTAAGCTTAAACTGTATTATTAATATTTTTATAGAAGCAGACGGCTTTGGAATTCTTTTAAGTCAACATCTATATGTCTATTAACCTCTATTTTACATGAAGTTTTAAACGTCCATCTGACATAGGATTGCTGATTTTGTTTTTACAAGGTTGCCTATTATCGTTATGAACGCATTAAAAAGAGGTTGCATAATTATCCAAAAAAATTATTATTATTAAAATTATTTCATTTCTTTCAATTGTCAAATTGTAGGTTGGAAGGTCGTCAAGGGCGTATGCAAGGTGGGGCAGGGGCTGCCCCCCCCTGGCCGAAATTGTGAAAGGTTTAATAATGCCCCTTTTCTCCCGTGAGAAAAATAGTAAATAACCAATTAACTTTTAAATAACAAAATCTATTATCCCACAAAGGGAAGGAAAAAGACATGCATTACAGTAATAATATTTAGAGAATAATTAAATAAGTAAGACACTAAGCTAAACATAGTGATTTACATAATTCACGTATTTATAAATGTGATCAATGTGAATATTTAACAAAAGCGAAACAAAATTTCAGGAGAGATATTGTAAAGCACAATTCAAGTGCTGCTAAACACAAATGTCACCAATGCGATTATGATACAAAATATAAAGCGGCTCTTGTTTCACATAGTTTATTGCATAATTCCAGTGTTGATTCTTGATTACAAATGTGATCAATGTGATTATTCAGCAAAAGTGAAACATTACGTAAAGAGTTATCTAGTAAAGCACAATTCAAGTGCTGATGTATACTAATGTTATCAATGTGATTATTCAACAAAAATAAAACAAAATTTAAGGACTCATTTTGTAAAGAACCACAATCCAAGTGGAAGTGGTACAAAATACAAATGTTACGTATGTTTAGCTAAGACTATAAATATAGTTATAGAATTGTCGAATTCGGCGACTAATATATTTTAAATAGCTTCATAAAACGAAAACGGCAAATCTGAATTCTCAGAAGCTCTAAGCTTTATACAATACAATAAATACGGCGCAGCTGTTTTTGTTTATGGTTGGTACGAATCCGAGTACAAACAACACCGACACCGCACGAAAGGTCAAAGGTAGGACGTAAATTGTGGCAATAAAAATTTTGTTCCATAAACGGAACGTTTCAAATTATTGTCAACTTGTAAAATCTTGCATAACAATTTTCATTATTCGCTTATTCACAGCGTTGTTGTTCGTGTGTATGGTACAGTAGTCAGTAGGTGAAATTTGAAATAGAATCGTTGTATCAAATTTATATTGTGAAATCGTGACTAATTACTGTGCTTACTGTGCAATGGATATACGTACATTTTTTGGTGAGTGGTCTTAATTATTGGTTATGGTTTAAACAGCATTTCTTAGACATCATAACTTTTTCAGAAAGTAAACGGAAAGTACGTGACAGGGGAAGCCCTAGCGATGAAGATAAGGAAGTCAATGCTCATAAGCAGAAAAAAGTAGAGACACTTATGTCCCAAAACGTAGATGCAAATATTAAAGCCGAAGCCTCCACATCAGGTTCGATAGTGCAAAGCGGGAATCAAGGCGAGGATTATCCTGACAATGATATTGGTATGTGGATTGGACGAACCCATCTAATGACTAGGGCTGAGCGGACTAGAATTTTAACTTCGTGTTGGACGCCACCCAAAAGTTATGACTTTGCTGCGGATGCCACACAGTTGAAACGCAAATTCAAGTATAGTTGGTTAGAAATGTACAGTCCGTGGCTAGTTTATTCAAAACGTCTAAAGGGTGCCTTTTGTCTTTTTTGTGTACTATTCCCTCCAAAAGTGACACGTGGAGTGGTAGGGTCGTTTATGATAAGACCCTTTACTAGATACAAGGATGCACACGAATACTTCAAATTACACTTAGGTTCAACGTGGGACAAGGAATCCAGCCAAGCGGCGAAATCGTTCAAGAATGCAGAACAGTCTGTAGATATTCTATTGCAAAAGGGGCACCAGGCCGTTATAGCGGAAAACCGAAAAATTTTGAAATCAATTGTTTCCACAATTATATTTTGCGGAACTCACGATCTGCCGTTAAGAGGAAAATTGAACGATGAAGGTAAACTTATTTATTATGCAGAACCTCATACGAATGAGACATTTTGTCTTTATTTTTAGGGATTTTGCATGACTTGCTTACATTAAAAATTGACTCCGGAGATGAACAATTGCGCCTACATATGGAGAAAGGGAAGAAGAACCCCAATACACCTCGCCAAGGATACATATGTGGTACTTCGCTAAAAGAAATTTTAGCAGGAGAAATAACTAAAGCTTGTTCATATAGTATTTTGGCAGATGAAACCGCAGATATTTCTGGCAAGGAACAACTCTCTGCAGGTGTCAGATATTTTGACAATGTGCGTGGAGTACTGAGAGAAGATTTTCTTGGTTTTGTGGTTCTAGAAAACATGGATGCACCAACAATCGCCAAATGAATCCACACTTTTGTCCAGAACCTGAATTTAGACCCAGATAAGTGTGTGGGACAAGGATACGACGGATGCTCCACAATGGCTGGTAAAGATGGGGGTGTTCAAAAAATTTTGAGAGATATCTACAAAAAAGGTATATATTTTCATTGTGCAGCACACAAATTGAATCTTGTAGTCAATGATTTGAACAAGCTTACTGAAATACGTAATTGCGTCTCAACGATTACAGATGTTATCAACTTTTTCCGAGAGTCGGTGTTAAGACGCAAATATGCACCAAATATTCCAATGTTATGCGAAACTCGTTGGAGTCAAAAATACAAGAGCATATCTGTGTTCCATAGGAACTTTATTGAAATGGTGGAAGGATTAGAGACGCTGACTAAAGAAGGAAATTCAAATACAAAAAAAGTCGCCTTTCAATTGTTGTCTGCAACAACACAAACTTCATTTATATGGTCACTGTGTATAATAAATAAATACAGCTCTCGTTTGGAACCTATCGCAAACATATTGCAGTCTAAACACATTGATATAATGAAGTGTGCTGATTACATTAAAAATATAGTATCCGTAATCGAAAAGGATAGAGCATTTGCGGAAGAGGGAGCTGGAGAACTCTTTGATGAAGCACACGAGATTGCTCAAAAATTAGATATTGAACTTTGTCTACCAAGATTGGTAGCCCGGCAACAACTCAAAGCAAATCATCCGTCGACGTCAATGGTTGAATATTTCAGAAGGTCATTATATGTTCCTTATCTAGATTCGCTGTTGGGAGCGTTGCAAGCTAGATTCGGAGAAGAACAAACTCCTGCTTTTCTTCTCATGGCCCTACATCCTGCAAATATTGTGGAGACGGACCTGCGATCAATAGATTTAAAATCTATAGCGGATTTATACCATATCGACGGAATTCAACATGAGGTAGAATTATGGAAAAATCTGTGGAAGAATAGAGGAGATTGCAAAGGGGTTGATTTAATAGATGCAATCAAGGAGGCAGAAACATTTTACCCAAATATTCACCAAGCGCTACAATTCCTTGTGACCATGCCCTACACAACTGCAACCATAGAACGTACGTTCAGTACATTAAGGCGAGTGAAAACGTGGCTTCGATCAACAATGACGGAAGACCGTTTAAATGATATGTTAGCAAAACATTATTACCATTTATTAGGTACTTACAACAATATTTTGTTACAGGATTATGCATGCTTAGCGTACATCGAAAACTCCTGGAGTCAAATGATGAATTTGTTCATATTATTATTAACAAATTTGCTGAGGATCCAAGGAGACTGATTTTATTGTAAATTAAAGGTACCTACATTACATAGACAATGAATATTAAAAGTGTTTCCAAACAATTTTAATTTTTGCCCCTCTCCCCCCCTAGTTAAAAAGCTACGTACGCCCTTGAAGGTCGTGTGTTGTTCCACACGCGACGGTCATTTTTCGCTGGTTGGTTTGACAACATGATAGAATGCTGCTGCATTACATATTGCAAGAACTTACTGACCGGCACTTCCAGGATGAAAATTTTAATAAATTAAAAGTTAAAATAAGAAATTTTATCCAAAAAATAGAAGTGGTCCATATCAGGCATATATCGTGAACGCTTCTTAAAAGCTAATTCTTCGTGGTCAGAAGGCACTTTTTCTTTTGCCGATATAGTGGAAAAATTTAAACCAGTTGATGTCACCTGGACCAAGTCACCGAATCAGTCAACCATAAAAGATTTCAGTATGAAAACAAAGAGACGTCGAATTCAACATCTTATTGAAACAATGAGTAAAGAAGAGTTGTCATTGGTGACAGAAGTACAGTTTTGCAAAGAAAGAAAAAGAGATTCGGCAGCTATTAGTTCAAGAGTTTTATGATTATTTGCCAAGAAGAGGTACTACAACGAAGAAAGCGCGAGTAGTTTTGACAAACCCAACAAAATCTCCTTTGGTAGACCAAGCTGTCACATTAATAGTCGATGCGAATCTCTCGAGTCATCAGTACAATATAATATGCAAACAAACCAAATTGATTGCAAAATGTATCCTTCTTATCTTAAAAGTTAAAGTGGCAAGAAAGTTGTTCTATGCTAGTGGCATAAGTGTTACAAAAACATATGCAGAACTTAAATTGCAATCATTAATAGACTATACAGTTACAAGATTATGCAAAGTGTTGCAAATTTTGACTGACAAAAAATAGAACTAATAGTAAAATAGGGGTTGTGACGGTATGAAACAAAACTGATTTAAACAAATATTTTCTGAGAGACAGTGTAGAATAGAAAAGCAACAAAAAAATTGTATGGCAAAATCGTCCGCGATCTTAAACAAGGCGTTGTTATACTACAAAGTTTAGTTTACCAAGGAAATGATGATTTTATATTGAGTAAAACAGTCAAAACAGACTTTTTCTCAAGCACTTGAATACTCTCAGATTCGAACTTGGTACCTTTCACTTACAAGTCTGGCACCTTTATCGCTGAGCCACTGAGTAACCCAATATATATATATATATATATATATATATATATATATATATAAACTTTTATGTGGTTACGCAGGTGTATTGCGCGTAAGCTCTTCGCGGATTATAGGAATCCATATTGGTTTCATTTCCACACTAGCTTGGCTTCTTGGATTTTCTGCTAGTCCTTTGCCATTATCTATATGTTATCCCATTGGATGTGGTGGTCTTAGTTCCAGACATGTTCGGCGATTCTTTCGCCCTTGCGGACATTGTTCTTATGTTCATGTGTTCTCACTTTGAGTGGTCTACTGCTTTCTCCTATGTATGCTTTGCCGCATTCGCATGGGAGGTTGTATAACAATTCTTGGAATTCCGATCTTCATTGAGTGGTTTGGTTTTGGTTAGTGTTCCCCTGAGCGTTACGGTCGATTTGAAAGCAGTGCGTATCTTGTATTTGCTGCCTATCCTTCGCATTTTGTTTGAGGTACCTTCTATACATGGCATTATTGCTGTATATTTAGTTTCTTCTTTTCCGGTTACCTCTTCCCTGTTTAGGTTAGGTGTTAGATCAAGGTAGCCATTTGCTTTGAGTGTTTTAGCGATATTTTCTTTCTCTTTGTTCAGGTCCTCTTGTTTTGAGTATAATGTTTTCGCTATATCGTACAAGCATTTTGCCACGCCAAACTTCACGTTTTGTGGTGATTGGAGTTGTAGGTACCTCCTCGTGTACCCACACGAGGGGTACTTACACTACTCCTGTATATACTTGTCGTGAAATTGTTGTCATTCCTGTGTACAAGTACATCCAGGAATGGCAGTTTTTGTTCCGACTCCAATTCTATTGTGACTTTTATGGAGGGTGCGCAGCTATTTAGATGATTTATGAATCAAAGTCTTCCATATATATATATATATATATATATATATATATATATATATATATATATATATATATATAGAGCTCACTATGAGTGACAGTGTTGGTAGAATTTGTCTTCTACCTGGAAATATGTAGTTGTAATGCATGTTGTTAGAAGTTCCATTATTGTTTACCGAGAGTTCTTTGAATATTTACTGCTGATAGCCGCATGTATCTATGAAAGTCTTGTTCGTTCACTTGATTTCATATGGTATCTCCGATCTCGATGGATTGGTGTTTGAACTAGTATTTTCTGAAATGGTGATGTCTGATTCGTTCTTTGACTAACCCTTCACTAGCTATCTTTGTGATTAGTGATATTTTTCGGCTGTGTATCGGAGTTTTGATGTTGAGCCCGGTGGGTATTACGTTGTTATCACGGGCTTTGAAGAGGAAGCTTACGTGGTTCTCCTCTAGTGCTAGCTTGTTCATCGACGTTTCAAGCTTTCTGAAAAGTTGTTTGACTTCGAGGCCGTACCGAGTTACTAATTCTGTATTATAAGTGTTTTGTAACTGTGGTTTCATATTAGTTGAGCTGATCGGCCTATTTCCACAGTTTTTGCTTTTTGAGAGGACTCTGCTTCCATATCAAGCTTAGTCCTGAGAAGGACTGTTTTAGCACTTCAATCGAATTCATATGTTTTTTTCCCAAGCACTTGACTACACTCAGCTTCGAACTTGGTTTTACGTGGTTGCGCAGGTGTATTGCGCTTAAACTGTTCGCGCACTATTGGAATCCATATGGGTTTCATTTCCACACTAGCTTGGCTTATTGGATTTTCTGGTAGTGCGATGTACGTGGCTTCTTTAAGTTTCCGGCGAGTTGTCTTCTTGTCCTTTGTCACTATTTGAAAACGTTTTTCTTGTTTTAAATTTTCTTAGACTTTAAATCTTTTACGAAAGTATATTAATTATTTGTACATTAACGCTATCTGTGTGAGGTGGTTTATTGTCCACAAATAATTATTGAGCATTTAAGCTTTGATAATGGTCTTCCTTTTGTATTAGACCGAAACATAGGTCAGCATCAACATTCTTAGTGAATAAATTGGATGAGAGACTAAGGGTTTATTTATATCCAGCAAACTGACAGTTTAGTTAATAGAGAAAATCGTTCAGAAATTTCCGCTGAAACTGAAGCGAAAACTGGTAAAAATGCACGAATAAATTTATATTACACAGAAAATAACTAAGACATAAAAAAGATATTGTTTGGCATGCAAACGTAACCTATATAACGCCAAATATCAAATGGTTTAGTCCAACCATTCATAAGCCTATAGAGTTAGAAAGTCCTTTGTTTTTTTCTAAACAATATTTCACCAAAAAGTTATTCAATGTAATGGTTGAGAATACTAATCATTATGCTGTACAACAGTATGTTAAGTTTCTACAAACATGTCAGGCTGAGCTGGAAACTTTTGTAGGAATTCATATTCTAATGGGAAATCTACATTACCGTTCGTGGCTACTGGGAGAACAAATTGCAAACCCCTATGATTGCCAATGCTATGAATTAACAGATTTTTCAAACTGAGGAAACATTTGCATTTTGTAGATGTACAGAATAAATCCCCCGACTGTTCAGATAAACTGTGGAAGGTGCGTCCACTTTATGAGACACCTCGACATCATATGCTGGAACTGCCTTTGGAAACTGCGTTGTGTGTTGATGAACAGATGGTGCCATTCAAAGGCCAACTAAACATAAAACAATATATAAAAGGGAAACCCACTCCATGGGGAATCAAATTCCTTCAGTACTTGAGACACCAACATATTTACACAGCCGGCACTATATGAATCGATCGATTCAAGAAACCTTCCTTTTCTAAAGATGTACAAATCAAAAATAAAGGTCGCGGTACTGCAGATTAGTGGTGATTTTAACAAAATGGTTTGACAATAAGACTGTAAATATGGGTTCCAATTATATGGGTATCAGTTCAACAGACCAATGTAAGGGGTGGAATAAACAAACGAAAGAATATATTTGTTACTTAACCAGAATAAAACTGGAATAAAAAAATGGAAATTTTTAAAAATGCAAAAAAGCTAAAAGGAACAACAATATGGTTAAGCAATGATTTAACACAAAAGGAGGAAGAAAAGAAAACACTAATAAAACACTTAAAGGTTGCCAAAGAAAAAGGGTACAGAGCAAGAATATGGAGAAACAAATTGATAATAAACAATGAGGAATATGCAGTTGAAGAATTAGAAGCAAATGAAGAGCAGCTGGAAACAGAAGATGTAGAAGAGCAAACCGTGACAGGAAATAAAATAGCACATGTAAACGATGTAGAAGAAAACAAGAAAAGGAATAGGTCCACGGATGAGGAGGAAGCAAAAACCTCCAAGGGAGCATTACCAAAGAGGAAGAGCTACGTACAAATTATGTTTGCACCTATGAAGAAAGAGAAACCACAAAAAGCTGATGAGGAGTTAAACAAAACATGTAGGAACATCACCAAAACTGGACGGCAACAACACACTTCAAAAAACTTATAGAAGGGGCTCGAAACTGGATAGATTACGAGATGACGAAATGTAACGAAATAGGAAAATGTGCAAGGATATGGGAAATCTTAAAACAAATAAGAATCACAAAACCAACGGAAGTAATTATAAACACCTTAAAACATGAGGGGATATATAAAGAGGTACGAACAAATCCAAACAAGGAAGAAAAAATACTAGAAGCTGGGGATATCAAACATAAACGTGGCAGTAGAAGGAATAGTGATAAAAGGTGTAAACACAAGGAAATAAAAATAAGTACGTGGAACATCAGAACCATGCTGGCACCTGGAAAAATGAGAGAGATAGCAGTTGAATTAACAAAATATAAAGTAGATATAGCAGCCCTACAAGAAATTAGGTGGAAGGATCAGGGTATCATAAACAAAAATATACACTGCTATACTCGGGAAACCAGAAACAAGGGCAAGGTGGGGTCGGGTTTATGATAATGGAAAAATGAAAGAATAATATAATTGATTTTAGAGCAATATCTGGACGAATCACGTATGTGAGAGTGAAAACAAACCTCTTTAATATCTCATTGCTATGCATATACGCATCAACAGAGACGGCCGAGGCGCAGGATAAAGATGAGATGTACGAGAATATAGAAGATGAAATTGAAAAAATACCTAAAGAAGATACAATAACCATTTTGGGAGACTTTAACGCCCAAATAGGTAAAGAAGATTTTGTAAGGCTGGTTGCAGGAAAGCACACAATCCATGATGTAACGAACAATAATGGAATGAGATTGTGTAATTTAGCTATGAGAACAAATATGGATATATGCAGCACCAAATTCCAACATCCGTACTGGCATAAAGTAACATGGAGATCACCAGATAATAACACATATACACAAATAGACCACATACTTGTCACAAAAAGAAAGCTATCATCAGTAAAAGACGTCAGAACATTTAGAGATGCGTGCGCAGATTCTGACCATTTTCTAGTCACAGCAACAATAAAACAGAAAATAAAGACGATCAAGACAAAAAGGAGCAAAATAAACAGATGGGATATTGAAAGCCTAAATAATCCAAAGGTACGACAAAAGTACATGACAAGCGTTACCAGTGAACTAAATAAAATAAATATAGCTGGAAATGACACACGAATGGAATGGAGACAAGTTGCAGAATGTATAAATGCAGCCGCAGAAGAGCATGTAGGTCAAAAAGGAAGAACAATGAAAAAAGAATGGTTTCATGAGCACTGTCAAGAAGCATTGCAGAGAAAAACCGAAGCGAGATTAAAATGGTTAAGCACATACAAAGAAGAAGACTTGGAAGAGTATGTAGAGCAGAGGAAAGAATCTAAAAGGATTAACAGAAAGGCAAAGAGGGACTGAATGGACAACAAAATTAAGGAAATAGAACTGGAAAGTAAAAACATAATTCAAAAACTTTTTGCAAAAAAATCAATGAACAGAATAGGGTGTAAAGGGGAAAGTGATTGGTATAAGAGATAAAGAAGGAAAAATAACAGAGGATGAACACCAATACAAAGCAGTATGGGCACAATATTAGAAAGAATTACTAAATGGTGACGAAGGGCGGATATCAGAAGAAGATGACGAGTATGAAGAAGATGCAGCAAATGCAGACTCAGAGACACCAACAAAAGAAGAGATACAGGAGATTATTAATAAAAGTCATAATGGGAAGGCGCCAGGAAGAGATGGGATTAACATGGAGTTAATAAAATATGGAGGGAAAGAACTATTAGAAAGACTCCATCAATTGATTAAAAGAATATGGACTGAAGAAAAAATACCAAAAGAATGGGAAGCAGGAGAAATCATAACCATACATAAAAAAGGAGATCAGCAAATATGCAAGAATTACAGAGGATTAACGCTGTTAAATAACGCTTACAAAATTCTGTCAACATTAATACAAAAAAGACTGAAGAAACAAGCTGATGACATAATAGGCCAATATCAATGTGGGTTTACGGCAGGAAAGTCGACAATAGATGCAATCCACTCTACAGAGGATTAACGCTGTTAAATAACGCTTACAAAATTCTGTCAAGATTAATACAAAAAAGACTGAAGAAACAATCTGATGACATAATAGGCCAATATCAATGTGGGTTTACGGCAGGAAAGTCGACAATAGATGCAATCCACTCTAAGCAAATCATTGAAAAAGCGCACGGATCTAGAAATTCTTTTCATAGACTTCGAACAAGCATTCGACTCTATCAGAAGAAGTAAATTACTGAAAACATTGAAAGAACTAGGAGTATCTCCTAAATTAAGAAGGCTAATAAAGGTCACACTAGAAAAAACAACAGCAACAGTAAGGACATAAATGGGAAACACAGAAGAATTTGAGATAAACCAAGGCGTAAGACAAGGCGACGCACTTTCAACGACACTTTTCAATTTAGCCCTAGAATATGCGCTGCAGAAAATAGACAAAAGAACAATAAAAACAAAAGGAAGTCAAATAATTGCACATACCGCTGACTTAGCGCTTATTGCAAGAAACCGCAACATAATGGAGGAGACGCTAAAGGAGATAGCAGCTGAGGGATCTGCAATAGGACTCAGAATAAACGAAAGCAAAACCAAAATACTGAAAATAGATAAACAACTAGCAGATTGTTACACTCAAGTTTGAATACCTGGGAATCACCCAAACTAATAGTGGGAATAAAGGGATTGAAATCAATGAGAAGATAGCAGCAACTAACAGGGCTTTTTATGCCAATAAGAGAATGCTACAAAGTAAGCTACTGAGAAAAAATACTAAAATGAAAATATATAAAACAATTATCAGACCGGTAATGTTGTACGCTGCGGAGGTAATGACAATGACAAAAAAACAAGAAGAGGACTTGAGAATAATGGAGAGGAAAATATTAAGATCTATATTAGGACCAGTAAAGGAGGGAAACGAGTACAAGCTGCGGATGAACCATGAATTGAATGAAGAAACAGGCGTAGATATAGTCAGGAAAATTAAGCAACAGAGGGCCAAATGGTTGGGGCACGTCTGGAGATCCGGACCCAGATCAATAACGTACACCATACTGGGCTGGAAGCCAGAAGGTGTAAGGAGAGGGCGACCAAGATCCACTTGGTGGCAAGAAGTTAAAGAAGACCTCAGAGATATTGGAGTATACAAATGGCAGGAAAGTACAAAGGACCGGAAAATATGGCAGGAGATATGTAGGAAGATTTAAGGAACAAAATGGGAACTGATCTATCCCAAATTCAAGATCTAGAAAGCTCACTTAAGAGCGGCATAACCCCCTTGGGTGTTGCCACTATATATATATATATATATATATATATCAGGGGCGAGCGGTCCATGTATGCAACGGAAGCATTGCTTCCCCTATCACAAACCTTAAATGACCAAAAAATTGAAAAACTCAAATAAAAAAGAAATTTTAGAAATGGGCCTTATTAGCGCCAGCGATCGCGTAACCCGTAATACGAGTGTACTCCCCATAGAATAAAATCCTTACAGGAGAAGCAGCATTTAAAGTTGAATATCATGTATTTTGTCATTTGTGTATGCATAAGAGCGAAAGATAATATATTAGTATATCACATTGTCTTTGTCGTTCGAATGAAAATGCACATAGTGCGTCTTTCTCGTACACAGTACACACTGTCGATACCTGTTCGACACACAAACGCAACAAACTTTGTTGCTTATTCGTTCAAATACAGAATTTTACGGGGTCAAGCGAAGGAGGCGAGAGGTCAAGTTGCGAGCGCTTGTCACTGAATAAGCAATTTTAAAATTAAATACAAGGGTTTTAGTGCAGTTTCGAAGATGGATGGGACAAGTACGTCTGAATGAGCCGCGAGAGATTTACCAGTAGACTGTGTAGAAGTAGCGGCTATTGAAACTGCAAATCCGTGTAATTGTGTAGTGTGTTTTGTATTAAATAAAGGATTTTCTTCTCACAGTTTTTGCGAAAAGAGAAATATTATTAATGCGGGTAGGTCAAAGCCTGAAATGAAAACTCTGACCACAAAAATTAAAACGTGTACTCGACATTTTAATGCCGATAAATATTATGAATGAAATATTATTTGTGGCTGACGGGTTGTGAAACAAGAAATACACTTTTTTGTTGGCCATGTTTGCTTTTTGTTAATGAACATGGTGTGTGGAATTACTTCGGTTTTGGCGATTTAAATAATTTACATAAAGTAGTAAAACGTCACATTAGCTCTAAGAACCACTTGCAAGCTGTTATCAAAGAAAAAGTTTTTGGAAAAACACGAATCGAACATTCTTTAGATATACAGTTACAAGTTAGTCATCAACAACATAATGAACTAGTTAATAAAAATAGAGATGTGCTAAAAAGACTTATTGATGTTGTGTGTTTCCTTGCCCTTCATGAACTTGGATTTCGTGGTCACGATGAATCAATGTATTCTGCAAATAGAGGCAATTATTTAGATCTTGTTTCTCTATTATGTAAATATGATCCTTGTTTAAAAAGTCATTTAGAACAGAGCAGTGTGTTTCAAGGTACTTCAAATCGAATTCAAAACGATCTAATTTCTGCAACTTCGACTGTTATTTTAAACAAAATTAAAGAAGAAATTAAACAAGCGCGTTTTATATCTATTATTTTGGACGAAACAACTGATGTTACTAATTTTAGTCAGCTTTCTAGTGTGGTGCGATTTGTAAATCGAGACGGCAACGTACAGGAAAGATTTTAGGTTTTATTAACGTGTCAGAAGACAGAACGGCCGACGCACTGTATAAAATTGTATGTGAACTTATTAAAAATATTAATGCCTCTGAAAAATTGGTCGCTCAAAGTTATGACGGTGCTGCTGTAATGGCTGGACATTTAGGTGGCCTTCAAGTAAAAGTGCGAGAAACTTATCCGTGTGCAATTTTTATACACTGTTGTGCGCACAAATTAAACTTAGTTTTGTCCCAATCAGTTATGCAGATTAAAGAATGTAAAGTATTTTTGCAACTTTGAGTGGAATGGCTGCTTTTTTCCAAATCTACTAAACGTACACAAGCATTGGATACAATTGTAAAGCGAAGACTACCGAAAGTTGCCGCTACGCGCTGGAATTACAATGGCAGGCTAGTATTAACAATTTTGAACATCGCGAATCCATAATTGAATTATTTGAAAGTATATTGGAAAATAGCGATAAGTGGGATACAGACACTTTAAATAGTTCTAGAGGATTTTAGATAGCTTAAAAACGATTTTAACTTTAACTTTATACTTCTTGTTTTTCAGAAATATTTCCATTTTCTGATAATGTATTTAATATATTACAATGTAAAACAAACGATATCGGATTCTGTATAAAGAAAATTTGTGAATTTAAGAATATTATAAACAAAAAGAGAAGACTTTGATAAATGTTGGGAAAACACGAATAGTATCGGTATCGGTTTGGAACCACAAAGAAAACGCGTGCGCACGGATAATGTTGGAGATATTAAAACGTGCTATCGACGACTTTTTATCAAATTTTGGATCAGACTTTATCAAGAAATAGACAACAGGTTTAAAAACTTTAAAGAACTAAACTTTCTTGAATTGTGTAATTTTAATGCGTTTAAGGAAAACATTTTCCGGCACCCCAGCTACAATGTTTAATGCATCATTATGGACAGTTTTTGATTTAGTTTTGTTACGTTCGGAACTTACAGTTATATATGATACTGAAGACATCGATAAAAAATTCTGCAAGTGAGTTATTGGCTTTCTTGAAAGGTACAGATTTGACAAACGCATATTCAGAGGTAGTAAAATTATGTGAGTTAGTGTTGACAATCCCTGCTACTAGTGCCTCGGTCGAACGTAGTTTTTCTGCGCTTAAACGAATTAAGACTTATTTGCGGAGTTCGACAGGACAACATCGACTGTCAGATGTGTCCCTGTTGGCTATTGAAAACAATCTTGTTCAGGAATTGTCGCAGCATCCGCGTTTCTACGACGAAATTATAGACGAGTTTGCGAAAAAAGATAGAAGAATACAACTACATTATAAATAGGTAAGTTTTGAAAAATTGCTTCCCTTGTCCCAAATCTCACCGCACGCCCCTGATATATATATATATATATATATATATATATATATATATATATATATATATATATATATATATATATATATATATATATATATATTAACCAAAGTTATTAAGAATTACAATATGAACATGGGCGGTGTCGATAAAATGGATTTCTTGATAACTACCTACCACACTTTTATTCGATTTCGAAAATCGACTCTGTGCATGTTCACACATGCTATAGATTTAGCTTGTACAAATGGATGGCTTGAACATAAGTCGAAAGTTTTGGCACTTGGTCTAAAAAAGAAAGATATGGATTTTCTACAATTTCGTGCTCACATTGTCAAAGCTCATATTGCATCAACAAAAAATGTAACAAAAAGGTGAAATCCTTCTTTGCCAACAATAAGCAAAAGAACCGCTGTAGAAGTATAACCTGTGATTGATGTCCGATTTTTACCCATATTTGATGAGAAGAACTTTGCAAGCCGCTGTAAATTTTCGGATTGCAAAAGCAGAACACACCTGAATTGTCAAAGATGTAATATTCACTTGTGAGTAGCAAAAAAACAATTGTTTGAATTTGTACCATTCTAGAAAATAAAAACTGCACTTAATACTTATGTTTACTATTTTCTCAAATTTAATACAACTTTTTTTTTTCAGTGGATATCGTACCATTAAGTCCCAATGTACGCTGTAGTGTACACATCAAAGGTCAAAAATGGGTAATATTAGGAACTTCTAACAAAAACTATAAATCTTTAAAAAAAATTAAGAAATCACTATACCATGTTTCAGAATTTTCCCTTTACTTAAATTAATTTGGGGCTGAAAGGGTTAAGAAACTATATTATGGTGTGTGTAGGTAGTCATATGGGAAAGTTACTGATCAACTTCTTGAAAATACAGGTTTGTATTCAAAATGCTGAAATAAAAAAACCTTTCAAAATATCAGGACCGCGTTTTAAAAAAATAAGTTGATGATGGCTATAAAAATAGGAAACGTCCAATTGAAAAACTGACTATGCCATGTTAAAGCCCGTAACAAGTTGCCATGAAGAAGTGTTTGTATTTTTGCTCTAGCATTTATAATAACGCCAGAAAAAAATAAAATAGAAATTTATAAAATTCAAATTTTTTTCAAATATCTCAAAAACAACATTGATTTTTTTGTCATTTTATTGGTCCCCTAATTACACAACTTTTTTCCCATTTAACCGGAGTTGTAGATATTACCACTTCCGAGTTCCCCATAGTGAGAATCCTTATCTTAGACACTGTATATTGTAAGTTTATGTGCTTAACCTAAAACAAGACATGGACAAATTACTCCTGAAAGGCATTATTGTTCGACTTAAGAAGAAGTCCAGAAGTGGAAGAAGAAAAAAAAATCAAGAATGTACAGATTCCGAACAATCCAATAGCAATTCTGACTGACTTTCGTCATACTCATAGAATTTTTTTATGTTTGAAATTATACCCTTTACACATTCTAGTAGCACTTAATTGCCTTGTTACTACATCAAATGTATTGATAACCTCTTGCTTGTATCTCATCATAACCTGAAAAGGATTACAGAGTGGTGTATCAATAATGAACTGTGTGTCAATACCTCAAAAATTCTATTCTGAAAGTGTGAAGTTTCTTGGCTTACACGTAGATTCTAAACTTTCATTTAACATGCATATTAATATTACTTCTGTAAAGGTTAGTAAAAACATACTTATGTTACGTAGGTTAGCAAGCAATGTATCTGTGAAAGCTTTGTTAACTGCTTATTACGCTTTATGCCATAGCTGTATTTCATATGGTCTTCTGGTATGGGGTAACTCATGTCAATCTAAATACCTTTTTCAACTTCAGCGTCGGGCAGTAAGAATTGTTGCTAATGTATCATATCGCAGTGATTGTCGTCAAGCTTTTATTAGTCTAAGAATTATAACGATCCCTAGTTTGTTTATTTTGCAATGTCTATGTTATGTTAGATCTAACTTAAATAAGTATACCCTGCAATCAGAAGTACACAATCATGATACTCGGAATAAAACTCTATTCTGTTTACCCCAATGTAGTCACAAAATACACCTGATGTAATTGGTTTGAGGCTATTTAACTGCTTACCTGATAATGTAAAATGTTTAGCAACTTTATTGTTTAAGTCTAAAATAAAATTAATTTTATACGATCAATCAATTTTTAGTGAGCAATGTAAGCGAAATCTAAACACGATATTTTTAATTGTATGTATCCTCATCTGACATGTGTAAGCAATTTTATTTTGTATTTGCAAAGCATGAAAAACATTATTATTAAATAAATTCAACTACATATTTAAACATTAAAATAATTTTGTCTAACTCAACCCTCAAAATACAACACTGTGCAATGTCTGATTTCGTTTAAAACCTAGCACATACAAACAAATACACTTACCTCAATAAAAATAAAATAAACTGTCACAAAATACAAACTTTATTTTAAAATAACAAATACTTTACCTTTCTTTGTAAAATCTTTAATACACTATCAACCCATTTCCGCATACTTTTCCCAGTAACAGATTCCAAAAAAAAATGCAATTTTTCTAAAAGTGGAGGATCTCGTTCAAAATCATAAAAATGATGATCAGCCCAATGCCTCAATACATTTAAAACCCTGAAAATAAATATAATAAACGCAAATTTCAAATTAATTTCATTTCGTAATTTAAGCGTGATGAAATGTAACAATACGTACCTAAATTGCACTGGTTGGCAATACTCCTTTCGATACCGCTTCCAATCTTCACGTTGCGAATTTTTTTGCATTTTATCTGTATCCGAACAATCGACTTCATACACTAATGAAGGATCTGGTATATTAAATCTCTCAATTAATAAATCTAATAATTCGGATGGAGCGCAAAAACTTCTATACGTTGTAAGGAACGTACGTACAAATTTTGGATCAGCATAAATATGATAAGTTAATCTTTCAACTAATTTATACAAAGTAGCTCCTTTAATTAAAGGCACACCTCCATTCTCCCTCTGTTCCAAAATAATATTATCTTTAGAATCTGGTTCGGCAAATTTATATAATTCGGGTGAAGGTAATCGAAGCGGATGTTTCCGCTCCATATCTAATAATATACTATCTAAAATACGATCTAACATCGATCGTGTATTTAACATTACTAAATCAGCCATCCATACATTTTTTTCATCCGAATTTTTTGTACATAATATAACTGCCGGTTGGATGCGCGGTGCAATTTCAAACGCGTTCTTCATTTCCTCAGTATCAGCATGATCAATAATTTCAACTTTACGTATAAAAAAACGTTCCTTAATGCGACACTCTGGATGAGTTTGGTGCACTGAGCTTTGACGTCGTGAATTCGGTTTACACAGGATCATTAAGCCATCAAATAGAAAAACTCGCCTTTCGGTTAGACGTTTTCCCGAGCTCACCTTCATTAAAGTGTCCTCTGAAAATAGATGCTAGTAGTTATCGGTGAACATTATAGTGTACGTACCTCGAATGAATTCGTTACAACACTGCCCCGTATCCTTTGAATCCCAATTTTCAACGATACGCTGAAGTTCGTGAATTTTATCCAAAGCAGCTTGACGACGTGATCTTGCTCCGTAAGTTGATACGACATTCGAACGTTGTAATGATTGTAATAATACGCAATGTCCAAGTGCAAGCTGTAATGGAGTGAGTAATCCTTCAACTTGTGTTAAAGTTTCACGATCTTCCGGGGATTCTGATAAGCCTCGTAATACTTTGATATAGTCGAGATACGAGAAACAGTGGCGAATTGGACCGGTTAGCAAAGCTGGTAGGTAATATTTTAGAGCAAGCGGCATACCTTGCCCTGCTGTTACTAAAGCACTGTTTACTTGTGGTCTTGCCAATAAATGATTCAGTGTATCTCGACATGTCGGTGATGTTACATCACGAGCGTATTTACTATAAACGTCAAATTCTGCTGCTTCTGCCAGTTCTATAAAAAAAAACATATGTAACCTATTTAATAATTGAAAGAACCCCAACACGACGCTCAATCCAAACAATTTATATATTTTTATATCGTCGTTTTTAGAGTCGGTCAAGCCACCACGGAGATTTGCTTCCCCCGATATCTAGACGCGTGCGTCACCGTTAAAAGCCGTAGTTTCGGGTTCCCGTGTGCAAACCAAATTTCGCGAAAATCCGTCGAGGCGTTGGGCGACGCCGCCTCGGCGATTTGCCTCACTCGACAGTTTATTCGGAGGTACCTTATCTGAGTAAAATTATAACCTAGTTTGCAGTCTGCTGCGCTACGTAATCAAGTAAAAAAACATGACTGACCTTTTTTAAGAGATTCTGAAAGACTACGTCCAAGTTACGAAACAAGTACGAGAAACAAAAAAAAAAAAATCAAACTCACCTGATTTTCGCAAAATTAAAATCGTTTTTCGTCTTTCCGGAATTTAAAAGTTATAACGTCGGGTGTATTAGTAATCGATTAATAAGAGATTATTTTGACGCACTGGGTATATAAGGTCTTGTGTTGTGCGTAGGGGGTACTTTTGATAATATATGGGCGTGAGTTTGCACGAGAATTTTTTTTAATGTAAGTTAGTGTAAATGCAAACGCCTCTGAAATTCTTAGTAAAGCGTCCGGTATTATGTAAAACCATATTTAAATGTTGCATAAATATTTGAGTCGGAAATACTAAATTTGAACGAGAAATAATATTTTAGTAACACTCCTATTGAGACGATTATGAATCTTGCTGAATTGGCTGCTGTACTTTAAGGAAAGTGAGCTTAAAATTGCTGTAGATGGATGGCGTGTGAACGTATGATATGTTGATATTGTATTAAAGTGTAGAGGAAGAATATGGATGTATACGTTATGTATGATCAAGGACAAATGGTGCTGAAATTTATTAAATTTTACGGAAGGAAGGTTCGCGTACATGTGGGGCTTTCATAAAAACTTGAATCTAGATCTGATTGTTATGTGGAATGAGTATGGATGTGATCAATCTAATTAAGAGTTTTAAATTAGTAAAATAAGTAATAGTTGAAACCGTCTTTATAATATTGATTAATTCACTTTGTAGAAAACTGCATCGTTAAATAACATTTTCTATATAAATAATTAAAGTTAAACCTGAAATAAGTTCCATCATATGAATGAGGTAAACAACTACAATAGGAATTGTATCTCGTTCCCATTGTGTATAATAAACTATTTGTAATAAAATATTCCAATCGTGGACAGATGTGTCAAGCAGTAACCAGCTTCTGTAATTGCGTGATTACGAGTTGATATAAATGTTATTAATTACTAATTAAACCGTTCGATAGAATAAGTATTTTTTGTTAATGGAAACTGGCCGAATTTTACATCAATAGTTCTGTTATTACACAAATAATAATTTTAGCACGATGAAAGAAATATTAACTCACTAATTCATTTAATATCAATTAAAACAAATTGTTATAGGTAAGTGATTTTACCGAAATGATTATGTTTTCGTTCTCACTGCGTACGTATAGACGAAGCTGAGTATTGCGAATTAGTATGAGGTAAGAAAAGTAGTTAGTAAAAATTAATTGATAATATTCAACTTAGTAAATATTTGCTCTGCAAACGATTATCAAAATTTAGTTAAATTTATTTCGATAAGTAGCCAGGAGAACGTTTCAGTTCTAAAAGTGGGTGTAAGTTTATATTTCAAACAAGGTATTTTGATTAGTTTTTTTTAACATACTTACTATTAATTAGGAATATCAATTCTGTAGGAGAATACAATTATTATAAATTATTAATCAGCCATGTCGCGGAATGATAGAAGACCATTGACACAAGCTGAATTAGAAGGTGAAGTGAAAAATATTGTGAATGGGGAAGATTCCGACGTGCACCAAACATCTGGGAGCGAAGATGATGAGGACGTTGTCGAAAGGGAAGAGATTGATTCAGACGATCAGGGAAACATGGGTATTGATGACAAGGATGATGACAACTTTTCTCAATCTATTGTTGGTCTGTTTCCGATAGTGAAGATGAATCAGATGATAATATAGCTTTAGCTTTGATTGCTGATATGGAAAAAATATTATAATTCCTAAAGCCCTCGATAAAAGGCAAAAAACGGTCATAGATGGTCTACTATAAAGCCACAAAGGAAAAGGAGAATTTCTGCTCGCAATATAATTCCTTTTATATCCGGTAGCAAAGGATCAGCTGCACATGTGCTGAAACCTGCCAGCAGCTTTCTACATTTGCTTACAAACAATATTTTGGAAACAATTGTGCTTCACACAAATAAACAAATTAGACTGATATCGGTCAATTATGCTAAACGAACTTTGACAGTTTCTGAGACGTGTAAGGAGGAAGTAATTGCTCTAATTGGACTTCTTATCTTTTCAGGAGCAATGAAAACCAATCATTTGAGTGCCAAACAGATGTTTGATCCTAAGATATCAGGAAATATATATCGAGCTACTATGAGCTGCGAGCGGTTTTTATTTTTATTGGATTCAATACGTTTTGATAATAAAGAAACAAGGGCTGAAAAAAATTAGACCCTTTTGCTCCAATTCGTGACATTTGGGATGAACAGATTGCCATTTGTAGATCATCATTTACTCCGTCTGGCAATACAACTTTAGATGAGCAAATTTTACCGTTTAGAAGATGTTTATTCCAAACAAACCTGCCAAGTACGGCATCAAAATCGTCATGCTGTGTGATGTGGCAACAAAATATATGATCGATGAACAATATTTGGGAAAAGGAACAAATACAAACGGATTGCCTCTAAGCATTTATTACATAAAAAATTTAACAAAAAGTATCCATGGTAGTAATGGGAATGTCACCATGGATAATTGGTTTACTTCTGTTGGTATTGCGGTATTTTACAATCTCCTTGCAAATTGACATTAGTTGGTACACTGCGCAAAAATAAAGCTGAAATATCCCCAGATATGCTAGAAACTCATGGCAGAAAGCCAGGAACATCGATGTATTGCTTTGACAATAACAAAACTTTTGTTTCATACATGTTAAAAACTAAAAACAAAAAGTTGGTACTTCTACTTTCAACAATGCATACTAATAAAAGTTTAAATGTAAGTACAAAGAAACCGGAAATAATACATTTTTACAATGAGACGAAGTTTGGTATTGAAACATTTGCTATAAATTCGTTTGTTGTTTATAATTCAAACAAAATCAAAATGGGTCAGAAAACCGTTTCCAGGATGACGTATATTATTAATTTTAAGGATGAATTAGTGAGACCATTGATGGAGCGCCGAATTGACACTCCTACTTAGCACCGCCCTGTACGACATGACATATGCGATATTTTAAATATTAATGTGCTTACTGAAAGACCCGTTCCAGTAGAGAAGAAACGTACTACCTGTGATTTTTGTCCATCACATCTTCGTACGCTGACAACTATCTCATTTAAAATGGCAGACGAAAGTGACGGTGAATTTGAGCTATTAGACACGGAGTTATATAAAATTAAAAAACAGGACATTATTAATATAATAATTAAACGTAATCTGCCGCGCGTAGTGAGTCTAAAGGATGTATAAAAAAGTTTTTTGAAAAACTATTGGGAATTGCTGAAAACACTAAAATAAGCGATACCGATGTAATCTCAAACAATAATTCAGGTGAATGTGATAAACTAAAAATTGAAATAGTTTTTAAAAAAAGAAGTTGCAAATGTGGAAAAATTGAATAGTCATTTAGAAGAAATGTCACACGCACAGTAGAAACGCGTTCACAAAAAAGACAAGTATTAGATGAAATGCCTATTACTTTGCCACAAGTTGATGACGCGGTAAAAAATGCGATCATGAAGGTTTCCATAGAAGACAAAAACGAGCAATTTACCAATCACTCAAGGAGAAGAAAGCGCTACTTAGTTGGTAGTGATGTCTTATCGGAAAGTGGCAACTGCAAACTTGAAGCTTACGTGCCAAAATCCCACATTTTCACATATCGAAAATTATGTGTAAAAATACTAAAGAAGATATTCTAAATTACATCAAACAGAACATTACGGATATGGTACAAATAAATTGTGAAGAGCTAAATGTTAAATCTAAAGAATACAGAGCGTTTAAAATCACTGTATCATTTACGAAAAAATCCCAGTTACTAGTTAGTGAATTCTGGCCAAGTTATGTAAAACCGTTTTATGATTATGACCGAGCACACTTTCGCAAACACCTAGCGGCAAAGGAACTAACATAGGATCAAAACACTTTTTCGTGAATAAAGACAAATCTAGAAATTATATTTCAAACTTGGTTAAAGTACAAAAGCTTGTAATTTTTCATATAAGTGTGCAATGCATTTCTAACCCAATTGAGGAACTTGAGCTATGTTTGCATGGAAATCACGTTAACGTTTTATGTATTTGTGAACATTGGTTAAGTTAAGAGGAAATAGTGTTCCTATCTATTGAAGGTTTTGAACTATTAACATCCTTCTGCAGGAAGACCTATAAAAATGGTGGAGTTGCGATATTTGTTAAAACAGCACTAAAGCAGTCTAGTAATTATAAGGACCTAAAGTTCTTAAATAAATACTGTAGTGAAAAAAATCTTGAAATTGCAGGTATTGAACTAAAACTTGAATCTATAATATTAACAGTCATGACAGTATACAGATCCCCACATCAAAAGTCAGACCTGTTCTTCAAAGATATTGATAAACTATTGAATGAAGTGTAGCAGCACAAAACTAAAAAAAATGTTGTATGTGGCGATCTAAATATTAATTCCTTGTCAGATTCCGTGGAATCTCAAGATTTAAAAAAATTATTTAGTACGTATGGTGCAACGGGCGTAGCACCCTTAGATACTACTTTTATTTATTTAACCCGCTCCAAAGAACAAGATTTGAGTTCTTTTAAACTTTTCTATAATTTCAAAATTATTGAAGAAAATTTAATACTTGAGATGATTATTTTTTATTACGTTTTATTGAAACTGAATGGGTTCAATTTATAAAGATATCAATTACTAGTTAATGTTTACTTTGCTTGCTAATTAATTTCGGTTTGCGTAAATGAATTTTAAGCTTTATGTTTACTAACTCCTTTCTTAATTGATTGTAACGGATAGCTCAAGTTAATATAAAGAAACGATTTCTGTTATCATTGCCCAAAATTATGCTCATTTTGATTTATTTATTTATCTGGATTCCTATTGAGTTGACCTCTTTCTGCATTTATATATTCAATAATTGTTTAAGCTTGTGATATTAATAATCTTTAGCAATAAAAGTAAAGCGAACGTTATACTTATTTAATTAAATTCTAATTCTGAACGAAAATGCATCAATATGATGTTTACAAATATTTATAAAATCAAACCTAAATCTACAATACCCTTCTTAAAACTAACATATAACAAATAAAATCTTTTTCAGAATTAAACGTTGTTTTCGTTTAATTGTGATAATCAAATGCAAAGTTTCAAGAAATCAAACACACAAAAAAGGTTTATTTATTAACACAAACAAAAAAGGTTCTTACTTATTTTCGTTGCAAAACTGATGATGTAATGCTGGCGTTTCTTTGACCGATGATACGGGGCCTCAGATAAGGCTTGCTCTTCCGATGATGTCACCCGTCGGCACTCTGGCACCGTTTTTCGATTGTTGTCCCTATCTTTCCTTACACTTTTGTGTAGCTCAATACGCTTCTAATTTACTTTCATCAATTAATGATTATAGTAAATAATTGTTCGATATATTTACACTATACAGTTTTTCTTAATCGTTCAGTTTTAACTCCAAATAGCCTGCGCAACAAAATGCAAGCTATTTACAAACCGCAAATGCTCCCTTTTTACACATCAACAAATTCGAGTTATTGTCCTTTATACGAGTCGATTACTGCCTATGATATTTATTGTTCACTATTTAAACACAATTGATTACGGTTCAGACATATAAAACGCGTTATCTTCACTTATAACGTTACTTTTATTATTTTAATAAGGAAAGTAATTTTCTACTTCTTCCCTATCACCGTTAATTAATTCTTATTTGTAATTTTAACACTTTACAGGGCAGCGTGACTATATAATGTCACTTAGACTGCCGCGTCATTCGACCGACCAATATCAATTCAGATCGCTTATTTTTATGCGACTCTTTCTGCTCGCTTACTTAATGCGACTCTCTGTGGTCGCTCCCTGTATGCGACTGACTTAAAAACTGCACATTCTCCTTCCAACACATATTTAAATCTTTTCAAATTGAATATATAGATAACTTATGGAAATAAACTCAAGCTTTTCATCTTAATATTAATTACATTCAAATACAAATAAACAATAACCGTTTCTTTATCCTGAAAAATAATATATAAATATCTAATCTCGTATAATTTAGCGCGAAATTTTGATTTTTCTAAAGCTCCCGTTACAATGGATTAGCTAGTTTAGTAGATGAACCCACCAGGGTTACAAAATGTCGGCAAAAATGATTTGTTACATGTGCACCAATATACTTCGGGATTAAATAATGTGTTCGGATGTTATAAAAACTACAACGTCAGACCATTTTGGTCAAATTCTTGTTATCAATGAGATACGAAAGAAAAAAAATAAATACAGTGACTAGAATATTTAAGAAACTGAATTACAATTTATTCAATTCTGATCCTGAAAAGGAAGATTGGAATTCTGTTCTACTATCAAACAATGTCAATATAGCATGCACAACATTCATATAAACTCTAAAACACTACATTAACTTAAATTTTCCTTATAAAAAGATAAATTGTAATGTAAAAGATATGACTAAAGTATAGTTAACTAAGGGTTTGAAAATATCGTCACAAAACCTAAAGTGAACTTGTTTAACAATTATTTTACTACTATTTCAAAAAGGTATAGAAATGCATTGCATGATAAATTATGTGATACCATGATTGATAAAAATTATCCAACAATGTTTGTTTGAACACCTGTAGGAAGCTTCGGGATCAGTGATGTTAACACATGTATACCACTTCATAAAAAGGGCGATTTTTGTTGTAAGCAGAATTATAGCCCAATATCAATATTATCAACAATATCCAAAATATTAGAGAGAGTAGTTTTCAATAGGATATTCAGTTTTTTAGACAAATTTAGTATATACCCACCACAATATGGGTTTATAAAGAATAAATCCACACAAAAAGCGACATTAGACTTTTTACTAAACCTATTTGAAAATCTAAACAATAAGAAAAAATGTATAGTAATATTTTGGATCTAAGTAAGGCATTTGATCTTGTCGATCAAGTGTTGTTCCTGGAAAAAATTCAGCTACTTGGCTTGAGAGGAGAAATTCATGCATGGATTATATCTTACTTGACAACTTGTAGAAATTAATGGTTTTATATTTGATCCTCTAAAAATTGATTGTGGTGTTCCACAAGGGTCTGTCTTTGGGCCTCTGCTAATTATACTCTTCATGAATGATGTAATGTCAAATAAACAAAAAGATATGGTTATATTTGCAGATGACACAAGTTGTTTGTGTTATATGTTATAAAGATAATGTTGTTGATACTATTAAAACTGCTCAAAATATTCGTAATGAATTTTCGCATTGGTTTTGTGTAAACAAATTGTACCTAAATATTGTGAAAACACGTTTATACAGTTCAAAGCAAAGCAACCACAATATTCAGAAAATTGTCTAATAAGAATAAAAGGTAAATCAGTAATGTAAGTGAGTACAACAAATTTTTTAGGTATACTAATGAATGAACAATTAATATGGGATGTTCATGTAACTAATCTGTGTAGAATGTTACCATCAGTTTGTTATGCTGCATATAGATTACGATTAATCATAAACAGGAATATTACTGTGTCCTATTACTATGCTAATTTCTATTCAAGAATTAAATATATATATATATATATATATATATATATATATATATATATATATATATACAGGGTGGCCACCACCAACGCGTCGGTCTCTAGCACCCAAACGACTAAATTTTTTCAAAATCTGTTTTGGCGAGAATATGTAAGCCTTCTAGGACTACAATCTAAAATTAATTTGATTTATACAGGGTGATCTACAAACTTGTTACTTATCAAAGTTATATTATTTTAAATGGAGTACCCTCCTTTTTAATTTTTTTTTTTTGAAATAAGGTGAAAAAATAAGGTCTTTCATTAGAGTTCCCTATACCTAAACCTTACAGTTTCCGAAATATTTAACATTTTTTGAAAATGTAGGGTTGTAAAAAAATTCAAGTATTTTTCGATTCAGAAAAGATGAGACAATCTAATCTAGGTCATCGTAATAAGGATATTTGGAAGTACGTATTCTGTTGTTTATCGTTTCAAATCATAATTTATAAAATACAAAGAATAACGCGTAAAGTTAACAAACTTCAAAGTTAAATAAATATCTTTGTTATTTTAAATACAACGCCCAAGAAATTTTTATCGGAATGGAATAGTCTTTTGACAATAGTTCGAACTGTATTAGGATTCCCTATACCTAACTTCAATACTTTTCGAGAAATTAGTGTATTTGTTAGATTTTTAGAAATTACGCCATTAACTCATGTCGATCAGTTAGAATTCTGTGATTTACAAAGGTTACAAATGTGTTAAACGGTTTTAGGTTTATTAAGGTTATCAAGGTTATACGGTTGCTGGTCTTGAAAAAGACCGTTTTACATTACGCACCGAGAGCCTACTGCTGGATTTGTCACTACAGTAAATGTTCAAACTGGTGACCGTCTTCTTGAATGCATAGTCTAATTCTTTCTTCCAAATTTTGCCTGACTTTTCTTAACATATCTGGAGTAATTGTGTCCACCGCATTTCTAATTCTCTCTTTCATATTGTCTGCAGTAGTAGCAGGAATATTGTAAACAATATTTTAATATAGCCCCATAAAAAGTAATCCATTGGAGTAAGACAAGGCGATCTTGGTGGCCAATGACATGGTCCGTTCCTTCCAATCCATTTATTAACAAATTTCCTAGTTAAATAATTTCTAACTCTACGATCAAAGTGTGCCGGTGCCCATCTAATTGTAGCCACATATTCCCTCTAATGTTCAACGGAACGTTTTCGAGCAGTGTCCAAAAGTCTCGCTTTAAAAATCTCAAAAATTTTCTACCATTTAAATGACCATTGAAAAAGTATGGTCCAATTACCTGATCTGCAATAATTCCTGCCCATACGTTTATGCTCCAACGATTTTGGCGGACAACAGTATTAAAAGCATGCCTATTCTCGGTATCATAATAGTGAAAATTATGTCTATTTACCAAACCGTTGTTGTGAAATGTTGATTCATCAGTAAACAAAACGAAATTTAAAAAATCTTGTTGATCCCCTATTTTTTCAATTGCCCACAAACAGAAATCTATTCGTTGTTGAAAGTCATTGCCATACAAATTTTGATGAATTTTTATGTGATAAGCATGAAATTTGTGTTTTTTGAGAACTCTTCTCACACTTCCTCTACTTAAATCTGTTTGTCTAGCAATTACTCTAGTACTAGTGTGGGAAATTTCAGCGATAAATCCTAATACTAAAAACTCACTATCTTCATTGCCAGTTACCAGTTTACTTTTATTAGGTATTGGATAGGCAGTATTACCTGTAGCTCGAAATGTTTGTAAAAGCCTTTCAAAAGCTCTCGTATCAGGATGGTTGCGATCAGGGTACTTTTGGGCATAAACCCTGGAAGCCAAAAGACAATTTTCATGGCATTCTCCTATGGTCAACACCATATCCACTCTTTCTTTCACTGAATATTTCATTGTAATGAAAAAATCATCAATAGTTATAAACAGTCGTATTTTGAAATACGTCAATATGACAGAAATGTTTATAAATCAAAGAATTCTAACTGATCGACATGAGTTAATGGCGTAATTTCTAAAAATGTAACAAATACACTAATTTCTCGAAAAGTATTGAAGTAAGGTATAGGGAACCCTAATACAGTTCGAACTATTGTCAAAAGACTATTCCATTCCGATAAAAATTTCTTGGGCGTTGTATTTAAAATAACAAAGATATTTAACTTTGAAGTTTGTTAACTTTACGCGTTATTCTTTGTATTTTATAAATTATGATTTGAAACAATAAACAACAGAATACGTACTTCCAAATATCCTTATTACGATGACCTAGATTAGATTGTCTCATCTTTTCTGAATCGAAAAATACTTGAATTTTTTGACAACCCTACATTTTCAAAAAATGTTAAATATTTCGGAAACTGTAAGGTTTAGGTATAGGGAATGAAATGAAAGTCTACCTTATTTTTACACCTTATTTAAAAAAAATAATTAAAAAGGAGGGTATTCCATTTAAAATAATATAACTTTGATAAGTAACAAGTTTGTAGATCACCCTGTATAAATCAAACTAATTTTAGATTGTAGTCCTAGAAGGCTTACATATTCTCGCCCAAACAGATTTTGAAAAAATTCAGTCGTTTGGGTGCTAGAGACCGACGTGTTGGTGGTGGTCCACCCTGTATATAATATATATATATATATATATATATATATATATATATATATATATATATATATATATATATATATACCTTCTAGTCATGCTCTCAGTCTTCAAAATTAAGAAAAGCTCTTCGATATATGGCTGGTGTAACTTCCGGAACTTCTTGTAAGACTGTTTAAAACGTATAAAATTTTAAAAGTGCCTTCAATATATATCATAGAAATATTACTCTTTGTCCATAACAATAAAAGTTTGTTTATAAAAAAATAGTGATTTTCACGAATATGGTACCAGAAACAAAATTAATTATTCAATACCCATACATCATACTAGTGTTTACGAAGGGAATGCGACATATGTAGGGACAAAGTTATATAACAAACTACCAGAACAGTTAAAAGTGGATTTTAGTAAAACTGTTCACAAGTATCTAGTTGAATGCAGCTTTTATAGTTTACATGAATTTTTAAATTTAAATATTTCTATTTGAACAATTTTTGTTTACTCGTTCTTTTACATATGCTTTGTATATATATTTATATTTATAATTAGTATTGTATGCAATTTACAGGATTTTGTTCTACACCAACTTGTATAGGATTTCTAACAATAAAGATTATTATTATTATTATTACTAATTATTGCAATCGCGCCATCTGTGGAGGACATCGTGCCTTCTGTTGCCAAAACTGTGCAGACTAATTTTTTTTGTAATATTCTTGTTTGATATTTGATGAAATAAAACATAATGACAACATTCTAGTATTTAGACTTTCAAAAATTATGATAGTTCTCCTTCTCCACAATAAATTAAAAATGTAAAATTTACGACTGTTTAGTGTTTATGTAACTTTTATGTATGTTTAGTGTTCTATGACATAATCTATTTTTTCTATTTGCCCCCTAAATATTTTTACAAAGTAGGTAATATTTTTCACTAACGTCAAATTTGATTAATTTATTTTCACGATTGATTTATGCTGCCTTTTTTTAAGTATTAAAAATGAGGATTTTTTTATATTTATATCAAATTATTTTGTGAAATTTAATGAAAATCTTTTATTTCAATTGAAAAACAACCCAGAATAAATTTATGGGTAAGTTTTATTACGGCGAAACCCTACTTCTTCACTCAAAATTCAATAAGTTACTTTATTAATTATTATACAGTTATAGACTGTCTAACATTATTCAAAATGGGAAAACACACCACTTAAAATTAAACGTTAAGTACAATAATTCTCTTATCGCAAAACCAAATGCAGGTCCGCATCTAAAACCTCTTGCTAAAATAAATTTTACATTTTAAAATGGCTCAAAATTTCAACGGATTGTAGAATTGCGGAATTATGGATTTATGATAGTAGTCAGTTATCCACTTTATACATAGTTGTAATTTTTTCAACTGAACTAATTTATTGCAAAATAACAGTAGGAATGACAGTGCCTGAGGTATAAAAATATAGCTCTGTTCCATTACCTACATATTATTATTTTGATTCAAAGTACTTAATATTTTTGTACAATTTTCTACAAGAACATAAATGAGAAAAACCTTTTGACTACCATTTAGATAAATTCGAAATATACAAAGTTTAATTTTCAATACGGTCCTTTAGGTACTACCTGTATTTCAAGTAAATTGTTCAGTTTAATCGGATTAAATGACTAAGGATAACTACAAGAACACTTCACTTTACTTGAGCCCCAGCAGGAAATCAGAATTTGTGGGTTTTCCCATTTCAAATAATGTTATACATTCTATAATATTCATTTCAATTAAATGTGGCAACTGTTAATCAAGGTATCTGCATCAGGTGACCATACATCTCGCTTGGAGTACAAACAAAACCTTTACATAACCTTAAAACATTGTTAGGTTTAAAAGTATCGTGACACTATAACATTTCTTATAGGTATTACACCTCAAGGAGCAATTTGTTATATTTCAAATGTATGTGGAGGGCGCGCCAGCGACAAATTTATTACAGAGGATTGTAATTTTTTAGATAATTTTAGAGATTGAGGTTTTTTGATTAACAATTCTGTTGAATTATGTTATGCTAAACTCCTTACCCCTGCATTTAAAAGACGTAAAAACAAGTTTCTGCAAAAGAAGTAGAAGATACTTGTACACTGGCACATGTAAGAATTCATGTGGAACGAGTGATTCATATTTTGAGGCAAAAGTATGTAATTTTAAGGGACACATTACCACTTCAAATGGTCAAAAGAAGTGTGATCATGATTTTTCTTTTATAGATAAACTTGTACTAGTTTGTTGTGGTTTAATTAATTTAGGTCCACCGATAATATCTTTGAAGTAAATCGTCTGCTCCAATGTAAAACAGTTTCCAACGTGTTTTACGAAAATGAGTTTTAATCTTATCCTGTAGTTACTGTGTTGGGTGTACCTTTTTCGCTATGAATGGTGCATACATCTCTGTTGGTTTTGTAGTTACCGTTTAGGTCAAACACAGTATCTACAGTTTTAATTCGATATCCCTAACCTAAAACACAACATACACACATTTGCTTAGTAAAACACAGTATGTGGTAGATACCGGTTTCTATTGCCAGAAATTGAAAACAAGATTGAAATAAAATTTTCAACAAAACATAGTAAGTGGTATTTACTGTGTTTTTGTTTCGTTAGCAGATTCGTATATAATGCCAATGTTGAACTTTGACTAGTGAGTGGGTTACATCATCCCATTGCACTGCAATAACAGAAGCCTGTTTGGGTGGGGTTATCGTGGCTGTGATTAGCATGCCCCGCACTATTATAGAAACATTCTGTGGTACGAAGTAAAGTTATAATCTAGTACATGTAAGAAGATTGACAAATTTGCGTGCATGTATTGTGATTATTCAGAGAAGTTTACATGTGCATTTTTATAAAGTGCGATTCTAAGAACTTCCTGTAATGTTTTCACATGGCAAAAGGATGGTTGATTTGTGCTTGAAGGCTAGGTATGTAGTATAATAAAACAAAAATTGTAGTTTCTCTTTTCTTAAAGAATTTTAAAGAAATTAATGGATTGATAATTTAAATTTGTTATAAAAACAATTTTAATTTGCTTGCAGCATATCAAGAGAGCCTGATTACATGGATGAAACAGCTGCTACTCAGAAACTAATGACGATAGCATTGCCGATCCCAATTACGCCGCCGATTTAGTGAAGTTTCAACTAGTTCATTGCAATCCCGTACTGCAGAAAGTAATCTCCACAGCGAAGTATAAGAACCACAAAATGTATTCTTTATTTCGTTATTTAACGCAAGAAGAAAAAACTGATCGTAACAAAAGAAAACAACCCATGAGAAATATTCGTTCTGTAAAATGTAAATGCCAGTGCAATTTATTTACAGAAGACGAACGTTGATTACTTAGGGAGCATTATTGGGCATTGGATTATACCTCTCGTAGAAACTGGTTGTCTAAAAACGTCCAAATATT
Source organism: Vesta saturnalis (assembly GCA_036346205.1). Taxonomy (NCBI): domain Eukaryota; kingdom Metazoa; phylum Arthropoda; class Insecta; order Coleoptera; family Lampyridae; genus Vesta; species Vesta saturnalis. The sequence goes on along the minus strand of JARFJB010001479.1, from coordinate 997,345 downwards.
ACCTGTAAATTGAAGAAGAACTGTATTGGTCAAATCTAATTACAAAAAGAAGGAAAGCGATTCTGTAATAACGGGATTGTGTAGTGCAATGAAAAGAGCTCCCGTTTGTGCAGCTGTCAAAGAAAGTAGAGGAACTCATGTAAAGCCAAAAAATGTAACAGCAATTTAATAATCGTCCATATTGAATAATACCACCCAGCTGTTAGTCACTACCGATGGCATAATTCTCCCAATATTCGATACTTACCTCGAGGCTTCACTGTTAGAGATATGTATAATGATTTTAACATAAAGCATCCAGGTCATTGTAAAGTAGAAGTGTACAGGGTGGTTTATTTTGGATGTTTTCTTATGGGAAGTACCCTTTCTATTATAGACACACAAAAAGTAATATGGGTTCCTTGTGTTCGATTTTGGTGTTAATTAAGATCCAATGGTCAAGATATCTCTGACCGTTATTGCGCAATTAGCCAAAATTGAAAAAATTTTGAAAAACTTAAATAACTTTTTTATTTCTAAATGTATCGACAAATTGTAAAAACATTCTTAAGGCACTTTTTTAAGTAGAATCCGTTAGTGCATTCACATTTGTATTTTTTTATATGGAAACCATAGTTGGCTATGACACTTTTTTGTGCGAGGTCTGCACCCAAAAAGAAGGCGCACAGTTTCAAATATATTTGTAGTTTTAGTGTGTTTTTTATACTGATATGTTGTGTTCATATTTTTGTTCGTTTATAGAATTACACTACCGTATAATGCAACCACCCACATATATTCTATGGATCTTCAAAAAGTTATCCTGCTTCCAATTATGCCAACTGTTAAGGATAGTTATTTCACCAGACGACTTGTCGTTTTTAACGAAACGTTTGCTTCGCTGAAAAAAACAGTACAACTAAAAACTATTGTGCTTTATGGCACGAAGCACACGCTGGTCGCGAAGGCCGTAATATCGTGGACTCTACTGTCAGAATTATAGAAGAAAGAGATGTTAAGGAATTCATATTTTGGGCTGACAACTGCACGGCACAAAATAAAAATTGGATTTTGTTTACTGCGTTTGTTATACTTGTAAATGAAAATAATGGTGGGCCTCTGAATACAGAAATCCGTTACCTAACCAAAGGTCACACGTATATGAGTGCTGACTCAGTGCATGATAATATTGAAAAACGTATATCTAAAGTAGGCACAGTGTACGATTACGAAGATTTAAAATCTGCGATTTGCAGCTTCAGAAAAAACATTCAAAAGGCAAGCGCGGAAAAAAGTAGAACATCCATTAAAAGATTTTACACTTAATTCCATAATAGAAGTAAAATTTACTAAAGGATGAAAACTTTGAAATATAAAAGAAATTTTGATGAAAACTATATTGAACTTGACTTTTTACAAAAAAAGTTTAACGTAGCGAAACGACCAGTGTGAATACCTCATAATCGAGGACAGCTAAAGCAAAAAAAGGAGATTGTAGAAGTTTTAGTGTCTTTAATGCCTGTTAATAGGCACGCATGTAGGAAAAACCACGGTGCATAAAAAGAGGTTCCAATTTACTCACACTCGGAGTGCGACAGAGCATAGATAAAACTAGGTGAATGCCAAATACCAAAAAATATATGGGGTACTTTTATACCTTTGAAATATTTAATGAAAACCAAAAACTGACCCTAATAACCCTCTCCGCCCTTTCCGAGACATCCAGATATCATGGCCGATATTGACGAAACTTGGCCAAAAGTTGTAAAATGAGCTAATATGTCGATTTAGCGATAGTGAAAAATAAGTCGCTTGCATAGCCTTCTATACCTATATATGTACCTACATGTTAATGGTTAAAACTTAAAAATAGATATCTCGCTTACCTTTCAAGGTAACTACGGACTGTTTGTCATTTCAAAACAAATTTGGCTCCCTTTCAAATAAAGTAAGAGTATGTGTATGTTATACCAGCAATACGAGGAATGTTTTCAACCGAAAGTAGTGTTTTCATTAGGATAATATCATTTCATTAGCGCAAATGAACACAGTTTATTTCCAAAATCCCAAGTTTGTAACCAAAATAGAAAGTTATAACAATACCAATATTAAATATTTGAAAATTCATATCTCCTATATTAGTAGCTTTAGAAGAAGCAAGTTAGTTGCATTCATAAGAGTGGCTGGTTGCCTACAAAATATAAAAAAAAACAAACAAAAGTGCTTGGAGAGATTTTTGAATAAATCAATTTCGAATAATTCCTTAAGTTTGACCACTTTAATATAGGCAAATTTATATCATAATTTATTACGTAAAGAAATCTCTTTAAAGAACCATTATTTAACTACACATATCTATTTTCAATTCTTTTATATCTTGAACGGTATCGGAAATATAAATTTCTACAAAAAAAATGTATATGTAACTATAACTGCGGCCATATTCAATTTTGAAAGTTTTAAAAAATTGCAAAAAATTGCATCTTCTATGCTAAAATTTGAAAATTTGCCCCAAAAATAACACCATTATTTTCACCCCCTGTATACCTATTGCGTTTAAAAGCTTGTTTTGTTGACATAACCGTCTCGTAGGCCTGCATTTAAAATTTCATCAAAATCGTCGGTACAAGTACAAGTATACTTGTGCGAGTAACCACAGATAGAATTTATTTTTAATTTAAAATATAAATGAAAATGTCACATGTTAATATGTCTGGTGTTAACTTCACACTAAAACACAAACCATCCGGTCCCCACCCCTTTGATTAAACTGAACAGGTACATTAACAAGTTGCACACTAACTTTATACTTATAATTTGACTTTTTCCAGTTGCAAACGACATTGTCACAATAGGGCTGGAAACAATAAGTAAAAAAATCCAGAGAACGAAAGAAAAATGACGAGCAAGAAGACCTTGAAATTTCTAATGCAACTGACTTTACAGTTCTGTATTATAAGTGTTTTGTAACTGTGGTTTCATATTAGTTCAGTTGATCGCCCTATTTCCACAGTTTTTGCTTTTATAGCGCGACGTTTCGGAAGCGGACTCTGTTTTCGTCATCAGGCTTAGTTCTGAGAAGAACTGTTTTCGCACTTGAGTCGAATTCATGTGTTATGATTTTTTACTAAGCACTTTACTCTCAGATTCGAAACCTTGGTACCTTTCACTTACAAGTCTGACACCTTTACCGCGGAGCCACTGAGTAATCCAATATATATTTTTAAAACTTATTAAAGACATGTTCGGCGGTTCTTATCTTTCTGTTTCGCCCTTGCGTACGTTGTTCTTATAGTCTGAGTTCTCACTTTGAGGGGTCCACTGCACTCTCCTATGTCTCCACCGTATTCGCATGGTAGGTTGTATACACAAGTTATGGAATTCTAATTTTCATTGTGTGATTTGGTTTTGGTTAGTATTCTCCTGAGCGCTCTGATCGATTTGAAGACAGTGCGTATCTTGTATTTGCCTATCCTACAAAGAATAGGCAGCACTACGAACGCTCAGGGGAATACTAACAAAAAACAAACCACACAATGAAGATCAGAATTCCATGAAGTTTATACAACTTACCATGCGAATGAGGCAGAGCAAAAATAAGAGAGAACAGTAGACTACTCAGCGAGAACTCAGGAACATAACAACAACATCCGCAAGGGCGAAACAGAAAGATCAAGAATCGCCGACCATGTGTGGAACGAAGACCACCGCATCCAATGGGATAACATAAAGATAGTGGCAAGGGACGAGAACACAACTGGTAGGAAACTCAAAGAAGCCACATACATCGCACTATCAGAAAATTCAATAAGCTAAGCTAATATGCAAAGGAAACCAATATGGATTCCAATAATGCGCAAAGAACTTAAGCGCAATACATCACATACATCGCTATTGCAAACTAACCAAAACTAAATTATCGTAAGACAGGGCGTAACAAAAAAATTAAAAAGTGTATTAAATTACTCCAAAACGTAATTAGATCGGAACGCTACTTGCAATACATCAATGAATTTGGGATGCAAATGTCTTACAAAATACGTTATAAAAAACCAGGGTTGTATTCAAAAAAATCAGGTTGATGGTTTTTAGCCCCAAACGTCGGAAAAATATTAAGTGTGATTATGTCGTTGGATTTAGAATTAAAATTAAAGTTTACTGACAATAAAACAAATTTTTTGGACTATTTAAAAAAATGAAGTTGATGATAGTTGCGAAAAAACGAAACGTCGGATTGAAAATCCAAAAACGTGAACTTATAGAGCAGCAAAAGTAGCAATGAGAATGTGAAATTTATTTTGTCATATCTTTTCAAACAGAGTCTGAAAAAAATAAAAACGGAATACCGAATTTTCGGTTTTTTCCAAATATTTTCGGAAGTATTCGGAATTTCCCAAATTTTAAAAGTCATTTTGTAAGGTTCGGTGGGGCGCAACTTTTTCCTAATTTGAACATCTTTGTAACTCTAACGGTTTACAAGATCTCCATATATATATATATATATATATATATATATATATATATATATATATATATATATATATATATATATATATTGTTGAGGGAACTGACGTCCATTTGCTATTCCTGTCGCTTCCCTGGTTCAAGCTTTACAGGGTCTCTTTCAAGAAATAATAATTTATCTTTTCTTTCTTTAAAGATTGTGGCGCCTGTTTCTTAGCTGTTCTTATCTTTCTGCCTACATTGGGGGTTCTTGCTGTATAACTAACCTAAGCATCTATATATTCTTTATCAACGCTTCAAAACACCCACGCTATCCGAGTGCTCTGCGGTTTCAGGACCGTTTAAGTTATTAGTCAGGCTAACTAATTCCTTCTCAATTTTGTGACGTGGTAGGTTAGACACGTTGCAAATGCTCCATACATTTTAAAGCAAATACAATTCCATGTACCTAGAATACACTCTAGGTGTCATAATCAATTTTATTATGAATTAGCAAAATCATGTTTTTATTACCAGAGTCCTATTTTACGGATATTGCAAAACTTTGACAATGTAGAGGAGTTTGATATATTTAACGGAAATAGGTTGAAGTTCTAGATAGCGGCCCGATAAAATGTTATTATTGTAATAAACATTTTCAAATTGCAATTGTTACCGCTAAAGAAAAGATAATTAATGGGTTTAAATATCTTGATAATAAGTCGTAATTTGATAATGTTCTTCAGGTTATTTTATTTTATATATTTTATATAAGAAATATCTGAATGTGTGCAACTAAGAGTTGAAAAAACAAAAAGATACGTTGGGGTAGAAAACAGGCGTTCTCTCGAAACTGCCTTTACCGACCGTAACGAATCGTTAAAAATTTCTATACACACGTTCTTGGTGTAAAAACGACACTAGCTTAATAATTAATTACATCGAAACATACCGCAAATCAATAGACATCTTTGTTTGTTACTAGGAAATTCGAGACCTATAAGGTTTGTTACGGACGAATGCATATCTTAAAAATCAATATTTCTTTTCTTAATAAATATGAAAATATTCGCACGTAATATTTCTTTTTTTTTATAACTTTTAAAAACGGGGGTTGATTTGGAGAGTAAGGATGTTAGTGGCATGAGAGTTGCGATTCAGGTCTGATCGATCCGGCAGTTTAATTACAAACCCTCACTGTAAACCGTTCTGCCTATAAATAATTGTATCGTGTACATTTTAGTAAAACTAAAACCGCTAATTTGGTTTTTTCTTTTTTATGTTGTCTTTTAATGTAACTTTTTCACAAAATTAATGTTAAATATTGGTGGATAAGTGATAAATTGAAGGATTATATATAAATGTAAGTATTTTAATGTAAATTAAGCTCGCAGCAAAAAAATCAACAAGCCTATATAACCTATTAAAATCAATCATTGCCTTGCAAGAAGTATTTAATTATACACACAGGCTCATTCAGTTGAAATTTGTTAAAATAAAAGGAGTCCGCTTCAGACAGTACCGTATCCCTCCTCATTGTTAGTATATGAGTTGCCATTGTTGACTGTTCATTAATATTTATGTAGTGGAAATAATGCATGGACAAAACGTGGCACGTTCGTTATAAACGAGAACCGGGGTTTACAGACACGGGTCCAGATGACATTAAAAACTGCTCAAATTCCATACTTACTTTTAAACGAACCCGTTTTTATTGTTTCGTATAGATGAATGTGTAAGCTGAGAAAGGGATGCTGTATTCTCTAACGCAGTCACTCACGCTTGTGGGTACGTTACCGAGCCCATTATTATGATTTATTTGCACCTTACCCTTGCAGGGCTTTGTTTGAATGATGTTTTTTTGTGTCTATGATGCAGCCATCTTATTTAGAATTGTTTGTCTATGAACTGATTTTTCTGTACATATGTAATTTATTGTAATTGTACGTATGTATTTTTTTGTGTTTTTATTAACCACGTAATTGTGTATGTGTAAATTCCTTGCCTATTTTTTTTGTTCTTGTCTAAGTATAGTTAAACTGTATTGCAGTGACCTTATTTTGCCTGTTTTCTTATTTACTTAAAGACCGACATGATTGGTGGTACAGGGCCACATGCTGGTATTTCAATGTTTATTCTTATTTATTTATGACACAATTGTGGGTGTGATTTCACCGTTTATTTTTGTTTTATGTTTATGTGTAGTTAAACTGCTTTTTATTTTTTTGTTACTTAATCTTATAATTTTGTACGTACTTTAACCTGATCTAATGGTGTTTAGTTATATATTGAAGCCTTTCTTTGCTTTTTTCTTTGTTATTTGATTTATTAATGTACTTGTGTAATTACTTATTTATGAATTGGGTTTTCTTGGTGGTTCCTTCCCAACTTAGCAAATTAACGGGTTGAATAATCACTGCAAAGCGCGTTTATTCTAATTCCAGTAGTTTCATTGTTTACCTGTACCACATGATGCAACACTTAATCTCATCCCATCCTATCTCATTCACATAACACGCGTAGCTACCACTAGACGGCCAATTCTTTTTATCAGATTTGAGGTTTGCGAGTAATTAAATAACAAACTCGTAAATGAAATTCTAATGTTTTAATTATTGCCAGGAAAGTCAATGTAAGGCAAGGAATTAATTTGAGTAATAGTAACATTATTGTCAGTAAAGTTTCAGCGATTGTTTTGTTGTTGAATTTGCATTATTGCGAATAAATTCAAATTACACTTTTAAAGACTTTGGGACACTACAACGTTCTTCCATTGATTTTGTTTTTATTATTATTAATATATTTTTGATAATGGTGGATATAGTAGAATTTAAGTTCATCATATGAATTTGTGTTTATCTTTACTAACTTGGTGTAACAAACTTTTTTTTATATAATAAATGTCCCTATAATTGGAGACTATCTGTTGGGCCAATAAATTATTATTTTCGTGTTCCCCGAGTCGAAAGACATCGATTTCGCGAAAAAAATTCGTGTATGTCTGTCTGTGTGTGGCTCCGAGACTATTTGATCGATTTTAATGAGATTCGACAATCAATTAATGGGGGGCGAAATAAAGGTGTTTTTGCAATTTGAAAATCGCAACTTGTAAATAAAAGTGCATGCTTTCGAACGGTGCTCTGGTAATTTTTTTTTAAATTTACGTATTTTATTATCACACATAACGATAATATAATGAGCTTTATGAGATTTCTCTAACTTAACCAGGGCAAGAGTTGATAATTTCAATCCCTCATAACTATGCTTCTGATAAAAATGAAATCTTGGAATTAAGGAATTATACAGGGTAATTTTTTTAATTGGCCCATTAGCCGTTTCTCAACTCCTAAAAACATTAGAGAGTTGAAATTTGGTACACGGCCATGGTTTTTGACGATCTATCTTTCTAAAATATTTTCATTACAATGGCACTTCCGGTAATGCCGGAAGTGACCATTCATTAATTTTTTTAAATGGAACGATATATTTTTGTTACCGGCATTAGATTCCTTGTTCAATTTACTACATTTTCTGTCTAGCGCATGTTTATTTAGTTGCCATGGTTACGGAGATATAACAACTTTTATGGAAAAATTACTACTTGCAATTCTGTAGCTGTATTAGAAAGGTCACAATAAAATCGTAAAGTTGAGAAACTTCAAATACGGATATCTCAATTTTTTTCAAATGAAACACCCCTACTTTCTTATCAGCTGTCGATAGAGAATTTGATCTGCAACATTTTCTTTCAAATGATCGGTATGCCTGTCATTATCCGTTTCTGAGAAAAAGCATTTTTATGTAAAATTATAAATATTATTCAATTTATTATAATTAGTAGGTGGCTTTGGAGCTCCGTTGCTATGGTAACAGCTGCATCTTTATTTATGTTTAGTTAAGATATTCTATAATTTCCATATCTAAAACTTAAAAATTTATGCAAACCATGTTTAATAGCGAGCACCTAGGCTGTCAATTTAGCGACAATATTTTTGAAATTAAGTGTATCTGAAAGAACTCCACAAATTCAGAACACTACACAAGAATTTTATGCAGTTTGGAAATCAACTATACAAGAAATAACGTTACTTGGGCTTTAACACAAGAAAAACAAATAAGTACAACATCGTATTTAGATACAATGGCAATATTGGGTAACGTCATATTAACGGAAACAATTGCAAGTCAAAATAATTAGAATAAATGTTCGAAGTGCTCTCCCTTTTGCTGAATACACATCTCTAGCCTAACTTGCACGCCCGTGGTAACTGTCTTGACAAGCTCTGCTGGATTAATTTCGCGAAAGGCCACCTATTAATTATAATAAATTGAATAATATTCATAATTTTACATAAAAATGCTTTTTCCCCAGAAACGGATAATGATAGGCATAACGATCATTTGAAAAAAATGTTGCCAATTAAATTCTCTATCGACAGCTGATAAGAAAGTAGGGGAGTTCCATTTGAAAAAATTGAGTTATTCATATTTGAAGTTTCTCAAGTTTACGAAATTATTGTGACTTTTCTAATAAAGCTACAGAATTTAGCGACTACTCAGCGGATAGAGCAATTCTTGTGCAATTATTAAGTTTTTTGTTTATTTCAGTAGAATTAATGGTTCACAAGTTATGATTTTTCTAATAAACCCTTGCAAGTCGACATTTTTTCATAAAAGTTGTTATATCTCCGTAACCACGGCAACTAAATAAAAATAGGTTACACAAAATGTAGCAAATTGAGTAAGGAATCTAATGGCGGTAACAAAAATATACGGTTCTATTTAAAAAAATAAAGTTAATGGTCACTTCCGGCATAACAGGAAGTGCCATTTTGATGAAAAAATTTTAAAAAGAAAGATGGTCAGAAACTATGGCCGTGCTCCAAATTTCAGCTCATTACTTTTTTAACAGTTGAGAAACGTCTAATGGGCCAATTAAAAAAATTATCCTGTATAGTCGACATGTATAGCTGATAAACTGTTAAATTGAAATATTTTTAGCGCTTCCGGTTTTTTTTTTAATTCTTTTAATATTATATATCTAAGTTTCAAAAACAAATGTTAAGTATTTTAAACCTAATTTCTCATGCTATACAAATATGTAAAAATATACATTGATTTGCAAAATATAACGTGAATAAGAAAAAAATAATTTTTGTAGGTAAGTATATCTTATTATATTTCAAGTTATAGTTCCTATCAACATATAGCTTTTAAATTTACATATTTTATAGTCACATGTAATGAGCTTTTATGAGATTTCTATCTTATCCAGGACCGGAGTTAGGAATTTTAAAATTTAAAAATTTCAATGCCTTATAACTAAACAAAAAAAATTATTTTAATTTTTTTTTTTATTTTTTATCAAAGTTTGAAAAACAATTCCAAAGTATTTTAAAGTTAATTTCTCATGCTATTCAAATATGTATAAATATAGCGATTTGCAAAATACAGGGTGAATAAGAAAAAAATAATTTTGTAAGTAAGTATACCTTATTATATTGCAAGTTATACGGAGTTACGAATTGCTGTGGGCAACAGTTAGTTTCTTATACGAGAAAGTGTTGTGCCGAAGTCCATCGGCCAGATTTTTTGCTTCTTGTTTCGAAACTGTATATGTCTTACATGTATATGCAGGACGAAAGGTAAAAATGTGAAATTAAAAATTCCGTATTACAGTTAAAAGTAACATTTAACATACATTTTTTATCATTTCTAAAAAGCACTACATATTAACAAAACAGTTTTGATGAAATATGTTGATAAATTAATACTTGAGAAATAATATTTGTACACACCACTTATTACAAAATTGAATTCAATTGGAGACATATAACTTCAACTGCAAAACGTTGTCATAAGTTATTAAAACTTATGAATATAAAAAAGCTGAATGAGGAATATCACACGTTAAGCACAATTCCACACTAGTTCATGTGCTTCGTATGACAGAAAAGACAATATGCCTTTGCATATCATGGCTATTCCGAGTGATTCGGACCAAGCTTACAACGTGAAAACTAATGAACGGATTTTTTGAATTTGGCGTGTTTATATTAGAACTAATTTCCAATCACTTGACACAAAAATCCAAGATGGTCGACTTCCGCTTTTGCCGGAACGGAATTCAAGTCTTGATTTTTAAATGCAACATTCCGTATAATTTTGCACTTTTGGATTCTACGAGCCAAAATACATACAACCCAAGTATCAAATTTTAGATTGATAGAAAATGGTTAATGTTTCATTATTAAGAAGCCCCAATCGATGTAAATTTTGTCTTTATGTATGTAGAAATAATGTAAATTCTAAATAGAAAGAGATTACGATCATATAATTAATAATAATTTTTAATTACATATTTACTTTTGAACTTATTCGCTCATAACAAAAACTTATAGTAGTTAAAAATTAGTCAAGTTGCTTTGGTATGTGTGGATCCTTGCGGTATTGCAGTCTCACATTCCATTAATATAAGTATTTTGATTGTAATCTCATTATATTTAGAATTTACATCAGTTCTACATACATAAAGACAAAATTAGATCGATTGGGGCTTGTATCTTGATGGCGCAGATGGTTAGCGCGATACTCTAGCAAAGTACAAGTCGTAGGTTCAAGTCCTACAGAGGTAAACTTTTTATTTATGTATTTAATAAAATTAATAATAATTTTTAATTACATATTTACTTTTGAACTTATTCGTTCATAACAAAAACTTATAATAAGTTAATGTTTCGTTCATGTTCATATAAAAATGCCAATTTTGAGGACGAAGAAGAAAGTTTTCAGAGTCCCGAAAATGCATATTTTATGCAAAAAAACATAAAATTTTTTCTCCAGCCACTTCTACCTTTATATTCATTCATTTATTATTTGAAGTTCCATTATTCTACTTTTCAGTGAAATAAAAAACTTACATTGTAGTTTTTAATTAATATTCATTGGATTTTCACCTCTATTTGATTCAAATGTTAACAAATCTTGGTAAAATACCGTAAAGGTAGATGGCGCCACCCGAGACGGCAACTGTCGATTTCTGTTCATAGAAGATATTTTCTCAAAACATTGAAAATTCTGAAATTGTATTTATTGATATAATATACCATTAACGTCATTCACATGTAGTTAATGTTTGGTCAAGGTCAAATTACTTTTTGTACAGTTGTCATGGAAAAACTGAAGAATCACAAAATCAGCCACATTTGGTTGCAATAGCATACCGTTCTATTTCATTTTATAAAAAGTGTAAATATCCTGCACCTGTAAAAACCTCATCAGGGGCTTCAGTGGTCGAATGGACTCGTCCGATCACCGAAGTTAAGCAATGTCGGGTGCGGTCAGTATTTGGACGGGTGACAGCTCGGGAACACCGTGAGCCGTTGTCACTCTAATTGTGGATTATTCACAAATAAGCCTTATAGGCTGCATTGTGTCCCGAACCAGTTAGGTAGACGGACCCGAAGGAAAAAAAGAACCTCAACCCAAATTGTCCCTATTATTTCAGGACCCAAAATTCCCTACCAAAGATTGAAGCCAAAACGTTGTTGAAATGCACCTTCACGAAGTAAATGTGGATTTTCTCTAGTCCAACATTTTAAATTATTTCACTCCATTATTGGTTAACCTGGATTCGTCAGAGCGAAGAACTTTGTATTCAAAATTATTTTAATTTTGTCTCTCAAACTGACATTTGGGTTGTATATATTTTGGCTCATAGAATCCAAACATGCAAAAATATACCGGGTGTTGCATTTAAAAATCAAGGCCTGGACTCATTTCCGGCAATACTATAAGTCGGCCATCTTGGATATTTATGTCAAGTGATTTGAAATTAGTTCTAATTTGCTTGGCTCAACCTCTCTGAGCCATCCGGTTTACTTTTAATGCACTCCAATTCATAAATTAAAACCTACCTTCAAAACAGCTACCAATATAGGGCTTTTGTTCTTGAGCCATTTCCATAACATCTTCCAAACTTCCTAATAACGTAACGGTCAATTCGTAAATATCAACGATGTTCGAAAAAATTGCATCCAATTCTTTTTGATCTGCATTTAATTTGATTATTTCTTCTCTGAAAACTTTGTTGTAAAATATTATAAAAAAGTTGGATTTAAAGTAATACCGAAAGACTTTAATAAGCATATGAAGCTCACGTAGATATTGACGTTCAGAAGCCATTAATTCACGAACAATTTCTTGATACGTAATACTAGTTCGAGGTGCTTGTGTTGACACGACCGGTGATTCTGTAAGCGTATTAGGCCCTCCACCTTCATCTTGATAAAACATATCCATTAACGCCTACAATTATATTTGATTAGTTAGAAGTAACTGAAGATAAAAAAGAGCTTTACCTAACTATGAGCAAAAACTAATGACATGCTTATGGCTCACAAACTACTTTTTATTTAAAATTGGTATCCAAAAATTCCTCAATAATGAAGGTATAAAAATAAAACTGATGTATTTGAGCAAGCGAAAAATTTATATATTAACACATTCCTGACACCCCAAATTTTAATTTTGAATAACGATATTTCCTAATCAGTTTGATACATATCTGCAAATTCTCAACTCACATTTAGTAAATATTGTCTCATATACAAAACATTATCTTTACAAAAAAGTGCCCCATTCAGCAAAAATTAAATACAAAACACTTTAGATACCATTTTATAATTTTTGAGCCCTATATCTATTAAAAATTAACGGCTGTTTAAAGTAAATGTGTGTGTAACATAATATAATGCAAGGTCGCAAAATAAAATAGCAAGCTATGGCAAAACAGCCATGTGTATGTGTGAAATACCGATTAATAAAAAATTTACATGCATACGTAATTATAATATAAACATAATACGGCTACCTACCATGGCGGTGGTGGTCTGAGGCAGGCGTGAAAGCATAAGCATGTTAATAGAATGCCAAGCGGCGCCTAACCTAATCTAAATTTTAAACACTTATCTCTAAACTTTCTTTCAATTCCTAGTTTATAAAAACATCCTATATCTAAATATATGAATAAAAAATTTGAACATAAAACAAAGACTTACCTTATCAGCATTCATAGATATTTGCACGTCTTGAAATGTTATTTCTTCATGCTTAAAATGTTTGACGTAGTTACCAGCAAGTTTTAAAATATCGGCTGAGATGTATTCTAAAACTGCTACTAAAAAGAGAGAAACTGCCGAATCTACCTTGTACAAAAGTAACTCCTACAAATAAAAGGTTTAGCTTTTGTTTTTGTTTGATTTAAAAATCGTGGTTACTTTTTGCAGTAGGTTATGAATTTTATCCACAGGTAAGACAGATTTCTTTTTTCCTCGTTCCAAAGCTTCCTGTGCTTCTTTAAGCGCCCATTTGTCAATCGGTGTTGGAAATGTGCTTTGAACACGATATTCAACATCCTAATCGAAATAATTTTAGTACCATAATTGTGTGCATATTATATTTTACCTGAACCGTGTGAGGACTGGGTTTAGCACACAACATAGCGAGTAGTCGTAAACACAGGCTTTCAACATAATCCAGAGCATCTTCACGTGCATCTAATGATGGGTGTACTTGCTCTAAAACCTTAAAAAATCCATATACAATTAGCAATTTTTAACGAGTTTAGTGATACGAACTCGTTTAAGGGCGGCTATAAGTACTCCTTTCCATTTAGGTGAATTTTCCTCCGATTCAAAATCATAAATTTGATCACCGGCATTTGTTGCATTCATATTTAGACAACAAGGACGAGAATTAGGGAGTTAATAATAAGGGAAACTTAAAAACGCATACACCGCCATTGTTGCGTTTAAAAATGATACATTTGAAGAAAAAAACACAAAAAAAACTATGAAAGTGATTACGTATCACTACATTTACGTAATATTGCACATTTTTAGACTTTTATTAGAGACTTTCTTACTAAAATCGATATAAAAACCAACATTTCACGTTAAACTTTTGTTCTCATAACATAAATCAGTTGTAAGACGCCATTTTCTGTATCAATGCATATTGTAGACTAAAATTTTATACCTTTTTCTTACTTATAGTTTCTTACATATCTCTCACTCTTACAAATATCAATAACAATATTACACGACGGATTTAGATGCACTTAAATTTTTTTGTATGACAAAATTCCATAAATATTAATTTTACAGGGTGTCTCAAACACTTTTCTAAATACGGCTGTGGTCAGTTTAATAATAGTCATTTACTAACACTGTATTATTTTGTATATAAGCTGTTTGATTTTTGACAAATACTACTAGCCACAGTTAGGCTCAATGATAAAATTTAAGTTGAGCTCTTGTGATATTTTTGATAATGACCTAAACATGGTTTTTCAAAAAATAGGATAATACATGAAAAGTAATACGCAATCGTAAATAATAGTATCTTATGATCAGAGTCGGTTTTAGCGTATTTGATGCCGGGGTGCAAGCGATACCTTGCCCCCCCCCCCCTTGTTAGGTGGTTACTGGAGTTCAATTGAATGACAATCAAGTCCTAATAAAATAACACTTCCATTTAAAATGTCATTAGATATCGGTATTCCTAATGACATTTTGAACAAAAGCTTTATTTTATTGAACCGCTCTATTGAAATATCGGACTTTTTATGGCTTGAAAAAGAAAGAAGATTAATCATTATACCGACGCCTTAAAGTACATAAGTAGATATGTATTATAAGTCGTCACTTATTTTTCTTCAGCTTCTCGACGCATAACATCTCCTGTTGAGGTGACTAAGTGACTACTCCCCTTCCAATCTCTCTATCAACCAATGCGCACAATAGACAGGACTACACAGCCACTATTAAATAACTCTTTTTCAGTAAAAATTTCAAGTTAAATGGAGAAAGTGTTCTCAACAATGTATGACCACCGTACGTAAATAACAAATAAACTTCTGTCTGTACCTAAATAACATAACACACAACAAATAAATCTAACTGAGATAGTAATATTCTACAACAACCTTAGACGACAAGCGAAAGAAAGGAAAGGTTACGTATCTCATTCCTTCCCCAAGGGAGAAGGCCAAGCTCCTTCAGCTACAATCATGAGTAGGTAAGATTGGAGACTTCTGGAACACACCACATTTCCAAGGTCCCACATTTCCAAGGTTGCCACAAAACCAAGGTTCCCACCGTACCAAGGTCAAAAAAGCGCAATGTGTGACCTAATTACATATCATTACCACAAAACCAAGGTCGCAAACCTCGCTTTACTGTTCCACAATTACAAGGCTATCCGTGCGACCTAATTACATATCATTACCACAAAACCAAGGTCAGAAACCCCGCTTTCCTGTTCCACAATTACAAGGCCATCCGTGAGACCTACTTTAAAACCCCGCTTGCCTGTTCCACAATTACAAGGCCATCCGTGCGACCTAACGCGCGTTCATGTTCCACAATTACAATAACATCCGTGTGACCTGGTTGCCACTCTGACCCACTTGTATTTCTTTGCCCACCCACAAAAGAAAAGAAAACGATATGTTAATATATTTAATTAATGTAGAAACATGTACAAATGTATTACTCAGATATATGATTTTCTTTAGGAATAAAACATTTTGATTTAGTACAAGTGCAGAAGGTCCTCTCCACTTCCGTTTCAGTACATCTGCGCGGACGTGGTGCGAGGAGCTGAGCATACGTGCAATGTGGTGCCCATCGTAGATGTTCCTGTAACGGATTGACATCTGGCTGCCATCGGTTTATTCCAACCCCACACATGAAACATTCAACCGTATCGTCTGAAGATGTGGAAATGAATCCTGCTGCAGCAAGCGATGAGAGTGAGTGAACTCCAGACCATGTTCGATAAGTTAGTAATCGTTTACAGAAACAGTTGTAATACTGAGGATAATAAAAGTTTGGGTCACACATGTTAACATCAGCGAAAACAGTATGATACTGACAGGAAATAATGTATTCTATACAATATATACAATATATACAACATATATACAATACATAGTACAATATGTACAATATATACAATAGATAAAATAGATACAGTAAAAAGACTACTCGGCTAGCACACCTCATCACACAGTATACATGAGTCATCATCGTACACATCGTATAACTGTGTGAGAGCGCTACGACGAGCACCAATAATATTCGTGCGACAGGTGGTATCGCGCAGTCCAGCGCTCCATATGCATATGATGGTCCACTACGCGGTAATCTCCTGGTTTCAATCGGGCGAAACAGCGATGACACAAATTCATGTAGTCCACCAGATGGTAGAGAACATATATTGATACAATGTGGGCATATGCTGTTACACGGCTTGCCGAAAAGTGCTCGCGTATTACCTTGCTCAATTCGGTATACCACGCTGAATTCCACTGAACCAGTTCATAATTATTTCGTAGCACTTTGGTTATGGAAGCCGGTAGTATTCCTTCCTTTTCAAAATTTACCCAGTTCGGAATTAATTGACATGTCCGTCACGTACTAATTTGAAATAGGGTTTGTGGTTGGTACATTGTAGGAATCTTCCAATCGTCTTGCACTGGAGTAACTGACATAGTGAAGATCGGTAACTATGGTATATGTAATTTTTTTTTTTAATCGTTTGCTTCTTTTTCGGAATCTTCACTTCTTCATGGGTCCATAAGGTGTATTGCCCCCTATTATCTGATTTATCTCTACTAGGTGATCTACGTTTCGGTGCTACTTATATAAGTATTGCGCCCTTCTGGTTTGGTAACCCAACGCGGTTTTACTTTGCCTCGGCTTTGCTCAATCGGGTTTATTTTATAAACGGGGTGTGGTTCGTGATAAGTACAGGACGGGCTTAACACTGTCACCTTAAATAAAAATTGTAAAGCATTTTTAACACGTATATTATCAAATATTTACAATAAAATAAAATCAAACAAAGGTAATTAACAAAAGGTGTATCGGAGAATCTCTTGGTCCGTGTCCTGGGGTCACTGGGTACGAAGTCGCTTCTGTGAACACAAGATAGTATTTTACATCTATTCCTTACCTAAAAATACAAATTTAAGTTACGGTCCTGTATGTACAGTAGCGCGAGTGTTATGCTCGCTGCAGTGGTTGATCGAAGCGCCAGCGCACTGAACTTGAATCGTTTAGAAAATCGATATCGTGTTTGTAGGTCAGTAACTCTGAAGCGCTGAAGCAAGGATGTTCTCCCAGGAATTATTACACGCGAAATGCACGTATACAAACGCGAGATCTAGGACTGTCTTTCCTAATTATAACCGGTTTAATGCAGACAATTAGATTGTTTATCTAACTAAATGAATTACTGGTCTCTATACTAAGTTTAATTATTGATAATTAAACAAGGGAACGAAAATACTTAATATTACTTTAATCGGTTTACGTCAAGATCTAATAATCTACGTACTCTTTAATTTATTTACAAACGTTCTCGCACCAGGTATTTACGATGGTTATATTGACTACTAATTTATACTTTAGGTTATGGAGGTATTCCTCTGCAATTCAAAGACACCGTGTATGGTTATTACGTGTTATCTGTATGTAGTAAGTGTGTGAGTTTTGAGCGGGCTTTCAGTAATGTCCAAAAGACGAAGGCGACGGCCTGTCTTTACTGTATATACTGAGAGAAAGGTCGTAGGTCTTTACAGCCCTGTAACAACCCTTCACCCTCAAGTGTTTTGCGAGATCCGGCGGGTTACCCTGCGTTTCTCTAGGTATACTTTGTGGTGGAAGTGACGATGGGATCTACCCTGCGTGCTACTCTAGGTGTTAGTGTAGTTGGTATTACGGCGGGGTTACCTGCGTACTCTAGGTATACTGTGTGTAGTATAACTCCTGGAGCTCAGCCCAGAATTATTTACGGTCTGTAGTGTTTGAGTGTAAATTGTCAGAATGTATAACTTTACAGAATTTGAACTTTAGGTTGCCCGATCGCGACGGACTCTTCGTCGACGAACAACAAGTCGGTGCTTACTCTAAGCAAACGGAGCGGCTGCGGCTACTGGTTTCTGGAACGGTCAACGGTACGGTGCTATCAGGTCGGTGCTTATACTAAGCAAACGGAGCGGCTGCGGCTTCTGGTTTCTGGAACGGCTTGACGAGAATCTACTGAGATTCAACTCCCTTTTTCTATGCGCGTCGCGAGTTTATAAAGGTGCATCCGTGGGCGGTTTCGTGGCTACCGTGCGGGGGATGCCATTATGCGATTGGTTAAAATCGTTCTGACGTGCAGAAACTTACGGTTTCTTAGAACTACACGTCAGCGGTGATGAATAAATTATTGGTTGTGCAATATCGCGTAAACTTATGAAATCGTACATACAGGATGGTCCGCACATAATTTATTCTAAAACATATAAGTACAAGACTCTGGTTCTTTACAAAGGTCTTCTTTCTTCGGGCAGTTTAGGGATCTTCTCCCTCTTCAGCCCTGGGTTTTGGTAGTTTTTGTGTGTTGTATTTTGATGTGTATTGTAAGTGGTAACAATATTGTTATTTATGATTAGTGTGGAAAAAAAAAATTATATAAATGTGTTAAATATGTGTATGTATATTGGTGTTTAAGTGTTTGGGATTGTGTATAATGGGTTTGTGTGGTCTTGTGTGGCTGTCCTGTTGTCGCTAGGTTGCTTATCTGAAATAAAAGGAAATATGTGTTAGTAAAGTGTAACACTGTCGATATTTACAGAACATAATTTAGGTAATTAAATCGATACTAATACTTATCTCGGGCGCCAGACTTCGATCCGGACCGTCGTGTGTTTATCCTAGAAGGGTAGCCACCTCCTGACTGTGTGAGAGGACAACCCCCCACAAGTCAGTCGCAGATTTCACCTTAGCGAGTGCCTCTGCCACCTTACGGATGACAGGTAGGGCCTTCTCCATATTGAGCCCTCCGAGGAAGGTCAATAAGGAGTCGAACCCTAAGGCAGATTGATCGGGCAGGGTAACGGTACCGGCGGGAGCCACTCTCGGTACTTCCGTCTTCTCAGCCTTGCCTGCCGTCGCACGGGCGTAGCTGACTCCGGTCCGAGTGGAGGAAGGCGCCGGTGGTGTCCTCTTCGGCGGTCGCTGCGGTGCTTCCATCTTCTTCCGTTGCGGAGGTCGAGGAACTTCGGGCATCCACGGTAGCTTGCGGTGGTCCCCACCGCAGTTAACGCACTAGCCCGGTCGGTACGGGGTAAAGTGCATTGACTGCTGTGGTGATCACCGGCGCACTTCACAGTGCTGCCGCCCTGCAGCAGCGCTGAGCGTGACGGAAACCTTGACACCGGTAACACTGCCCGATGTAGGATTTCCGCCTGAAATCCTCGACGGTGACTCGGAGGCGGGCGACGTGCTTCACCTCCCGAATCCTCTTCTTGCCCTCCTCGCTCGGTAGGTGTACCAAAACCAGGGGGATCACTCGGCCTTGCTGCTTCATCCTGAAACAAGAAACTATGTTAATCCCTTGCGTCGTCAAATCGGAGCTTACATCCCCTTCGGATAGTTCTACGGGCACGCCTCGTATTACTACCTTGGCAAGACGCTCGCTCCTTGCCTGATAGGTGTGGTACGGCGTACCACACTTATCGAGATACCTCATCAGCCTGTCTCGGTCCTGGAGTGAGGCAGGCTGTATCAATTCCCTCGAAGGTCGCCTTGGCCCTGGTGAAGGCGATCTTCTTCCAGTCGAGTTCGCGGGAGAAGTAACCAGTTCTCCCTCTGACGAAGGATTACCGGGGGTACTTTCTCCCTGGTCTCTGCTGCGGCGGTCTGCTCCATCGCTGTGGCGGTGTCCGTGTACTGCTCCAGGGCGTGGTACACGTTGCTCGTCGGTGGCGACGTAGGCGGGCGGACAGTCGCCTTCTTCGGCCTCTTATTCTGCGCCACGAAGTCATCGGGGCTGGTGGATCCAGGACGGGGGTTTTCACTTCTTCTCTCTTCGGCGGCGGCGGCTTGCGGCGGCGGTGCTGCTCTTGTTGTTGCCTCGGCTGGCGGGGCGACGTCTTCTGCGGGCGGTGCTGTCTTCTTCGGCCTTCTCCTCTTCTGTGCGGTGGCGGCAGGTGGCGCGTCACTGCTCGCTCTCTCGAACGTAAGATCGAGCAGTGACGGTATCGCTCGCGGTGCTCGGTACTCCTGCAACTCCTGGGCTGCCATCGGGTCTCCCCGAGCTACCAGCTCTTCCAGGTACTGCTGGTAGCGGCGCCTGTTGTCGTTCGGCTCCATCGTCGTAAAAACGACGGTATCTTCCTTTTTTTCAATTAGACTGGCTAGTCTTGTCTACAGTAGATGTTTTCGGTTCGAGACCTCAACCTCGAATGTGGTATATGTAAAAAACCCCTCCCTTTAAGTATACGAATAATACTGAGTGGGGGTATGTAACCTTGTGTAGTGAACTTGTTGTGGCAAAGTGGAACAACCTTGGAAATAAGTATGCCTAGGAATCCTTGAAGTAGTGGTGAATACAAGGTTGGAAAAAAAAACAAAATGAGTAACAGCCTTGAACGAAAAGAAAACCTTGAAAAGGTGTAACCGACAAGACCGCTAAAGCAATGTGTGGTATAATGTGAAGGTCACGTAAGTAGCCTTGAGGAGGGTACATAGAGGGGAGTGTTATATATAAAAGAGAGGGAATGTATGTAAAACCAGTATCGTATATAATGGATAACATCGTACGTCAAGCTATAGAAAAGGCGAAGATTATCGGTGCTATAAGTTCAAGTAAATATTGCGATATTTTGCTTAATAATGTGCATTATTTCTTAAATAAAAGTAAAACAAAGTTTGTTAGTGTCGGTCTATCACCCAAATTTGGATTTTAGCCAGTCGTAAAACTCGGTGGATCGAAGAGTGGTGGAGTGGTGTTTGACAAGCAGGAATGGCGTATACTCATGGATAATCAAGGGGTGATTACTAATTATTTCTACAGTCCTGAAGGAACATGGCTACCTACCAAACTGGGATCGAAGACTGTCTCGTACGAAAATATTAACAAGAAAAAAATTATACGCCTCTGTGATAGTGAAGAAGTTGATGTCTATTTAGGATGGGAGTCTATAGAACAGTTATGGAAGCTTTTGAAGGTAATATATTACCGATTGGAGTTGGCAGATACTGTGAACTTTCCAGAGTTTTATAAAACCTAATAAAGTCGGGCGGCAATTCCTGAATGTAACATTCACCAAGTTATAGGTCCATTGCATGATGTGTTTGAGGTCAATCATAGCCTGCCTTCTGGAAATGGAAAATTTGCCAAGGAGAAACTATATATGGATATGGATCTTGCCAAACCTATAACTGAAAGGGGGTAACGCTTGTAGTCAATAGTGGATAGTATTAGATGTTAGTCAATATGTGGATGTGTTATAGTGCGGAGTCGTGGCCTAAAGCTGTAGATTGTGTTAGTGCAGTCCAAAGACTAATATGCCAGTTACAATCATTAGAATTCGATTCTGATCATGAAAAGTGTATGGAATGGGTAGATTTAGTGATGACTATTTAAATAATCTAGTTAATAAGTATGGGGAGGAATACGCCTTTGTGAAAATACTTAACATCGCATGTAGATGATATAGAGTGTATTTGTTGTATAAAGCGATTAGTAGAAGACCTTAAAGAAATATCATTGGAGCAATTTATACACGAAATAGAAAGATATTTACCGAATTTTGAGCCATCAGATGACGACTCACCCAGTGAAGAAGGTGTGCATTAATGAGTCCAAAAACGTAGTTCACTACATAGTAGTATGGGAGTTGGCTCACAGGCATGCGCGAAAAGGAGAATGGGAACAAATAGCTAGAGATTCTGCAAGATTTAAAAAAAGAATAGATGACTGTGGTAATATAATTTCACCAATTCTCGAAAAACAGCATCGTGAATGTGTGTTTGTCAGACGCTTTAGTAGTATGTAGTGATATATATGTATAGGATAGTATTAAAAAAAAAAATAAAAAAAAATATCTGTTTATTGCATATTAATATTACAGTATATATAATTAAGGTTAATTAGCGTATTACACAATGTCTTTGGTAGAAATCCAGAAATTGTGAGAAGTATCAAAACCCAACCACTTAACGAGAGCTTTATTCCCTTGACGTCGGATGACACGTTCAACTAGATGAATGTCTGGATGTTTAACACTTTGTAGTTCGGACTCATAGAACCGACCTTGAATCTCTTCATCTCGACTATCACGTAATGTGTAGGTGAGTGGGCTTGAACGTTTAACTGTTGATATTCGAAAGACTTCGTAACTCCAATTAGGTGTACCCTTAGAGAATATGCTTCTATGTTTGCTAATGCGTACATGTTCCCCACTTTAAATTTAGGTGTTTTACGGTCAAGAATTTTTGACATTTTAAATGTTTTGAAATAGATGCACTATTTTTTCCGATACATCTACCGGTTTGTATCCAGTTGTTCTATGCTTTCTTGAATTATACTCGGCGACAATGTGCGGTAATATTGATAGCCACTTATAGGATCCTTGCATGCTGAAGGTTTTCCACATTATTGCTTTAAGGGTGCGATTTACGTTCCACTATACTACTTTTCAAGGTGGAATAACTACTGTAATGATTGATATTAAATTTTTCATTACTTTTTTGAATTCAGCATTATAGAACTCAGTTCCCATATCAGTTTGTATATGTGTAGGTGTCCTTTTCAAACCAGACAAAAGTTTATCCATTACATCCGCGACCAGTTTACCATTCTTGCGTTTGATGGGAAAAGCCCAGACATATTTAGAGAATGCATTTATTATTACTAAAATGTATCGAAATCCTTTATTCATCCGAGCATATGGTATCATTTCACTAAATCAGCTTGAAATAGATCATTTAAACCTTTTAGTACAACACAACGCCGCGGAAAATTTCTTCTTGCAGGTTTGTGCAGTTCTTCGACAACATCGGCTTTACTCATTTTTTTGTGCTTTGGATTTTACTACGAACTCTACGTTGAATATCGTTGCAGTTGAAAACTTTACAAACGTCGGCATGGTTACACGAATTACATCGTTCCTCTTAAGAGGTTGACCAATTACATCCTTTGCCAGCTCAAATGTTATACCATCTATGTTAAGCTCAAGAGTTGGATGACTCCACCTGCAATGTACTATAGTACCGTCGTTACAGGGATAGGTATATTGATCACCGACGCCGGTAGATACACTAATTGTCTTCTTTGCGGCGATTCCAGAAAATGAAATGAAAGTTTGATAAGACAGATCGCTATGATGAACAATATGTTTCCCAAATTTATCCACTGTCATTTGATGATGAAGATGACCGCCAAATTTATCTATTGGCATCACTGGTAGACATATAGTACTATCTGTAGTGATAGTCGTAGTAACAATGAAAGGAAATGACTATAGTGGTAGGTTTATAATAAGTTCTGTTACTTTATTACTTTTGCGTTACGTAGTTCATCAATTATATATATTATTTCGTTGTGATTGCTAGTATTTCCTGCCGACATTGATCCTAATAATTCCCTTAACCCATCGACTAACTTATTCGGATTATTCCACGGTACAAACTCAATAGGTTTATTATTGTATCGCAATAGCTGCAGTCCACCACCTCTTTTGGATATAGAAGTTGTTCGAAATCTGGTGGCTGGAGGTGCAATAGACGATGTGGCAGAACGTTTTCTAGGCTGAAGTAATGGTTTAATGATTTCAAGGTACTTCTTACTATTAGTTCCTCGGATTTGATCATCAGGGTTATAATTACGTCGGGCAGCATGCGTACGACGCAAAATATCATTGTAGTGCTGTAGATCCCTCTTTTGTATCCCGTAGGAACTTTTTAAAAAGTAGTTCATATAATCCCGGTGTTCCCTCATAATCTAGGGATGATCCATCGGGAAGAGCGATTCGCAAATTTTCTCCAACAAAATCTAGTTCAGCATCGCCTATAAAAAATTTCTCTTCTTCAGGAATAAAATGCATACCGTACGTTAAGTCATATTCATCTTCGGTATCTCTAAAGATACCTTCGACGTAGTATTTCGCTAATCCTTGGTATTGATTAAGATACTCTTCAAAGGCGGGTTGAGATCCAGCAGCTAGTAGTTCCGATTTCAATTGTTGTAAAGTAGGAATTTCCACCTCGTCGTCATGTGTGACATCAGCAATTACAGATTCTTGTAGAGGTGTGGGAATGGTGTCAGGAACAATAGTACGCGGCTCCTTACGTATTCTAGAGGATTTAGGTGTATAATGTAAAAATACTTCATTTTCATGTGCAATGGACTCCTTTTTTCCGACTTCTGGCATAAGGGGTTCAGCTTTGATGAGAGAACCATCATTTTTAGTAATTAATTGTTTTAATGGTTGTGTAATAGGTTTAAAGTGTGCCTCCATTGCACGTTATGTAAGTGCAGTATCTTCTTTCAAACTAGCATATTTCTGTTGCACACTCTTGCGAGCACGCAAAATGTCTTGTACTAAGCGCTCCTCCATTACGACTGTACGTTGACAGTCCTAGTAGATTATTTATACTACAATGAAACAGTCAAATCTCTTACGGCAACGACCGTTATTAACATCGCTTTCTTTATCGACCACAAGAAATCCGAATTTATCACGCCAGCAACAGCAACACAAGTATTTAAATCTATCAAATGACATATCAACATTAACGTGATCATCGTACACATGCTTGAGATTAGTGTGATCTTGTTGAAAAAGAACAAGTAAATTCGCATTATCACGTATAAGCTGTTTTGGAATTGAAGAATACGTTTGACACAGATAGAAACAATCATTATTTCGATGTCTGCCAAAACAAAAATGATCTCTAATTCCATTTTGTTTATGACATGCTACATCATCAAAAATCATTATTGAATTTTTACGGGACTCACTAGGAGGTATAACATCACTATTATCACTGTATTCGAAATACCTAATTTCCTTTATGGGTGCCAGTAACTCCCGCAGGTACTGGTATTTAGGTTGGTATAGAGATTTGCAATATATATATATAGACATTTTCAAAAGGTAAGCCATTTGGATGTTCTAATAAGCTAATCATAACATTGGTTTTTCCACAGCCGGATGGTCCGACGATTATACCTCGTTTACATCCCCCTTTTAGTAAACCGCGGTGTTTACAGTACTGCTCCTTGTTAGGAGTAATGTCATAATTTTTGATAGGTAATTCTGTATCTTGCGGAATGAAACGGATGTCACCCATTATGGTACTAAACCACGACTTGTATGACGCTTCTATATATATACACCACGTGCAGAAAGTAGTTTAATAGTGAAGTGTCAGTCAGTGTGGTATGAAGTATACATCCCAGCGTCAGAGGAAAAAAAAAGGTTCAGGATTAATTAATACTTTAATAAATAAATTACCCGTGGAGTTGCATATACCCGGATATCGATATTGTGGTCCAGGGACCCGTTTACAAAAACGATTAGCTCGTGGCGACAAAGGTATTAACGCATTGGACGAAGCGTGTAAAGAACACGATATTGCATACTCCCAGTCAAACGATCTAGGACAACGACACATAGCAGATAAGACTTTACAACAAAAGGCTTGGAATAGATTTCGTTCTACCGACGCTACCTTTGGAGAACGGGCAGCTGCATTAACCATAGCTGGTATAATGAAAGGAAAACGGACAATGGGAATGGGTGGCAAATCACGGAAAGGACAAAAGAAATTGGGAATGGGAAATAAATCACGACGAAGGAAGCATTCTCACAGAGCAATTTCGTTTAACAAAGCAGTCCTTCTAGCCCGACGTCGTGTTGGTGGTAAACTTCGATCATCTTTAAAATCGAAAATACAGCAAGCCTTGAGCGCTCTAAAACACAAAAAATTATGTCACCCAAAGCAGAATATTGCCAATACCAAAACGTGGGGATTCATACCTCTTATTCCCTCTTTGCAGCATTAGGAGCTTTAGGGTCTCTAGGTGGCGGTGCTGCGGCAGTCGCAAAAGCGGTAACTGACGCAAAAGCTGCGACAAAACGTTAGACGAAACCAAACGACACAACCAAGCAATGGAAGCAGCTGCATTAGGAAAAGGTTTATACATAAAGCCATTAAACGAGGGTTAGGTATATATTTACAACCGTATTCAAAAAACTCCCACTGAAGCTACCACGTCACGCCTTAAGTAATGTTGAGCTATCAAAATTTGTGAAGGAATTACAGATTCCCTATTTTAGAGGGATATATATGCGAGATAACTTACCTACACGAATCCATGCGAATGAATGTGGTATTGTGAATCTGGATGATCAAACTAACCAGGGTACACACTGGACAGCTTACATTAAGCGTAACAGGCATATTACATATTTTGATAGCATAGGACATATTAAACCACCCTTTGAATTACTCCACTATTTTAAAAGTGATGGTAGCAGAAACACAATTGAGTATAACTTTACCAAGGTTCAAGATTTTGATACATACAACTGCGGTCATTTAGTCTTACACTTTTTATATGACTACTCGTACTGATTTTCAGTAGTCGTTACGTGATCGTAATGTCGTACACATTTACATTTACCGGCAAAAAGTGTATCTTGCAAGCAACCTCTAATCCACCAATTTTTCTTGAGAATGAGTCGGAATACGTAATGGGATTGACTAGTTTTGAATCTTTCAATACTATACAGAATGTTACTTCAAAGAATAACCAACTCGTATTTGGAAACGATAAAATTACAATACCACCAGGATCATACGAAATCGCGGATGTGAATAAATATATTAATGAGTTAGTGAAAAGATCGAGAGCATTTATGCATTTACAAGCGAATAATAATACTATGAAAGCAAGTATGAAAGCAACCCATGACATTAACTTCAATGTGGAAAATTCGATAGGACCTATGCTGGGATTTAATAAAACTGTTTACCAGGCTCAGAAAGTGCTACCTCTGATACTCCTATTAACATTATCAAAATTAACTCATTAATTATCGAATGCAATATAACAAATGATAGTTTTAAGAATGGTGAAACATCACACATAATTCATCAGTTCTTTCCCAGTGTACCAGCGGGGTATAAAATAATAGAGTCCCCTCAACATGTCATCTATCTACCTATCAATGCATCTACCATTTCGACAATAACACTTAAAATAGTAGACCAAGACGGAGATCTCGTCAATTTTAACGGGGAAGTCATAACGATAGGACTACATTTAAAGAAAATATGGTGACGCGCTATAACACATGTGCATGTACCCAGTGCAAATCAAACTATAAAAGATCAAAGTGTGGAAAGGTGAGAGTCAGTAAGCGTTCAGCGCCCAAAGCATTGACACCGCAGAACAAAGCATTATTGGAAAGTCTCGGCTTTACAGTACTACAATGAGTATATTAAACGTTAATGAAAAAGTTGTCGTTGATAATGCTATCGTTAATTCCGAACTGCACACCCATCAGCCATACACTACCAGATTTGGAAACAATGATGAAATCAGGATACCCATTCAGGAAGACATGTGCACTCTACCATCCGAAAGCTATGTCTACGTAGAGGGACGATTATTACGTCAGGATGGTACTGTCTCTAACACCGCAAGGTTCGTTAATAACGGTATCGCATTTTTATTCAGTGAAATTAGATATGAAATGAATGGAATAGTGGTAGATTCCGTAACGAAAGTAGGATTAACGTCGACAATGAAAGGATTGGCATCATTGACGTCCAATGTTCTCGCTCGTCATGAAAATGCAGGTTGGTTTCCTACTGCAAACAGTACACTAACAAATGCTCAAGGATACTTTAACGTTTGTATACCGTTGAGAATGCTACTTGGCTTTGCCGAAGATTACAATAAAGTGATTTTGAACATTAGACAAGAACTGGTATTAATTCGTAGTAACATTGATACCGACGCAGTAATTTCAACTGTAGAAGAAGCATTAAAGTTAACATAGATAAGATATATTGGAAAGTTCCACACATCATTCCAGCATTAGCAGAGGAGTTGGCGTTAACGAAATACATTGATAAAAATGTAAATACGCCAGTAGCATTTAGAAGTTGAGAAACCCACATATATCCCGCCGTTCCAGCAACAGATAAGCATACATGGGCAATCAAAACATCTACTAGTATAGAAACACCTAGATACATTATTATAGGATTTCAAACTGGGCGAGAGAATAATGTTATGCAAGATACGAGCAGATTCGATAAATGTGCACTAAATAATATTCGCGTGTTCCTGAACACGGATCGTTATCCGTATGACAATCTCAACGTTAATTATGATAACAATTGCTTTGCTACGTTGTATGAAATGTTTGCTAAATTTCAAATGTCGTATTACCAAAGAGAGGCAACCATTACTCACCCCACGCAATTTACCACAGCTGCACCGTTGATTGTCGTAGATTGCTCAAATCAAAAAGAAGCATTACACTCTAAAGCAGTAGTTCTTCGTGTGGAGATTGAAACAGCGGTAAACATAGCTGCCAATGCGACAGCATACTGTGTTATACTCCACGATCGTTTAGTTACATACAACGCGTTAACCAAAGCAGTACGACAGTTGTAATACAATGTCCGTCATAGTCGATGTACAAGGGTTTAAAATTTCAAAAGCTTTTATACCAAAAGAACTCGCCATTCATAATGGGAAACAAATTGCCCATTTTATTTTTAAATCACCGTATCCCTGGTATACGTTGGATGCAGAGAGTCGTTGTCAAGCTACTTGGTTAATACATAACCAGCACTGTATTAAATGGGAAGAAGGGTATACACCACCACACCACTTTCGAAGAATGCTCGAGAGATTGATTCAGCCAACAGATTCTGTCTATGTCAAGGGT
This sequence comes from Vesta saturnalis, assembly GCA_036346205.1. Taxonomy (NCBI): domain Eukaryota; kingdom Metazoa; phylum Arthropoda; class Insecta; order Coleoptera; family Lampyridae; genus Vesta; species Vesta saturnalis. The sequence goes on along the minus strand of JARFJB010001479.1, from coordinate 968,109 downwards.
AGAGAGAAAGCAGATTACATCAGAAAATTTGTGACCCAGCCTGTTATTGAACTTGAGGAAAGTCCACCTCTTCCTGCTATGCAACCCGTTTGTTACTTTCACTGTGAATCATTATGTCACTGTGCTTTGAGTACTGTATATCATTTATATAATACACATATAATGCAATAAGTCTTGTACACATTTTTTAATAAAAAAAATAGTAAATAGTCATTCTCGTTTTTTTTATTATTTTTTATTTTTTTATTTATTTTTTTTTTTATTTATATCACACAGTATTTGTATAGCATATATTCTCTTACTAACGAATTAGTACATAATATTAATATATGTTAAACAACTAAAGGAATAATACAACTTATTATTAATATTAGTTTCATTATGGAGAGAATATAGGAAAGAAACTAGCAAGTGTCAGTACCCAAACTATTCTTCTTCCGGTTAATATAAATTCATTTGCTTAGCAACCTGCAATAGTTCGCTCAACGGATCAGCATTCTCCAATTCCGGTATTCGCTAATGCCCCTACGCCAATGTGGAACACGTATCACGTAGTCGATATCGTTTGTCATCCTGGGACCTAAAGGCAATTTTGTTTAACATTTCGGTATAGGTATATATATATATATATATATATATATATATATATATATATATATATATATATATATATCATATAAGGTTGATCGAAACACAAGCATTTTACACATTACTGTTTTATCAGACCCTCCGCAACCGCTTTGTAGTCTACTTCCGTCAACACTTTCTGAATAACAACTTTCTTAACACCTTTCGCTTTCTTAACAACTTCATTATCAGCAAGCTTCAGACAGTATGACTTCGATCCAGCACCATAAAAATAATGAATCGCTTTCCTGCGTACTCATCTTTCATTCGTCCAACGACGGAAGCAGTCGTAGGAATACCATGCAACTCATTATGATAGTTGGAAGTATCATATTCGTCTAAATTATTTCGCATGTGTGCATACATATCATCAGTTACTATCTCAACAATCAAAGAATCCGTGTCAGTATAGAGCAACGTGACATTCTTGCCATAATGAGCTCGTAAGATATCATAAAAAAACCGATACATTATAATTTTGGAAAGATCTAAAATACTGAATCCGACATAAACGGGTTTGTCGTACGTATCTACCTGTTTCGACAATTCCGCCGCAAACAATTTATCAGTGAATTGAATAAAATTTTTAAATTGCGGTTTTGCAACGTACTGTGCTAGACCTACCCGACGACCGTTATTTTCCCAATGTGTTAACAGTTTAATAACTCTTCGTTTATCGACATTTTCCATTGTTTTACCAAACACGCCATTATTCATAATTTTATAGAGATCCTTTTCGAACTTGTTCTGTGTTGTGCTGCGGAGAGCGGTATTAAGGTCTACGTATGGTATTAGCCACGGACTCTGACGAAAGCGTAAAACCCTATGAATACGAGTAACAATTAAGTCATGCTCTATACATTGTTTTAAATAGCGGTAATGTATGACGTAGTTGGTCTTATCACACAGGTTAGGGATTAATTTCTCCTCCTGGGAATGTGGTCCGCAGATCATTTCAGGACAAAACGGATAATCGTTGAGTTTGTCATGCAGATGGTGGGGATAATGTATATCAACCTCCAGTACAAATTCAACATCGGCGTCATCATCAATCTTTACTACGTCAAAGTGTTCTATTTCCTCTTGAGGTAACCACATAAACCCATCGTGGGGCAGGTATTGCTTCATACTCCAGCCGTATAAATTCGCGGCATCTAAATATTGTAAAAACACTTTCGGTTGTTTAGGATCATAGTTTGGAACAAACTCGTTATTAGCGATGCTTCTCCGCTTGATACAAGTACTTACTCCACCCGAATACCTTGTTTAAAAAGTGATACATATCCATATCCGTCAGTAATTCTAGCTCTACTTTCGTACATTTCAACATGGCATCCCACGCCAATCCAGGCAAAGTGACATACTGTGCAGGTTCTAACCCATACACACCCATACATAATCTCCTAAAGTTTTCAAACACGTCAGCCAATAACAACACATCTGATTTTAAATAAATATCAGCATAATCACCTAGTGTATTACACTTAAAGTGATCCCATACCAGTAGAACGCGACAGTATTCGTCATCGGAAATATTTGCATCGCGCATTTTATCGTAGAATTTGTCATATGATGGCACCGTGACGTCGTTCAATTTACTAAAGCTGTCTACGTACGCATAAGGAAACTACCTTTCTTTCTCACTAAGTTGAAGTCGCTATCATTACTAAAATATTTCCGTACCTCCATACATTGATCATCTGATAAATTCTGAGATAGAGTATCTAAGGATGCAGCCATGAATCTACAACTATCGACGAAACGTAAATTAATGTATTTCTTTTCCTGATACCATGACTGTTTACATATTCATCAACAAAAATGTGCTTACCAAACGTTATATATTTTTCACTGTTAACCGGAAGTACGGTAATTTCTTCCGTTTCACTCGCTAACTGTTTAATGAACAGGTGAACATCATAACCACTGAGATTATGTAGAAAAACGGGAGAAATGTAGGTACCTGATAGTTTAAGTTACACGTTGAATGTGCTGCACCACGATACTTACCAGTAACGTGACAGTGATCTCGTACTTTCGGATTTGTCGGATCGCCCGTAAAGTGCTTGCCGCATATGTAACAACATACACTGCGTTCATACGTAACCTGCTGTTCATTCCGTTAATGGTGTCATTGGAACAATAGCTTTGAAATGTTCATTATATATCCGTTTTACATCACTTTCCAGTCGTCTTATAAATATCTCCCAGCATTACTCCCCTATACAGCTCTAACTTAGACCACGCATCGTTTACACTACACTTAATATAATAACTAAACGAGTATGGTTCGTGTTTACACGTTTTATCGTGAACGGTTTTCGGGATCTGGTTCAGCCGTATCTACCGGTACTAAGAGCGCTTCAAAATCTGCATATATTACGAATGGTAGAACCATTTGTTTCTGATAGTTCGAAACGCGAGTATATTTTCCGCGTAGAATTCCCCAGTTATGTCTTTTTTTGTTTCACGCCCGGTAATTTTGTATATACGAAGTTACAGTCGTGTGACACGTGTCGGGTTAATTGCTCCTCGGATCTAAAGTAATACAAGCATGCATCACAAAAATACATTGCTCCGTTCCACCGAGTTATTTGGTTGCTAAGTAAACGAGAAAAATTTTTTATCCATACATAATGCTGATTATCTGTTTGGTTACTGACTAATAATAATAAATTGACATGGACTGCCTGTTTGGCTTTGGTATAATACAGAGGTCCCACTACCTCTGTGACACGCTGACCATCACGATAGGTATCGTCTAACTCATAAACATTGATGGAAATGTTATTATTGCTCTCAAACCTTGAAATATTCGTCAGCTTAACAGGGAACTGTACACCATTCCAGTTGAATAACGTCTGGAAATCAGGGTAAGAAGATGTGCCTTGTGGTACTCCCGTTGGTGTCACTAGTGCCGATACAACAGCCCATGCAAAGCAGCAATTATCATTATTTTTTACATTGACTATGGCGTGTTTATGTGCGATTTCGGCGGGGACAGCCATATAGGATGAACCAGTGGTGGGAGAAAATTTAAGCAGGTTTACCTCTATATACACGAATTGCACCAGGGACCACCCTAAAACAGTTGTTACTAATCGATTACACCATGACTCATACTTACCAGAATCTTTATGCTGAAATTCGGATTGCTTTGCATCCAATATTTCACTTATTCTTTGGAAATACTCTTCTACCACCATCCCTACACTTAGAATATCATACTTAGTCTGAAAGGATTTCAGTTCTGTGCTTTCCCTACTGTTCAAAAAGTATAAACCAAACAGCTCAACATTACATTTTAATGAGTAGTGTTTCTGCAACTGATTTTGTACTACCTTCAATACGTTCCATTTAACGTCTGCCATAAAGGTGGACACATCAGTATGAGTATTGCATGGTGACAGGCGGTACGACACAATGCGTTGTTTAAACGCATTTCGAATCACTTCAACCCCAGTATCGACAAGCAAACATACATTTGCTTTATGCCTATTGCTTCTGAGGTGTCCTTGGAATGCATACCTAGGTACATCCATTGAACAATCTGTGCAGTGCACACTCTCACCACTTTTTTTCGGTTGTACCGGTTCATCGCGTTGGTCAGACTTCCGCTTCCTTGAGTTGCTCAACCCTGATGGTCCGGGTTTCGCATTATCCTTCGCATAGTTTACCCCAGATGGTCCTGGTTGCACAAAGGAATCTGTAACATTTCCATGTACTGCTTTGTTATCGTCCGAAGGGATTCCTTGCACCACATTGCTCCCTGTGGTTTGGTTTTGTAACGAAACCTCCTGCATGCCAGATGGTGGAGTAGATACTGACATCCAGCATGTTGTTTTTTGATGTCTCAGTAAAGAATCCTTTCGAGAAAATTTCTTGAGACATTCACATTGGAAAATTTTTGCTGCAACAAAGAAAGAATAATAACTATATGCTGAAGTGTAGGTTGATGTGAATAAGGGCTCTATACGTGTTGGATAGGAAGGGTAGCCGGGAGAGATGCAATACGAAACTAACACTTACTATTCTTTGAAGACATGATGTAACACCGATTTATAAGACTTGAAACTTTACTTGGTGGCGCATAAAGACGGACTGACACTGTAGTGGAACCGCTCCGTCTTAAATACAAAATTTGAAGTGTTGGGGAGCGTGGGGGGAAGTGGAATGAGGGGCAGAAGTGGTGAATCCGGACTCCCCCCTCTCCCCAGATAACCGAGTCGCTACCTAAATTAAAAATATCATTGTTCACATTAGAAATTCTTCTTTACTTCTATATATAAGTTCCAACATAATCCTTGTTACACCATTGAAAATCCTTTTTTCTACCTTCCAACCTACATATACATATACATATGTAGGTATAAAAGGTTATGAAATCGACTTTTTTCCACTATCGCTAAATCGAATTATTAGCTCATTTTACAACTTTTGACCAAGTTTCGTCAAGATCGGTCATGATGTCTGGATGTCTTATCTGTATGTGTATGCATGTATGTTCATATCCACGATAACTCCAGTAGGTATGTTGGACACTTGAGCCAGACAGTTGCGTGTGCAACTGCCTGAACCCAAATCCCCCATGTGGGAGTTACATTATAGGAAGGGGGGGTTAAACAGGAATCCGTTTTGAACTGTATTTGTGCTGTATTTGAGCAGGTTTTGAGCTGGTTTTAAGCTGGTTTGAGCTGTATTTAAGCCGGTTTGAGCTGGTTTTGAGCTGGTTTTGAGCTGGTTTGAGCTGTATTTAAGTTGGTTTGAGCTGGTTTTGAGCTGTATTTGAGCTGTTTTGAGCTGTTTTCAGCTGTATTTGAGCTGGTTTTGAGCTGCATTTAAGCTGGTTTGAGCTGTATTTGAGCAGTATTTGATCTGTATTTGAACTGCTTTTTTTTATCTGTACAGATTCCTGTTTAACCCCCCTTGCTATAATGTAACTCCCACATGGGGGGATTTGGGTTCAGGTAGTTGCGCACGCAACTCTCTGGCCCGCCCAAGTGCCCCCATACCTACTAACTCCAGAACGAAAAGACCTACTTGCTTAAAATTTCTATTTAAGCTTTTCATTTTTTTGAAACAGAACTGATTAAATTTCTGGCAGAACTCCAGCGACGGAGAGGGGGAGTTTCTTAGGGTTATTTTTTTGTTTTTATCAAAAATAGTTCTAAAACAGTTGCATACTTCCAAGTAATAAAAATACCCACACATAGACCTTAAACATATAGACTAATTATATTCTGTACCTTTTTTTATGCAATGCATAATTTAGCTGCAAAAAAAAATCCTACGGTGAAATTTTAATGTTGGTTCAACTTTTTTTCAATATCTAAATAGCAATTAGTTTCATAAGAAGGTGTGCACATATTTTTTAAAGAAAATTTAAATTCTACGTAACTTTTATCTATAAAGTTGTGTACTATAACCAAGAAGAGGCGCAACGGTATAGGATTTTGTGTAATAGGCGTATGTTGGGTTGCCTAATCGAACTTTCTGTAATAACTTATAAACGGGGTGGTTATGGAAAGCCTGCTTTAGCAGATAGTTGAAAAACAAGATTTGGTTTACCTGCTGGGTGCTTCATTGTTGCTATGTCAGAATGTATTAGCACCTCGTGTTTACTTTATTACAGGTATTAAACATATATAATTGTGATTTTCCTGCTTACTGGCAAAATCAATAAAAACACTTATCTATATAATAATAAAAATACTTTATTTCCCACAGGAAAACGGAATTACACGTTATAATTACTAAATGACTTTGTATGAGCGTGCCACTAATGAAAAATAGAAATAACAATACAAATGCATACATAAGGAAAATGTTTAAATGAATAACATATATATCAAAACCAGTTTATGCAGAATTGTTAATGCGTCTGATGACATGTAATTATCTTTGTACGAGCCGGTTCATTTGCAGATTTTGTCAGATTCTAATTAACTTTTTTTTATTTTCAGCAAGAATTAATTTTTAAACATATTGAAAATAAAAACATGATTTCCCTTTTATTGCAACTTCATTATAAGTACACACATACCATTAATTAAAATCGTTCAATAAGAAATGTATTTGTTAAATAAATATCAATATTTTAAATTCTAAGGAAATAAGAAAAAGCTGCATTGTTGTACTACAACTTATTAGCATGCTAGACTGGTTTATGAGTGAAAAAAACTACTAAAACTGGGTTGGCCTTTGTACGCTAAATTTATACAATTATTTGGAAACGGTATAATTACAGGTTTTATCAGTCTCATCGTGAATATATATAGCTAAATTCCTTTAGCTTTAACAATTAAAATGAAAATTAAAAAAAATTAGAACATTAATTGCAATTTTTATATAAAAAAGAATGTATTTATAGATTCTATACATTATATATACGTGCTCTGCAAATAGAGTGTTAACGAAATGATGTTATTAGTAATACGTACTTAACATACGCTCTTCATTAATACCAAAAAATTTATTATTTACTATTTATTAATTAGACTTGCAGTATAATTAGCTAAATAAATGGTATTGTTTTGCAAGTCATAGTAAATAAACTAATAAGTATTAAATATTGTTTACAATTCATAATGCAATAGTTGACTGTTACAATGTACATAAAGGTCACCTGTCTCGACTAAATCCCCACAATACGTCTCATATTCGCTTGACTGCTAAAAGTTGTTTATTACCTTGTATTAAGCATAAATTTCTTTTTGTAATACTCGTAGTTGATCTAGGTCACTGCCAGACACTAGTGACCAATCACAAAGCAGTTTCAATCGTTTCAAGGCATATTCTGGCTATATAAGAGGTGCATAAAACGCATTTACGTTATGTTCTCGAGTAGTCCAAGTCTTTCACGTCGTTCCAGTATGGGTTGCTGAGACTGGCAATCTAGCTCGAGATCCCAACACTTCCTTGGGGGTGTGCAAGTCTTACTTTACACCTTAGTGGGGTCGCTGAGACTGGCGATTCTACCCCAAGGCCATCTCAGCATTCTGGCTCGACCTACAACACTTCCTTGGGGTGTGCAAATCTAACTTTGCACCCCCAAGGCCTTCTCAGCAGCATCCACTTCGAGTAAGTTATACCCGGACCTACTCCGTCGTCGGTAAGCATAATGTACGAGTAAGTGTGTGAGTGTGAGTGTGAGTGTGTGAGTGAGTGTGAGTGTGTGTGTGTGTTTCAGTGTGAGTGTGTGAGTGTGTGAGTGTGTGTGTGTGTGTGTTTGAGTGTGTGAGAGCGCTGAACGCCTTGGGACCACCTGTCACACGGTGAATACTGGTGTTCCTCATGTTGAGCACCCCTAACACAACTTTTTTGATGTGTACGATGACAGACTATTTTATATATTATGTGATGAAGTATGTTATGTTGATTCTTTTTTTTTATGTATCTCTTGACTATAGTGTATAGACTAATTATTTCCTGTCAATCTAGTAGTGTGTTTATTGCTGCTAACATGTGTGACCTAAACTTTTATTATCCTCAGTATTACAACTGTTTTGTTAAAAGCTTAGTAACGTATGTACTAAATCAACATGTTTTATTCCTACAGCAAATCATATATCTGAGTAATACATGTTTCTAATATAATTTATATGTCTTTCTTTCTACGTGAATTAAATATATAATTTGTACATGTCTTTATTTCTATATACAATTTGTACATGTCTTTCTTTCTACATGAATTAAATATATAATTTGTACATGTCTTTATTTCTATATACAATTTGTACATGTCTTTCTTTCTACATGAATTAAATATATAATTTGTACATGTCTTTATTTCTATATACAATTTGTACATGTCTTTCTTTCTACATGAATTAAATATATTAACATATCGTTTTCTTTTATTTTGGTAAATAAAGTGAGGGTGAGCAAAAAAAAAGCATACAAGTGGACAAAAAACATACAAGTGGGCAAAAAAACATACAAGTGGGGTATAGAGTAGCAACCAGGTCACACGGATGTTATTGTAATTGTGGAACATGAACGCGCGTTAGGTCGCACGGATGGCCTTGTAATTGTGGAACAGGCAAGCGGGGTTTTAAAGTAGGTCTCACGGATGGCCTTGTAATTGTGGAACAGGAAAGCGGGGTCTCTGACCTTGGTTTTGTGGTAATGATATGTAATTAGGTCACACGGATAGCCTTGTAATTGTGGAACAGTAAAGCGGGGTTTGCGACCTTGGTTTTGTGGTAATGATATGTAATTAGGTCACACATTGCGCTTTTTTGACCTTGGTACGGTGGGGACCTTGGTTTTGTGACAACCTTGGAAATGTGGGACCTTGGAAATGTGGTGTTCCAGAAGTCTCCAATCTTACCTACTATCATGGATTCCCAGCATACATACATACATTACGTATATATGGATGGTGGGATTAAAGATGGGTGTGGTCAGGATAGGATCGAAAGGAGCGGAATTAAGGTTCTGAGGGGGAAAATATTACACCAGCATTGGCCTAAGTAGCCGCACATGGTGTGCATATACGACAAGCGTAATGGAAACAGCTATATAGCAGTCAACTATAGCGGATGAAGAACGAAGTTTCAGGAATTCCTCCCCGATGATAGCAAGCAGTGCTAGTGAGTGTCGGCTCAGACAGCAGACGGCGCGGCGCTAGTTCGCCTCAGTGACACGCGGGGAAATTATATAATTTAACCAGTAGGCTAACACTTCTATACCCCCACCCTGAGGGCAGCACTAATTCTTTTAATACCAATAGCTTAAAGAAAATCGAAATTTGCTAACTTTCTCAAGCTTTTATGCGTTGTTACGTTGGCTAAAATTTAGATAGTACGAAATAAGGAACCAATCCTAAACCATTGAATGTTTACCCACTAAGTTTAGCCGCAGCAGCCAACGGCGCCCTCCGAGACCTGGCGCCCGGGTGCTGTGCACCCCTTGCACCCCTAATAGAACCGCCACTGTTTATGATACAAATGCAGAGAGTAACGTAGTAGACTGAGCACTTTAATTCAGAAATAATTTTAACAATTATGAATATGAGTTTTCCCTCTTCACCGAGAAGAGCGCTAGTGGTTAAGTAAAAATTGTAGTGAAAAAATGAGTGTTCCGTGAGGTTTTTTTTTTATAAATAAAACAACGATTCACCCAATCAAAAAAAAATCCTCCGCCTATATAGAAGTTGTAGAACATTAAATACGTAAAAAAAGATAAAAAATACCCTTTTAAGAAAACATTTACGTTTAGAACGGATATTTGTGGATATAAGATCAATTCAGAACTGTTATTTACGGGTTTCCAAGGGAATTTTGTAACGTGTGAAAGAGTGGTGTCTCCTGTACACATAGAAAACGGGAGAATTTAATATAATATATTCCTGCATCTAAAAATTTACAGATAATACGTAGAGAGTGAACTATTCGCTATTAGTTACTGGACATGGCTAACTAGAAAATCTTAATTAAAATAAACTGTAGTGTTCTATGTGCATATTTGTAATTATTAATTACGTCATGTTAATGTAAAATATTAATCATATCTTAGGCACCCATAATGAGCTAGACCTATCTGAAAGTAAATCGAAATTAATCGCGTTTATCGTCTGACAATTCGGTCGCTTCCTGAGGTTTAAGATTTCGAGTTCTGGGTTTTGTCAAACTCGTCTTTAACTCATAATGGGGGGTTTCTTAAAGAACGGTGTACACTTCGCTGGTGTAAATTTGTAGAGTATTTTCGTTAATAAAAGGCAGGTCAGGATAAATCTTACTGAGTGTCTGACGGGCAGGATGGTTCCTTGAGGTTTGCAGGTATGTTTAATGGCTGGTTTCAAACAACGTAAGACAGAATAATAGAAAAATACTCATCAAGCTGGAAAATTGTTTTAAGCATATACTCACAGTTTTTGCTTTGGGGGAGGGGGCGGATAAAACAAACAGAGTTTTCTATCTAGATTTCGTATAATAGAAGTAATTAGAAAACAGGAAACTTACGTAGATATAAATATTATTCAATTCTGAGACAGGTTCTAATAATCAAGTTTTCATTGACAGAATATATTGTGATATGAACCTGGTTTCATAGGTAGAGGTAAGCAGTTTATAGCCCCAGGTGCTCGAGCTTACGGTCTACACCTGAAAGAGGCGACATAGGGCGATGCCCTATGTTACTCTTCTGTCGAGCTGAAATAAAAACGACACAGGCCGAAACTCTACTCTACCCTACCAGCCTGGTATATTTGTGTAAGGGTAGGTGTTATTCTACTTACATACAGAACAGATGAGGTTTTATTTGGGCGGTAGCAGGTCAGGAACAGGATGGAAAAGTATTTGGCTTACAAAATCTGCACAGATTCTTGGAACCTGGTCTGGAACAGTTAGGCGCTGGGGGAAAAGCCTCGAGACGGCAAAGGTTACGAGAATAACGTGGGCTAGAAAACCAGTAGAGCTCTAATATAGAAAACCTTTAATGGTTTTTGGAATAACGGCAGAAGGGAAAAATATTGATTATTTCTTAATTCTAAACATTATTAACTTGAGAAAATAATTAATTAATTCATAATCAATTAGGATACCGATTTTCAAGGTAATCTAATTTTTAGCGACCAGTGCAATGCCGAATATTTCAAACAATATCATGAGGATTTTCAAAACTACGATTTGCTAAATATCCAGTCACATCTATCCAAACCTTCTCCTACTTCCAAAAAAAGAAAATCTTCGCATTTGGACACTACAGACTAAATAGACATACTAGAGCACATACCTCTCTCAGTGATCCGACAACCATTTACAACAATTACCTTACGATTTTCTATTTTTCGACGGCTTGGAAATTTACAGGTTATTCGGCTCCGATCAAAAAAGACATGTCAAGGCCCACTAATAAAACTTCTTACAGAAACATCACAAATCTTCAACCATCGTCATTGTATCCTCCTCGTTTTTCAAGGCATAGAGCAAATTTGACTGCGTGGCATACTGGCTTAATTGACAAGATCCATGGTTAAGCTATTTTTTTCAAGTTTATAAAACTCTTACTTTCGTATCTAACAAATAGGATTGTACGCGTTAGCGTGGGACGTAATCGACTCCCAAAGTTTCTTTACTCTTGAATACTGCATTGATCCAATACTTTACCTAAGCTTTGAACACAATATCTCCTTGACATCCCAACGACTCTCCTTCCCGACCACTCTGCTATCAGGACAGCCAATCGGTCTTTTGAGATTGCTTTCGATAACATTTCCACCACACTACAAATCCAATTGTGCCAGCCAATAGAGAGTCTCCGTAAACCTTATCAAAACACAAGCCATCTTATTTCCACACCTCCATTTCACCATACATCACATTCACAGATGACCCGAAAAAACTCTACAAGGAGAAAAATTACCACTTCAAGTCGACATTACTCTTCTAATAACGTTTACTAAAATCTTTAAGTAGAAGGCCGACTTAAACACAACACTTCATAAAGTACGAAACAGATAAAATCTCCTGGATGTGCTTAGGGGGTTGATACCCTGAAACCCTACAACATACTTACAAAACCTATCGTCTTCCGAGCGCTATTATACGCTGCTTTATAGTGCAAACAACTCAACTCAATATTCGCATATAAATACCGATTATCCTATCGTGGAACTAAAAAAAATGTTTTTATATTGATTAAAATTTCGGAGCGTAGTATAGGGCATAACAAATGTGAATATAAAATTGGAATATTTAGTTTACTGCCTCTTTAAATGTAATGAGTGTAATTAATATTGGCAAGAAGAAAAGATTTAGGTTATAAATTTGTGTAAGTCTTAAATTGACAGTCATGCGTACATTTTGATAGCAATTCTCATGATTATTTCACCCGTGGCCATAGGTTCTAGACAAAATTACACTGTATATTTAAAATTCGAGGAGGCGTGAAATTCTTCTATAAAAGCTTTAGTAGTGGTTTAAAAATTAGTTGCCCAGCAAACATCCACTGCTGGCGTTTTATAACTTGGACGCTTATGTAAGTACTGCTGCTTAACATAAACATACCTGTAATAGTTTGCATTGTAACATAGTTTTAGAATAAAATAATGGGACAATTTCATAGCATTAGGAACCAGTGATTGTTAACAAGTTACAAACCTATTTTTACTTAACAATTAAACAATTATTTTGAATTCACCGTTGGGTAGTCTAATACCAAGTTGAATTTTCACCGTTTACAATTATTTGTTCGATATTTATAACCACACAAATCTGAGAATTAAATATTTAGTAGATGTTACATAATTATCATTTAACCTGTGCCTAATAAATCCTATAATCTAATCTAATAAATCTTAAGTTAGACATATATAAGTAGAATGGGTTTAGATTTCCCCCACCATTTTTGTGACGTCATACCCCCACTCCGTGACAGTAGTGAAGGAAGGAGTGAGGAGGAAGAAATGCGTGGGGGCAGTCACGTGATCGGCAGCCATTTTGTGGGTGTGACTTATCGGCCATCTTGTCGGCCATGTTGTGGGCATGGTTTGTCGGCCATTTTGGTTTTAGCCGCCATTATTGTGATTGTTGGCGGAAACACGAAAAATTTTAAATAGTATTCTAATAAGAAAGGCCTCATACTACCTAATAAGACAGGTATGGGACTCCAGAACTTGTTCTAGGGTCCTCGCGCCTTGTCGGGTCTTCGCCCCCTTATTGAGCCTCCTTGACGGAAAAAAACTAAAAATTTGAAACAGGGGGCCCTCGTGCTATCGCATAAGAGAGGTACTTGTTCTCTGGTCTTCGCCCTTTGTCGGACCCCCCTAGTGGGAAAATCTTAAATTTAAAATATCTCATAAGGCAGGTATAGGAATCCATACCTTGTTATCAGACCTTCGCCCTTGTCTGATCTTTGCTCCCTTAAAAACCTATAATGTGTTTGGAAAAACCCACTAATTGGCTAATTACATAAAAGGTAAACAAGTTTTCCCCAATCATCAATATAAAACAATTATTTTCTGGGATTCACCAGTTATGTGACCACAATAACAACCTTTCACTATTCACTGCTCAAAAACCTCTATGTTTTTTGATAAACCCCACTAATTAGGTAATTACATGAAAGGTAAAAAGACTTTAAAAGTATAATTATGATGGTTAAGTCTTTGAAAACAAAAACGTAAATTATAACGGTGATCAGAACCTTACAGACTTTTATTTCGTATTTAAGAGAGGGTGATGTCAGAGTGTCCGTTAGTATCGCTTCGAGATTCAAGATGGAGGGTCAGTTTAAGCATCCATTTTCAGCAATAGTTGCGAGATCATCGAGTTGTGGAAAATCGTATTTTATCGCAGATTTTCTAAAAAATACCAAAACAATATGCGATACATGCTATTATTCAATGATCTCTCGGTGAAATTTAAGAAGGGTTTGCAGTTTGATGGTGAAAAACCGGTTTTAATAATAATTAGCGATCTAACGCGCGAAACTAAGGGTTCGATGGTGGATATTTTTAAAAAGTGCTCTCATCATAGAAACCTAAGTGTGGTTTTATTAACGCAAAACATATTACACCAAGGAAGTGCACAAAGAGAAATTTCGCTTAACGCTCATTACATAACTTTGTTAACAGAGTTCAGATAAAACATTTAGCAAAACAGATTTCACCAGACAACCTGAAATCAGTTACGTTAACCTGCTAGCATAACCATAAGTGATGATATTGGTGATTTACCGGGGCGCAAAAGCCTGGCAGACGACGAAATATTATCAACTCTTCTTCCTGCACATAAGAAGAAAGGTGAGGGCTTCTTGCGTATACTAAACATGGTGAGTGATGTATTTTGGGATAAAATGGGTAATGCCACAATGAAAGGTGAGATCATCCCTCATTCCAACATTGTCGATCTGGTTCACGATACGTTAAGACATCGAAAAACTACAAATCCGCACGGCTAGCAACAGTTTGCGGCGCACGTTAAAGAAATAAATATACCACGAGAGTTTATCGGAGATACTCGAACACGTGGTACTGCATCACCTAAGGTTGACCGGTCCTTTACACCTACAGCTGAGAATTACGATGCTGATACTGAACCGCGGGAAACACCGAAAGGAACCCCTCGAAGAAGACCTTCACTAGATTGGGATACGTGGCGAGCATAACATGACTGATGTATACTACAATCCCACACATCCGGCAGGGTTTTCAGGTATAACACCTTTAGCTAACGCTGTAAAAGGTAAATATGACTAAGTGAAGAATTGGCTGGAGGCACAGGAAGCTTTTACCAGCAAAGAGTTCCTTGTGTGCAACCTTTAAGGTGGCCCAGAACAATAGTGGATCACAAATAATATAACGGTTATTGATGTGTTTAGCAAGAGAGCCTAGGCGGGAGTTCTTAAAACAAAGACAGTCACATCTGTAATAGAAGCTTTCACTGATATTTTTTAGTGTGACAATACACCGGAAAATCTACAGACGGATAAGGATAAAGAGTTTGTGGCGGCCAGTGTACAAGACCTTTTCAAGAAACAAAATATCAATTTCTATGTAACAAATAACCCGGCAGCATCTGTAGTTGAAAATTTAATAATAAGAATGTGCTAATTACCAAAAATTCCTACAGGTATAGATGGATCAAAACTTATGACTGGCTTACATACAATAGCCCTCATTCAAGTATAAAAGGCTCGCTGTAAACGATGAAAACATTTTGAGGTGTAGGAATAACCCCAAAGGCTTAGGCATCGTCACTCTAAACATAAAGTCGGTGAATAAAATCATAAGTACATCTTTGAGAAAGAATGAAACGAATTGGACTGAAGTTTTATTAGCGCTGAAAATCACTAGTTCTACCGAATAATCGATCTTAATAATGATCCTGCTGTGGGTACCTTTTACGAGGAGAAAGTTGCAAATTATTACCATTGATAAAGACGCCCTACTCAAAGTCGATAAGATTTTAAGGAAGGCGTGGAATACAATACTTTGTCAATAGGTGTGGATACAGTATAAACTAATAGTTGGTGTTAGCTATGTCAGGTGAGGATCAATACAAGAGTTTGCTTCCTTATTGAGTAATGGTTCTGTGACGTATCTTCCTGGTAATATGACGTCAAGTTTTATTACGCAGCTGCCAAAACGAATAAGATTACGAGCTCATGAGTTGTAGGCATATCGGAAATTCAGTACCCTTGTTCTTTTGCCGCTGTAAGCGTGACAGACAATTTAATTTATTATAAAACTGTGCCACCTGCAGTAGAAGTCGTAGAGGCGATTATTAAAAGGGCCTGGCATCACATTTTCAACACGATGACGAGAAAATCATTTATATTGAGGACTGATGGTATGTGTTACGTTTCGCTTCGGGGAATTATGCCAACATAGAAGTAATTACCAACGAGCTAAATAACCACGAGCTAGATTGCTAACAATCGAATACCATAATCTAACTAAGCGCGTCATTATGAAATTAAAAACAGCGCTCTCACTATTGGAATTCTCACAGCATTTAGCCTTTAAGCTGGGGTATCGTCCGTATCAAAACAAGACTATGAAATGAATTTTATTGCGATATCATTTAACCGCAAATTGTGGGTGATTTTCACTTATGCGTATAATAAATATTACTTCAGAAAATTATGCTTACGGGAGTTATAAAAATGTGTTTTCTTTTTCGCATGCACACTACATGCTTGTGATGACACGGGAATTTGAGAACATTGAGATTAATATAAAGACAGATACGGGAGCAGCAATGCCATTTGAATTTAGAACATCGTGTTTGAAGCTACATTTTAAGAAAGTACAATAATGGTTTGTCCGTATCAACAATATTATATAAATCAGACCAGCAGTGTTGAGTTTAATGCTAAATTTGTACGATTAAGACGAAAATTATGGACGATATTTTAATGGTGAGACGATGAAGATCAATCCCACTATTGTAATTGCGCACGCTAAAGCTCTAGAAACAAATACAGCAAAATACCCTGTTACAAGGACAGCCGTAAAACTATACCTGCGGACACACTAACAAGGGTTCAAAATCCCTATGCGGGCACCATACTATTTCAAATTCCACATCCATAACAGTCAAATCTACTTTTAAAATGTGCTACTATGTTGAGCCACGATCAACCCCTGTCGCAGAAAACATAATTTAGTTTAAAAATACATCAATAAATGGCGTTACAAACAATCAGAGGCACGAGAACAAGTTCCGGAGGCCTATAGTTGTCTTATGAGATAGTATACGGGCCTCCTGATTAGAATACTATTTCAAATATCATAGTGTTTGTCCAAGGTACCAACAAGTAAAACGGAACGAAGGCCGAGAACAAGATGTGAGTCCTATACCCATCTTATGAGATAATATGACGGCCCCGTTATTAGAATACCATTTTAAATTTATAGTTTTCCGGCCAAGTTTGCGTAGACCCGGCAAGGGGCGTTGGCCTGAGAACAAGTTCCGGGGTCCTATATCTGTCTTATGAGATAGCATGAGGGCCTCCTTATTAGAATACTATTTCAAATGTATAGTTTTCTCGCCGTAACAATTACAAAAATGGCCGCCAAGACAAAAATAGTTGCCAAAACAAAAATGGCCGCCAAAACAAAAATGGGCGGAAAGCCACGGCTACAAAATGATCGACAAGATGGCCGATAAGTCACGTCCACAAAATGGTCGCCGGTCACGTGATTGACCCCACTCCTACTCCTTTCCCACCCTTCCCCATCTCTTTCCTCCACTGCTGTCACGGAGTGGGAGTATGACGTCAAAAAAATGTGGTGGGAGAAATATGAGCCCATTCTACTTGTATATGTTAAACAAGTCTCAACACAGACATGTATCTTAGTTTAAACAAACGAGACATTTTTGCAAGTTAACTGTCAGTTTTACAAATTAGTAGCATTATTTACATTCTCCAGTTATGTACTTCTGTCCGCCAGTAAAACCCTTTTTCCCTTGCTAGTAATGTTATATACTGTTACAGGTTAGATACGAAAGTTGTTAGTTTTTTACAAGTTAGAAACGACTGTACCCTGTTCACATTGTATTAGCAAAATAATAAACAGTAAAATAAACGATAAGGTTTTTACTGGCTTTTAATGTAAAATAGTATATTCATTCTTTTGATTAAACGATTTGACATACAAAATCTCCACTGTATTAATAGGAATTGGAAAAAAAATGTTTTAGCCTATTTATATTTTTATGGATTTGGAAATAATTCAGGCTTTGAAACCAACTTTCTGTTCCTGTAGGCAATGCAATATTTTTTATTAGTTTCGAAATTCAAAACGTAATGTATCGCAGAGCAAATTTTTTACTTCGTTACAGATTAATATACTCTTTATATTTAGTTTAGGCTGATAAAACACAAAAACACCATTCCCTGTTATGAGTGCAATCTGTCAACGTTGTTATATAGTGGAGTTTACGATTTCTCCGCAAATAGGAAAGCATAATATGTAATTTATTTATATTCATATTTGTTATACCTTTTAATACTTATTTGTTATATCAAATTAAACAACAATAAAGATAATGCTGAGTGCTCCAAATTTTGGACGTGTCTTGTTATAGGCTAAATACGCACTAGAGCATCCAGTACGTAAAGGCAATTTATGCCACGGCATAGCTCAGTGGTGTGTTATTACTTAATCATGTAAAAGGGCACTCGTCACAACTTCACAAACGACAAAATCGGGCAAAACTTGTAAAGATCCAGAAATCTGTACAAACAAATCCGCAAATTTATTATTTATTTTGTTTAATTCTGTTGCAGAAAAATGCTCAGATGTAGTTAAAATAATAATTCATTTGTATCCCTTCTTCCGTAATCAAAAATCGGTTAAAATTTCTACGCAAGAACTCCCATCAAAATCTCGCTTCATCTGTGATCAATTCCGCCCGACCGCGAAATTATAGCAATAAACAATCACGTTAGACCGCGGACTATACCGAGCGTCCCAATAAAATGTATACACTCTTTAAATGACTGTAACACTAACAATTAGTATAATACAGAAAACTTTCAAAAATGAAAATAATGTTAACAAATGTAGAAACTAGTCAATTATCGAAAATGTTCAAATTGTTGGCCATTGTGGTCCATGCACAGCTGATAACGCTGATTGATTGAATCCAAAACGTTCCTAATCATTTCAATTGGTATTTCGGCACATTCTCTTTCAATAGCTGCTCTCAACTCATCGATTGTAGCTGGTTTTGTGGTGTAAACATTGTGTTTAACATGCCCCCACAGAAAAAATCCATGGGGGTCAAATCCGGTGAGCGTGGAGGGTACTCTTCTCCTCTACACATTTTCCTTGGTACCACTCACAAAATTGGATTCTGCGGTCATAATCATCTTCATTGAGAGCGTGCACTAATCTAGGAATAATACTTCTCCATTTGGCACGCTTCAAAATGCGATAGACGCTCGATTTTGAAACTCCTGTCTCACCAGCCACTTGCCGGACAGATTGCTGAAATCTCTGAATGATTTCTCCTTCTCTTGTGGGGCTGGTGGATGATCGTGGTCTTCCGGAATGGTTCTTATGGACATCCTAAACAGTTCCTTCTTCCTCAAACTTATCTCGCAAATGAGTAATTGTGAGTCTCGTTGGTGCATCTCGTTGAAACTCCATCCTAAACCATCTTTGCACTTCACTTATGTTGTCAGTCTTCCAGTAGCACTTTAGAATGAAGTTTCTTTCCTCAAAGTTTACTCTGACTCCAGCCATTATTTTAAGTAGTCACAACTGAAAAAAAAGTGTGTTGTTATGAACTGTTAAAGAGTGTATACATTTTATTGGGACACTCGGTATAAGCAGAACCGCGACGTGGGATCTTTATCTTTTCCGCTGCCTACTGAACCGCGGCATTTATTTTACTATCATCGGCCAGTACATCTGAGTAAGTTATAATTTGTTTTATCCAAATAATCCGACCAGTCTGAAAGATTTCTTTTCTGACTTTGGTAGATTATAAATCGATCTTACCTGTAAATACATACACAACACTTCGGAGCGTAATCCCGCAGAAAACAAACATCTCTTACACAAATCCTCCTCTTTGCTTTTAGGAGTATGTCGGAAAAGTACTGAGGTTTCCTGCGAGAATTATCCCCTAAGACGTAGAGCTGTAGAGGTGGTTCTTGCACCTATGCTTGTTCAAAAGGCGTATGTCTGTTCGATCCAGCATTAGTTCTATCCAGCCCATGACGCGTACGGCCCGTTGCGTTGGATATCCTTTCCTAAAAACACCTTATCATACGAATACGACCGACCCGTAGGCAAAAGATCAGATTTTATCATTCCGATCCTTGCTTCAATCAGATTTTTTTTGTAGAACAACCAATAAAAACCCTGTCCTAAAATATTGACATGCAATTGTCGATATCCCGAAATTAATATCGTCCAACCACCGCTTCCAGAAAGAAAGTAAATTTTCTTTAAATAAAATCTACTTCCCGAAAGAAAGATTAAACTATTTCAATTATAGTAAAAGTAAAAATAGAAAATTCCAATTTAGTTCTTTTGAAAAAGGATACCTATTCAAATCCGATTTAATAGAACACGTAAAAACGCTCGTGTTTAAATTTTAATTTAAAAAATTGTCATATTTCTATAACACTTCTAAACCGACCTCATATACACCTTTAAAGTTTACCTGTCCAGTTACTTCTATTGTATAAACAAACTACATACTAGGGAATAAATTAATACCGTATTTGATAAACACGGCACCGTGACCTAGTTTCAAATGTATTGCCCTTTTTACCGCATATCGTTATCAGGCCATTGTGTACAAAATTACAGGTAAAGAATGCAATAAAATACCCTTCACATTGACGAGCGTTTGGATTTCTTTTATATTGAAAGAAATTACTATAAAACTAACTGTTTGGAGATTCTCGATTAATTAATTTGCGGAAACAGGAATAATCTAATACATCGCATACAGGAGTTACACCTGAAACTCAGGTCAGTATGTTTTAATTGTTTATTTACAGTGAGTCACCCTGGACGAAAGCAAGCCGTCTGTTGCTACTTTAGAAACGGAATTTTACTTTCAATTGTAATAGTTTTTTTTGTTTTATATTTTTTAGGATTAAAGTTGTATATTTTAGCTTACGTCACATATTTTAGCATTGTTATAAAATAGGAAATTTTGTTTTGTATGGATCTTGCTGTCCCCACAATATACTGACTTGAAAGCTAAGCCGGGCCCACAGAATATAGCTCTTAAATAACTAAACCGTTGTAAAAACCTATGATAGGGTGTTCCAAACTGTCAAAATGACGCCACCTGTTAATTATATGCATAGCGGGAAAAACGTCATAAACAGATCTTAGATTGGCCTAACAGGAAGCCAAAACGTTCACTCAAAAATAAACTACTCTATTACTAAAAATTCTACCCCAAAAACATTTACGCTAAGTTCACCTAAACTTCAACAAAATTCTATGCTTTATATAAAAGCCGCAAAAACGCGATAATAAAACGAAGACTCACCAAACATTTCGATAAACTTAACTCTAAAATTATTGCCTCAAATACCCAAAAATAACTGTTCAAAACGGTAATCGATTATACAAACTAAACAGACACGATCAAAAATTTAAAAAACCCTAAGATTTAAAAATCACCAAAATCGGGATGTAATACCTAAATTCGAAGAAAATACACGGCTTCACCATAACAAATAATCAAGATCGCTTACCTGTTCGGCAACATCGGTAATGTCTGCTATCGGTAGGTCGATACCTATAACACAACAAAAATATTTGCGACTTCTCGCAAAATCCTCGTATGAAAAAACAAACTGCTGTTCGGTCAACGACCGACTTACTTAATACGGTACTTACTAAATCTGAACTTTAATGTAACGTTACTTAAAAAAAGTTACTTTTTTTAATTTACAGCCATTTGAAATTATATTTAAAAAAAAAATAACTAAACCAATTGCTTTACTTCAAACTCCAACCGGATGGTATAATATCAATTCCTTTCGTTATAAAATCGTCTTCTCAAATTCTTCAAAAAACAATGCACTGGCAATTCAATCTTTGAATATTACGTTAGAAATAAATAATCCCTTGTAACGCTATCGAATGTAATTACTTTGCTTCAACAAATAAACAACTTATTGACGTTAATTCAATGATCTAATTAAAAAAAAAACACTAAAATGTTCACAAATAGGCGTTGCATAATAAACGGGTTCACATCTAAAAGAAAACAACCGCTTGTTAACCTAAAGATGTATAATGAAAACTTCAACGTCGGAATATTTACACAAAGGTTACCATAAATTATTTTAGACAAGTTAAGTTAACACCTGAACTTTACTTATTCGGCGAAGATACTAGCTAGTCTTCTTATATCAGCCTTTCTAGAAATTCTTGCAAATTTTGTACCCAAATCAGCAACACAATAATTGATTATATATTATTCCATATCTAGAAACAGAGATTAGTTACTTGACAGTAGCTCGATACACCCCCGGTATACAATTCATTCCATCAGTCCCTTCTGCGTACGTCGCGACCGCCCCCCAAAACAAGACGTGAATCTAATACTACATTCCTAACTAGACTGAGTGCCTAACCGTTCAGGTCTCGCCATCTTTCCTAATATCTTCCACTATGTTAATTTAGCCAACCATATAAAGAATTATTTAAAATTTTAAATCACGCCAAAAACGAATTGAACTCGAAAGCCGTCGAAAAGAAATTACGCCACCCAAAGATGTTGTTCAGCATGAGAGTCTTATCCATGTAACCCGATATACGCGCCAAAGAAAATCTTGACGAAATTCAACCTTAAATTAACGTGCATACAATCCAAATTTTTTGTTTAAACTCAACAATTATTATCGAAAAGAAGACGGCTTTGACGGCTATAATTAATTTTTGCACAAGATGCACCATACAATGTAATACATTTAATACTCAATTTAATTTTATAAAACGTAACTCCCTTTCAACACCCGAAAATTTCTAAAACTTACAATAAGGAAAATAACTATTATTTACAATCTCAACTAAATGGAGTTTTAATGAAGAAATCTATTTTAATTCCAACTAACCAAAATCTATCCAAAATTTAGATAACGACAACTAACATTTATCTACCTAAATCTAAATTAAATCTCTTTCCTAAAACGCGACTATTACGTGTGTGAAATGAAACGTAATTTTACAAAAAAAGTCCATACCGTATGATCCTAGAATTTCTACACAACGTGACAAGCAGGTATTTTTCAATCAGGTGGTGGTCGTCAGTGTTGTTAAGCTTACAATAAAAGTAAATTATGACCCAATTTATTTTATATCAGACATAAATCTCTGTTTTATACCTACCTACTAATTGTAGATGTAAATATTATGTCTATAACTTAGAATGTGTTTTAAACTAATACATTTTAGTAAAGTAAAGCTTAAATTTGTAACAAACAAATCTACATTGTTGATGTGTATATTATAGGCTATAGTTTCTCAGAAGTTTACAAAACGTGACAACATTGCACCCTAACATCTTTTGCTAAATACAAATTTGGAGCATTAAACCCCCGTATTATCAAAATAAATGTTACTATTTAAACATTCTAACTAATTCGCTATGTCTGTAGAGGCTGACAATAAATGTATTATCTTTAAAACAGCATGCTAATAGAGATATTTCATATATTATATGCCAATGTGATTGTTTGGATATAGACAATGCATGTTTTATGCAACACTGCTGTTCACAATTCAAATGAATACAAATGTAACGTTTGTCACTATTCAACAAATGTAAAAAACAATGTATGGAACTTTCAAGTGATACACATAAATGTGACCAGTGTAACTACTCCACAAACGTTAAACATAATTTAATGTCCTTATAGTGTGTTATTTTCCAACAATGCACCTATTTTTAAACATGTTAGAAGCGATATAATGCCCCAGGGCATTATGAAGTTAAACAGACTGCATAGTTACGAAACCAAAGTGACTGAACAAACTCGATTATATTTTTTGCTAAAATAAAAGTCAAACCCACTTTGTTTATTACTAAAAAAATACGCATGACAATAACTGTCAGAAATAAAATTGAATATCTTTTTTTAATTGAATAACACACCAAAAGGACATTAAACATAGTAGGCACCACGGGTGTTACAGTAGTAATGCCCTCAATTAACGTACATCCCTCGAGCCAGAGACTCTCGGGAAGTACACTGCTGACTTCGGGGCATTATTATAACACCCTTGATACCTTAATTACTATAAGAAAGCATCACATAATAGGTACATACTTCAACACACAGACATGAATGTGACTATTCAACAAATTTAAATAGTTATTTAGTACATCATCTTACAGTACATGATTCAAGTAATAAATACATGTGTAACCAATGTGATTATGCAACAAAATGGGAATTTTGTTTAATACTGCATGTTATACATACTACAAGTACAGAATACAAATGCGAGTAGTGTGATTATACAATAAAGTGGGAACAATGTTTACAAAGGCACATTATTAGACACTCTGTAGGTGTGAAATATAAATGTAACTACTGTGAATATTCAAAAAAAAGTAAAACGCTTTTTAAAACACCATTTTAAAGTGCATACTTCAAGTCGTAAATATAATCTGACCAAATGTGACTGACATCACTTAATATCTCATTTTGAAATGCACACTTCAAGTAATAAATACAGATTATACAACAAAGTGGGCATTATCTTTAAAGCGGCAAATGAAAAAACATGTCACTTAAGGAATGTGATCATTCTACACCTTGAAATGGAATCAAAAACGATTATTTACAATGTACAATTCTAGTAATTAGATATTTGGTTTTTGTAAATATCCAAAAAAGAATCCAAAAAAAAGTACCTTCTTACTCTCTTTGTTATGTAATGTAGGTAATATGGAATATTTGAACAAAATACTTTTATATAATTAATTTAATCAGAATTGTGGTAAAGCTATTTTTTAATATTTACCAACAACATTATGCAATTTATTGTAAACAAATATACAGGAAAACGATTTCAATAGATGAGCACAAAAATTGCTGTAATTCAGCCCTTCCAATGTTTTTTCCTTTTTTTTAGTATAAAAGAATACTTTATTGCATTGTGAGCCAAGATCTAGGAATTGCACTTTATTTTTATCAACTACATTGGTTATTAGCACCAACCTCAGTAGAATTTTGACCTAAGGGAGTTTCAACCCACAGCAAGGGATGTTTGAGGTACGAATGTTGCATCTATATATAAAACTTTGCTTTCTGTTTGAAAAAGAAGCATGTTTTGATTTGAAATTTTAAGTTTGTGGCAATTTATATTAGAAAAATTAACAGTAATGATTTGTACGAGGATATATTGATATCTAGTTAGCCTAAACCGGTTCCGTAAATAAAGAAAATATTGCGTTACCATAGCAACAAAGAGTAACTTAGATGTGTCAGTATAGTTTCACGTCAAAAAGTCAAACTAGAGTTGCGCAATAAAATTTGAAAAAAAGGATGTCTACCGAAATTGTGAAAATTGAAAAATTCGGGTATGGAGTCATCATCAAGTACCTGTATTTGAAGGGGTTATGAGGTAAGCAGATTTATGAAGATATGCTTATTACCCTAGCGATCAATGCCCTTCGTATGCTAGCGTGAAAAATTGGATTGCAATCTTCAAAGAAGGTAATTTTTCTATTGAAGAAAACCGATCGGGAAGGCCAGTTTCTGTGTCCATCCCCCTTAAATATCGATGCAGTTCATGACATAATTTTATCAGACCGTCGAATTGGGCTAAAACGAATATCTGAGGCACTGAGTATTTCATACGAACGCGTCCATTATATAGTTCACGTCGATTTGGACATTAGAAAAATTTCTGCAAAATGGATCCCTGAATGTTGACCAAAAGCGTACAATGGTAGAAGTATCGCGGTCGATCTGTGCTCGGTTTGAAGAAGATGCAAATTTCTTAAGCCGCGTTGTTACTATGGCTGAAACAAAGCAGCAATCGATGGAATGGAGACACTTTGGTTCTTCAAGGCCTAAGAAATTTTGTGTTCAAAAATCTACTGGAAAACTTCTTGCTTCAGTTTTTTGGGATTGCCAAGTAGTAATCATGATTGATTTTCTGGATAAACGGTAGAACAATAACTGGGAATTTACTATTCGACGTTAATGACCACTCTACGAGAAAAAAATTATGCAGAGAAGACGCGGAAAGTTGTCCAAAGGTGTTTTGCTTTTGCAAGATAATGTCTCTGCACACAAATCGCATGTTGCCATATAAACAATTCGTGATTTAGGGTTCAAATTATTCGAACCCTCCCCCCGCCCTATTCAACAGATTTGGCTCCGTCCGTCTATTATCTCTTCACTCAACTGCAAAAAGGTCTAAAAAGGTCGTAAATTTTCTTCTAACGAAGAGGTGATAGAAGCCGTGGACGCCTGGTTTTCAGAGTAAGATAAATTTTGTTTTCGAAAGGTTTAGAGGTGTTGAAGGTTCGTTGTAATAAATGTATCCAATTAACAGGAGAGTATGTTGAATAATAAAATACTTTGACGTTCAAATTTTGTTTGATTCAATAGTAGGCTAAGAATTTTTCAATACATGCTCATATTGGTTTATCAGTCAGGACAACCGCATTAGTTGGAAAACGAACTCTAATTATAATATAAAGTCTATCTACTTATAACTTTATAATTACATAACTTAACTAAAATTAAAAAACAATATTTAAACAATAAACAAATTACTATTCGACGTTATTGACCACTCTACGAGAAAAAATATGGAGAGAAGACGCGGAAAGTTGTCCAAAGGTTGTTATGTTCTCTTATATAAATTGGTTACATTTCTATAATCTCTACTCTATGGAATGATTCGTCTTTACTTTTACCGTCGGATGGCGTACAAATACATTTTACTTAATTCCTATTGGTGCATTTGTGTTCGTTAGTCTCGAACCTCTTTCCGGTTTTTTTTTGTTGTTTTTGTTTCCTGCCCGTTAGTGTGCCTAGAAAATTGTTAATTCGCTACTCACTTCGTTTGACGCGATTTTCTTATAAAAACGGATATTACCGGATTTATCGTTCAACGACCAAATAGTTTTGTGCCTGAACCTTATGCTAGTTCTCGTCACTTAATTAATGCGATATTTACGTCATTAAAGCATTCAAAAGTGTTTTCGTAATATCTACTTAAACGCGTGTGGCTACCAGATTGCAAGGTCAGTACTCCTTTTTGTATAATTTCGACACATAATGTCCTATTCTCTTCCGTAGCGTTTTACTACGTATTTTATCTACTTTTCTACTACTTCGCTACGTCATCAAACGCCGTCATCATCCAACAACGCCGCTGCCATCTTAATTTTCCATCTATTCACGCTTCGACCGAAGAAATTCATTTTCAACGAACTACAACCAGTAAAACTGCAGTCCTTTCACCTTAAGATTGATAATAATTTACTATTCAACTATTAAGTAACTTACCCCACCGAAATTATTCATTTTAGTAAATTCTAATTTTACTTCCTTAAGTTCAAAGATTGCGTTTTACGCCATCTACACTGTACAGTCATAATTTATATTTCAAAATCTAACTGTAACTATCTGCCTATTTATTTCTACTCTAAATTCATATTCTTAAGCTTGAATTGTTACTAAATTTGTAAATCACATTTATCTTGAACTATTTGCTTGCCTATTCAAACATAATTTATTGTATTAACTTCAGTATTCGAACCTGTCAATAATCATTAAGTAATTAACGTATTCATTTCTCGGACCAACCTATTGCTTATGGTCCGATGTGTTATTGTTTTTTTTTCATCTAGCTCGTATTGCTTCGGCCAACGTTACTTGCGCAAGGAAACGACACCGAAGGATAGTTATTCAGGTAAGATTATTGATGTACTTAATCGCTTGCTCACCTTGAGTAAACCGAATCCTGAATATTTTGGAACGGTAATGTAACTGATTTTGCACATTTTGCTTAAAAGTTCATATAAGGTAAATTGGATTCAATCATTCTTGTTATATTAACTCAATATTTAACTTAATCTTTGTATTACAATCTACCCCTACGGGTACCCCTCTTATTTGTCGAATTTATATATTCATGTTACCATTTATTTTGAAGTTCATCATAATTTAGTTAACCCCATTTTGCTTACTTATTTGTCACTCACCTATAAGCTATTAGTTGTTCGTATGTCGAACTAGAAGCTATAACTATAACGACAACTACCCAAGAAATACGTGGCGTCCATTCTCTTAATTATTCTTTACTCAATTATTGCTCACAACATCATACTTAAAATTCTAGATTTACTAGCCCACCCCCAATGTTTGCCTACTTGTACTGAGCCACCGAGCCCTTGCATTTTAAATTTTGTTGCCATCGAAAGTTACCGTAACAAGGTGTTTTGTTTTTGCAAGATAATGTCTCTGCACACAAATCGCATGTTGCCATATAAACATTTCGTGATTTAGGGTTCGAACTACTCGAATATTCACTACATCTGGCTCCGTCCCACTATTATGTCTTTACTCAACTGAAAAAAGGTCTAAAAGGTCGTAAATTTTCTTCCAACGAAGAGTTGATAGAAGCTGTGGACGCCTGGTTTTCACAGTAAGATAAATTTTGTTTTCGAAAGGTTTATAGGTCTTGCAGGTTCGTTGTAATAAATGTATCCAATTAACAGGACTTTGGCTTTCAAATTTTGTTTGCTTCTATAGTAGGCTAAGAATTTTTCAATACATGCTGGTATTGATTTATCACAGTCTGGACAACCGTAGTAGTTGGAAAACGAACTCTAATTACTAATAACTTTATAAATTACTCGTACATAACTTGACTAAAATTAAAAAACTATGTTTAAACAATAAACAGAAATAAGTCCTAAACAAATTAGTTTCATAATGACTGAATTTTTGTGGTAATCCTCTTTGTCTGAATCTTGCCTAACATAAACTCTTCCAATGTCTTCTTACCTCCATACTGTGTTCACTTCTATCTAAGCCTGTATTTGAAATACTAAAATATTTTATATTATTTGTATTTCCCGTTTTGTATTTTTATTTTAATGGATGTATGAATTTTATCACTTTCTTTTCTCAATTCTATAGGAATCACCTTTAAGTTTTCTAACACTACATGTGATCGTCAATATTTTAATTGAAGTGTAACAGGTTGGTCTGTAGCTGTAGTTTTTTTCTATTCACCACTATTTCTCCTACCTACCATTTTTGTTGGTATGCACATATGTTAATAAACTTCTTGTGACTTATGTTAGCTTATAACCTTATTCTTGTGGACTGTTTGGGAATCTTCTTTCTGCTTAACCTGAGTTGTTTATACTAGGTACCTTGAATTCAATAACTTTATATACCTTTTTGTGTTATAGTATTCTTCTGTGATGTAGCTATATTTAGAAAGCTTTTTCTCTTATTTCCCATATCAATTCCCATTTTGACTTAATTGATTAAATTTACAAATTGCACATCTCCAAATGTAATATATTTTTCGCGTGGTTTTATATTAAGCCTCACTCATGGCAGTTCTGTTATTCCTAACTATTTATGCCATTCCTCATTAAAGTTCAATGCTGTAACTATATTGCTGGCACTATATGGATTATTTAGAATATTATTTCTGATGAGTCATTGAACTTGAGGGTGCCATATTTAGTATAAATGTATGTAATAAGTTTCTTCTTCACCACCAGGGCATGAGTAAGGGTGTCAAAGTCCGGTAGAACTGTTAATTTTACTCTTAAAAGACAATTCTATACTCAAAACCATACCAACAGTGCTGGTTTGGACGAAGATTAAGGATTTGGTCTGAACTAATTTTGAGGGCAAAGTTCATAGGTCAGTTGTCCTTGAAATTTAATGACCTATAAAATGGTATGGTTAAGTATTATCGGCATTTAGTAGACCTTCATTTCATTTTAGGCCAGTGTCCTTCAAATAGTACTAAACTAAGAGGCGAGCGACCTCGATCTTGTGTTAACTTTGGCATATAGTTATGCTATTGACGAAAAATCGCTTACAGGTCAACTAACCATTTTGAATAAGCACTTGGGACTCTCAAAAGACTATCATTCGAGATTTGAGTCGTTCTAGTTTCTGCACGTAATTACCTGAAAAGTCAGTTGATGATTGGAGCTTATTTGTGACCTTAAGATGCAAAATTGAACAGCAAACTGATTCGGCACAATCGTTTTAGAAAAAAAGTTATGTTAAACTAGAGGTAAAATTTTCAAAAAAAATGGCAACGCTGCTAATGTCCATGCAACAATAGGTATGTAACTAATGTAATTGAAAGTGGTGAACACCAATGATATAATCAGGATTTTCACAATGGGAGTGTCCAAATATAGAAAGAATTATAATTGCAAAACATTGTATATATTAA
The DNA here is from genome assembly GCA_036346205.1 of Vesta saturnalis. Lineage (NCBI taxonomy): Eukaryota > Metazoa > Arthropoda > Insecta > Coleoptera > Lampyridae > Vesta > Vesta saturnalis. The sequence goes on along the minus strand of JARFJB010001479.1, from coordinate 938,081 downwards.
TATATTTATCTATTGTTATAGTTGACTGTGCCACCTTGCAGGCCATGATTTGTTATAATTTAGAACCTCCCCGTATATAATAATACTTCTGTCACGATGACCTACGCTGGTATAACTAAAATTCGCAAAAGTACCTTAAATCCTACCTTAGTTTGGTTGTGAGTAGATAATCCTATCATATCATAAACTAAAGATGAATAGACCGGTAAGCTATATGGTGAGCAGGGCTTGTAAATTACAAAAATAAGTGTCATGATCCCAACTGTGATGACAAAGTAAGTAAAAAAATGATCGATGATTTCCGAAAAATATCAAACTATTGCATTAAAGTACAGACAATTTAAATGAACCAGAACTAAGAAACTTTTATGTACGTCATAAGCACACAGTGTGTTTAATTGTAGCAGCGTCCTTTATATCACATAGTATCATCTTGATGTAGGAAAGTGTATCATAAATGCTTTACATTGGGAAGAAAGAAGGTCCCAATGCAACAAAAATGAAAAAAAACTTATAGGGAAGGTTAAGGAAGCTGAAAAAATCGTTAAATGTCCAAAAATTAATTTTATACTAAATTAAGTGAGTGATTTAAGGTACTCAAATCGTTACGTTTAAACATGCAAGTTGGTGAATTTTATTCCTACGTGACCATTGCAGTAGTTAAATAAACTCTTACTAAGTTTATGTATTCTTCGTTTTATTATAAAGATATTTCAAAGTTCATGTATAATTGTTACCTTCTATCTAAGGGTTGATAATTTAGTGTATACGCAATTCATTACAATATTAAAAGATAAAATTCAAAACTTTAGAAAGTATTTATAATGTTTTAAATTTTTGCGCCTTTACCTTCTTCCCTCGTCCACTAGTGACGCTAGTGGTTTATGATTTAATTTTATACTTCTGGCTTACTGTCTATTCACGTTTAGTTTATGCATCATATATAAATCTTACTTGCATAAATCACATAAATGAAACTAAAGTGTCTGTTAATGTCTTAACAATTAAAATGAAGTTATCTTAATCATAAAAGTTAAGCGGCAAGTAAATACAACACAAATAAAATACAAAACTTTAGAATTTGGGGTATTTATTCATTAACTTTGGCTGATTTTTTTATATATACGTTCGTAACGAAAACAGACAACATTGTAGATACAACAACAATAATCTACGTCAGAATGACGTTTAAAACTTCATGTCAGATAGAGATTAATAGACATAAATACATGTTAACTTAAAAAAAATTACAAAGCCGCCCGCTTCTATAAGATATTACTGATACAGTTTAACCATTTTAATTCATATTTAATTAATTTTTAGACTTACCTTGCGTGTTATTAAGAAACTTTATAAAGAAAAGTTATGTAAAATTCAATTTCCTTTAAAAAAACAAGTCTACACGTTTTCTTACGAAATTAGTCGTTATTCAGCTATTGAAAAAATTTGAACTAACGCTTAAATTCTACGTTAGGAATTTTTTACCGCTAAATTACGCGTCGTATCAAAAAGTTGCATAAAAAATAATTAATCGATACGTTTAAGGTCTAGATCTGGGTATTTTTATACCTTTGAAATATGCAGCTGTTTTAGAAATATTATAAAAACCAGAAACTGCTCCTAAAAAAAACCCCTTACGAACGTGGATTTCTCCAAAAATGTAATCAGCTACAAGCGAAATGAAAATAAGCTTAAACACAAAATTTTAATTACGTAGGTGTTTTCGTTCTGATGTTATCGTGGATACTAGCATACATCCATACAAACAGACATCCAGACATTATGGCCGATCTTGACGAGACTTGGCCAAAATTTGTAAACTGAGCTGGTAAGTCGATTTAGCCATAGTAAAAAAAAGTCGATTGCATAGCCTTCTATACCTACACTTGTATATGTAAGTTGGAAGGTAAAAAACCTCTGTTTGCAACACATGATTGATATAAAACGTAGGCCGTGTATTCTACCGTGCGAAAATTATAACCTCAATCTGCCTAAAAATGAAAATGAAAAGGAAACTTAAAATATACGGTAACCTAGGATCCTCTCAATGGGTTGTACAGTACCGTAGCTGGGATCCTAGGTTACTGTAGATTTTAAGTTTCCTTTTTATTCCCATTTTTTTAGGCAGATTGAGGTTATAATACGCCAAATACCGCGCGGTAGGCGACACGGCGTAAAACGTATGGGCGATGTTGATAGTTCAACAAAGTATAGGATTAATGCATGTGTAGTGTAAAATAAAATCAATTAATAAATTAATAAAATTAATAAAATAAAAGACAAATATTGTTAATTCTTTGAAACCTATTAACATTTACAGAGTGATCAATCTCAAGTGTATACCACGTGATCAAAATATTTAAGTTGGCACCACTGATAGGTTGGTAAGAAGCTGTATTGCTCTAGCTACTCTAGAGCATGGTTCGAGTAAAAATTACGATCAGTTTCAAATCTGTATGAAGGTCATTAACTTATACGTATTATAAAATATTATCTTAATTTAAATAATGACTACTTTGTATTTGATTAGACTGCATCCCTATAAAATACAACAAAATAAATAAAATATTATTTAATGATTGGATTACATCATTACAAAATAATGAATCTTAAGTATTTAAATGTTATAATTTCATTATAATTAAATAAAATTTACAGTACATGTTTATGGAATGACAATGTCTTTTACAAATTTTTTTTAACTCCTTAGGTACACATTAGTTATCATACTTTGCTTTACAGCATATGTTCAAAATGACCGCCATTAAATTGTAAACATAATTTCACCCTACGTTGCATATTCGCAAATACATTTTGTAACATTTCGGCACCAATATTATGAACTTCGTGAGTTATAGCATCTCGCAATTCTTGAAGAGTATGCAATCTTCTGCTGAACACTTTGTTTTTTAAATAACCAAAAAGAAAAAAGTCTAACGGTGTCAAGTCTGGTGAATTCGGTGGCCAAGATTTACACTAATGATTCTATCTTCAAAAAAGTCTCGTAAATAATTAATTGTAGCCTGTGCAGTATGCGGGGTAGCGGACTCTTGCTGGAAATACCCGTTTCGTAATTCACGATCATCCAAATTATTAATAAATGGTTCTAAAAGTATTTCCCTGTATCTTGCCGCAGTAATTGTGCCATCGAAAAATACTGGTCCAAATATTCGTTGTCGCGACATTGCTATCCAGACACCGACCTTGATAGGCTGTAAGGTAGTTTCTCGAAATACATGTGGATTTTCTGCAGACTACGTACGATAATTTTGGCTATTTATGTAACCGGACAGATGAAACGAAGCTTCATCAGAAAAAAAAGATACATCCAGTAAATCATTGGTCATCGTATTGTTGAATCATTGACAGTAGTTTACTCTAAGCTGAAAATCTCTATCTCGCAACTGTTGTAATACCGACACCTTGTACGGGTACAAATGTAAATTCTTCTTTACTGCAGTGTGAACACTTCCATAGGATACATCTAAAAATTATGTTTGTATGGTAAAATTTTTCATACGTGTTTGTGCAAATAGTTTTCGCAAAGATTTATTGGGGCTTGCATTCATCCTTGCTTGGATATCTGCTAAAGTGTCCTCTGTTAAGACAGTAGCCGAAGCTTCACGTTTGCGTTTTAAAACACTACCAGTTTCCATGAACCGAGCTATCAATTGATTACGATGTTGACTAAATGTTTCGTAACTAATATTTTCATTTGGGCACTCAACAGTAAATTGATCGATGCATGATTGCAATGAATAATGCCATTGCCCATTACCATCTTGGAAGCCGCTACGAAAATGAGCCACAACAATGAATGACGATTAAATTCGATATCACAATTTGAAATTCAGAATATATAATATGTCTTGATATAGACAGTTTGTAAATAACTCAAGAAAATACAAAAGTGAAAAACGAAGGCATAATATGACATAAACTGACATAAACTAAAACGACTCAAACCACACTAAAAATCCAAAGCAGCCAACTGCAAAACACAAGAATATTAACAACTAGGGATTTTTGTCATACCACTACAGTACACTTGAGATTGATCACATAATAATATATGGGCATGTAATGTACCTTCTGAATGCGTCCAAAGCACTATTGGCAACACTGCTATCTGTTCGCACATTTTTCCGTCGAACTCTTCAAAATCTTGTAAATAACAATTTATGCAGAATCCTCCGGTATCTTCTTGAAATTGTCAATAAAGCCTCGCCCGGCAAATAATGAAGCTTTCCCAGATGTTGTGATAGGTATAGGTGTCTCACAAATATTGAAATTAAAGGAAAACTTTATTTTAGGTTTGCTCTGAAAGATGAGAAATGCTAATTCAGTGAAATGTCTACTATTGAAACAATAATTTAAAAGTTCTCTGCCTATATTTATATTGGCGGAAGCAATATTTGGGTAATCAGAAAAACATACACTATTGCATTCTAATCTCTCATTGATCGTGAACAGTCTCTGAGATAGTTTAAGTTTCAATTTAGGACAATATTTGTCACTGTTAACTGTTTGCTTTTAGGAACCCTATATAGAATTGTTTTTTGTAAAAAATAGTGAGTTTTAAAGTGACATTTATTGTACAATAACAAAATTAGAACAAATTATTCAAGAGACACAAAGTCAAAACTCTTGGTTATAACTAAACTGGTTTAAGTTTAACTTCAATAGTAATTTTTACAGTCTCTTCACTATATAGTTGTTTAAGATCGTGTTGTTTTTATGGATTACATTCGTTGTTGAATATTACAATTAAATTGAGTGAAAATTTATTCACGTTTCTGTTAAATGATGTTTTATTTTTACACAACCATGTTTGTATGGTTTGAATGTGAACAACTAAAGATTTTATTGGATATTGAATTACCTTTCCAATAACAAACTAACCACTTCTAAATTTTTTGATTGACTTGCAAATTACAAGAAAAATGAAAGAAGAGTTCTACACTCTTTCAACATAGTGACTTAAATGGATTTTTTTGTACATGAAGTTCTGTACAGGGTGAATTTTTGGTGTGTATTTGCTCTGTAGCGCCTTAGCAACTTATCAGAGAAAAATGCATGTTTTCCCAGGTTGTTGGTATCCTTTTTTGGCGTTTTTTAAGAATATCGGGGAATGTACAGGGTGTTCCATAACTCCTGGACAGCAGCTAACTTTCTGATTTTTAATGGAACACCCTATATATTCTTTGAAATTCGGAAAGAGCGCTAAATTTTGAGTCAAAGACATATGTCGTACCCTATGTTAAACCCTAACGTATCGGAGATATTTAACATAATAAGAGAAATATTACAGGTGCAAAGGTCTGGAAGGAGCCTTATAACTTTTTTTTTGGTATATCTGAAATTAATTTTTGGCACAGCATAAGAACATAGAGTCGTCTAACTTCTGCAATTAAAATGGAATAGCTAATTTTAAACTGCATCAACTTTTTTTGCAAATGGAACACTGTATTTTTTTATTCCCAGTTATGTAAAATTAAATTATCTTCTGGTCTACCCATTTCAGGGGTTAAATTGCATATAAAATTAGCCTTATATTACTTGAATAATTAACCGGAAAATTCGAAATTACTAATTTTTGTTAATTATTTTTACCAACAAAGATGCATTATGATGTTTGAGATTTCGAACACCACACAAACTGAGTCTAATTGGTATGAAGAAGGCTTTGACTTGTTTCACTACCTGTGCTTGTTGTCCCATTAATATTACATTGTATAAAACATTAATATGAATTACTCTACTCAAGAATTAGTTGATATGACTTATTTATTAGGAGAATGTCATAGAAACGTTTTGAAAAACTTAAGGAGCATTTTGAACTTACTGCTAATGCTAATTATAAGAACTCACGGCAAGCAAAAATTAATGCTGAAGCCATGCAATTTGATATAGTTAATGCAGTAGTTGAAAATCCCAATATTAGTACTAGACAAGTTAGTGCTGACTTGGATTACTCTCAGACTTCGGTAGTTAAAATATTACGTAAACAAAAGTTGCATGAACAGTGAACAGGATTATTAAAACCATATAAATTTTTGTAACTGGCTGCTGACTAAAATATATGAAGATCAATTATTTTCCAGATATGTATTATTTACTGATGAGTGTACTTTCTCTAACATATCTCAACCCCGCCCTTATGACGATGAAAACCCTCATTTTAAAATATCGATAGTCAAGCAGCATCGTTTTTCTGTCAATGTATTATTGGTCAATACATAATTCATCCTTATTTCTTCGAAGGAACTCTGAATGAAGATAGGTATTAACATTTTTTACAAAATAATCTACTTAATTTACTCGAAAACGTGACATTGGACGTAATCAGGCACATGTGGTTTATGCAATATGGGGTTCTACCACATTCTAAGTAGTTGTTTGCTGATTTTTGGATAACTTATTTCCTAACAAATGGATTGGACGAGGTGGTCCAGTCACTTGGCCTCCGAGATCTCTCAATCTAAGTTTAGATTTCTTTCTTTGGGGACATATTGAAAAATCTTGTTTACCAAGAAATTTCAGAAAATGTAGAAGATTTAAAAACCAAAATAGAACATTCTTTCTGTACAATTACACTGGAAATGTTGGAAAATGTACAGTGGTCATTTAGAGAAAGAATTGAGTTATGGTTAGCAAATAATGGGGAATGTTGATTACTATTGAGAAATTTTTAATAGATATTTTTGTTGTTATTATTATGTTATTAAAGTTATTATTGAAAATTTGTTCTCCTTATTTAACAATACGTTATAGTTCATTTTAAATTAAAAGCAGTTTTTAATTTTTTAAGTATAAGGCTAATTTTATATGTAATTTTTAATCCTGGAAAATCTGTTCGTTAGGAAGAAAATTGCAAATATCTCAAAAACTGCTAACTTTAACCCCTGAAATGGCTATACCAGAAGAAAGATAATTTAATTTTATATAACTAGGCATAAAAAAATACAAAGTGTTCCATTTGAAAAAAAAAGTTTTCGCAGTTTAAAATTAGCTAAATGTGACATGAATAATGTAACACTTGATATATTATTTTCCATTCTGCTTTAATTGCAGGAGTTAGACCACTCTATGTGGTTATAAGGCTCCTTCCAGACCTTTGCACCTGTAATGTATCTCTTATTATGTTACATATCTCCGACACCTTAGGCCTTTGGGTTTAGTATAGGGTGTGATACATGTTTTTCACTCAAAATTTAGCGCTCTTTCCGAATTTCAAAAAAATTATAGGGTATTCCATTTAAAATAAGAAAGTTAGTTGCTGTCCAGGAGATATGGAACACCCTGTACATTTACCGATATATAAAAAAAAACGCGAAAAAAGGATACCAACAATACCATGAACTGGATAAATCACTCTAATTTTCACTCATGATTTAAGCTAGCTTTGAACAAGGATGCAAATAGGCGCTAATTATGACTCATCTGTATGTTAAATCTTTCTAATTACTACATAAATCACTGTGCAATCTTTTGAGCCAATCAAAATTTACTTACTTAATTTTACATGGTCCTATATTTAGATTCTATTTGAAACAGGATGAAATGCAAATTATGACTCATCTGTTGTTCACCTTTTTAATTACTAATAAATCTTTTTATTTAAATTTAATCTTCTACTAATATTACATGGTCCATTATTATCTAGATTCTATCATTTAAAATACATTATAATCTTTGTCTTTTAAAAAGTTTAACCTCAGTAATCTTGATTATTATAAATTTTGTAAGAATAAGTTCATCAATGGTTCAATAATATCGTAATGTAAATTTTTGTCGATTATATGTATGTATGAAACTATGTAAATTCTAAAATAATGAGAGTACAATCAAATTACTTATTTCAATAGAATGTGTACCAATATCGCAAGATTCACATAAAACTGAATATTAAATTATAAGTTTTTGTTATGACGATAAGTTCAAAGGTAAATATGTAATTAAAAATTATATCAATTTTATTAAATACATAAATAAAAGTTTACCTCAGTAGATTTGAACCTACGACCTGTACTTTGCTAGTGTAATTTGATTGTAATCATTATATTTAGAATTTTACATCAGATTCTATATAAATGACAAAATTTACATCTATTGCTAATTCTGATGTAATGCTTATAATGGTCAAATATAATTAATATTATTTATGTATTTAATAAAATTGATAATAATTTTTAATTATAATCGTTTTGTTTTTATTAAATTTTTATACTTACCCTTTAAAACTACACTAAACTAATGCTCATTTCTATTTACCGTATGGATTCCAGATAATTGCCCGGCCCCAACGTGATTTATAAGATGTTATATTCGAAAATGGATTAACGGAAGCTATTGCATGGAATTTGTATTTAAATATTTTTCTAAGAATAGAAAACTAAGAATAATTTGAATTGGAAAACATCATATATGTGAAGCTATTCTTTATCTAATTTTGTTCATTAAACATGTCTTATTTAAATATACATATTGGTGTGCGTATTACATGTCTTAGATTGGAAACCTTTATTTTCATAAAAATTAAAGTTTCAGTCAAGTATTATTCTAATGGTAAGTATACATTAAAATACATTTGAAAAACAGAAAACATTTTGCAATAAAAAATTTAATCATCGAGGTTTATTTGTTAACGATTCTATTGTATCACTAAAGGAAATGTCAATTTGTAGGTCGATACCGATTGTATTTCTCAAATATGTTTTAATTTTTCTAAGCTAATTGGAATAATTGAAACTTTATTAATTACGTTGCCATATACATATTCAGCGTAAAATTAAACGTTATTGCAAAAGTTACTTTTAGGTTTCTTTTGAAGACATTTTTACAGAAATGTTTCCATTTATAAAGGTTGACCGGAATCCATGGACCGGCCTCCTCTTGGGTATTCCACAGGCGAACACGATACTAATGGTTAAATACATTTTATGTTTAATATCAAATCTCAATTTTTTATATATGCGAAATACTGCAATTTCATTTTTGACTATTGCATAAAACTTTTAAGTTATTCAACAATGTTTTAGACATTTTTGTCGGTAAAAAATCATTAGTTTCGGTTTAGTAGAAGATATTAAAGAATCATACCGGATGTATAGAGACGTTGCTGTTTAAGAAAGTGAAAATATAAACGTACTTTTAATAAGCTAGGTTACCAACACGTTTCGCTCATTAAGACAGAGTACCGTTTTTGTGGAAGAAACAAGGTTTGTGACTTTATTTAATTTAAGGAAACTTTGAAATCATTTGGAAAATTTTAAATATGATTGTTGATTTAGAACTAATTATGCGTTATTAACATATGTTTAACATTAAGAAATCGTACATCTTGCATAACTGATACTGGTATTGTAGCAGTGGCGGCTTAGGGTGGTTCACATAAGGGGTGCATAATTTCAAACTTGGCTTCCCTCCCGAAATGATTATATTGTAGTAATCACCGGCATACTGACATCTTCATTTTCATTTCATGCACCTTGTTCGTGTTTAGTTTAGTGATGTGATCGAATTAAAATTAATATCGTTTTTTAACAAAACATTTATTAAGTAAATTGTGTAAAATGAAATACCAGTGTGCCGAATGTGAAACATTTTACAGTAAGCTTTCTAAACTAAGAATGTAACAACATTGGCACGTTTGCGATATAAAAAATGTACCTCTAATACAAACAATAATTTTCAATGCCGCATTTGTGATAAAACCTTTATTCACAAATATAGTTTAAAAAAACATCTTCAAAAACTACATGATCTAAACCCTAGCCTTGAAACTCAAATCAAAACCAAACAAATAGGTAAATAAAAAATGTGCTTTATGTGAATAATTGAATATAAAGTTTTTAATGAAAAAGATCTAATAAAACATTTAGACCTATTTTAGTAACGAACGTTTCTTTAAATACATTTTCGTTCGATTTTTTTTTAGTATCCATTGTTATTATCCTCTTATAAAGAGAAATGCATAATTATTATTGTTATGCGGTCAATATTTTCTGTATAATTATGTATGCATCGATTTCGCCATAAACATGTCTCTAGTTGTTAAGTTAAGTTTTTAGTTTAGAATTTGTTTACAATTTTTCATATATAATTTTTTCCGTCTATAAGAAGTAAATCTTTGATATCACTGGTTAGTTTGGTCCGAGTTTTGTGATGATATTTTTTAAAATAAAGTTACATTGTTTTATTATTATTATTTACAACAGACAACTGGCCGTGAGCAAACTAAACACTTGCTCACCCGCTACGTATTGTGCAGCATTGAAGATGCGCGAAATACAGCTATCCCCGCCTCCAATGTATTGTTAACGGCTGAACGGAGCACGAGTCGGGCTTCGCTCATCTTAGCTGTGGGGACCGGCGGCGCGCGGTAGGCGAGTGCACGTTGCGTTGGTCAATCGCACGGCCCGCAAACTATGAATACGTAATGCCCCATTTATATTCAGACACTGCCGCTGCTACTTGCGCTGCCCGCTGTCCTGCACAAAAATACTTCTGCGGTATCATCGGCGCGAGTGTGTTCACATTCAGCCATTTTAATTTTAACTTCTGTTCGACTCACAGCAATGGCGGGCGTAGAAATTGTTGCGGCCATAGCGCTATGTTTGCTCAGTTTGTATAACTATGTAACTGTTTTGAAAAGAAATCGAATAAAAAAAAGATGTCGCCAAAGAAGTGGTGGATGTTAGTAATTCATCGTAATAGAACGACGTAAGTACTAGAAATTCCTGTACACTTTGTATTTATGTTGTTCTCTAAGTATATTATTTTTATGTATTAGAGTTGTAGTATGGTTTTATGTGTGAATCGTGTACATTTCTTTTTTGTTTCAGAAGCAGTATGGATAATTTTTTGAAGGAGTTGACTAGTGAGGATTCTGGCGAGTTTTATAACATTTGCAGAATGTCACCTAGTGATTTCCAATTTTTGCTAAATAAAATTGAACCTATGGTAAGAAAACCAAACTATATTACGATGCATACCACCAAAAATACGTTTGGCAATAACTTTACGATATTTACAACAGGGATAGTTATCGAAGTCTCCACTACAAGGTTTCCACACCAGCCATTTCGATAATTGTTCTGAAGCATGCAAAGCTATCAACTCTGTTCTGAAGGATCAAATTAAGGTAAGTAATAAAAGTAGGAGTCTAATTTTATATTATGTATTTATTGGGCCTTATGATGTATCACCTCTGCTTATTTTTTGCCAAAAGTTTCGCATATATATCGCACTCATCTTCATCATTTACATACTTTCTTTTTTCTCTTAGTACATGGTTCAGAGTATCCAAACTTTGAGATATTTTATTTTGTGCTTCATCTGTTTTGAGGCTTGCTTTTTTACTGATATCGTTTGGTTTGGTGTGTGATCACGATGAGACTGTCTGCGATGGTGATGAGACTGTCTGTGATGGTTATGAAAGTGACATTTCGACAGTTTGTTGCGACTGAATTGGCGTTGGCGGTGGGGCTGGCAAATCTTCACTAAGTAAAGTCTGAAAAAAAAACTTATATTATTAGTATTTTTTTATGTTGTATATTATATTTAATATATTGTATATATTTTTCATTTTATTGTTTTATATATTCTTCATATTTAATGTTTTCTTTGTTTCAGTTACCACAAACACCAGATGAATGGTTACTCATAGAAGAAGGATTTAGAAATAAGTTTCCACGATGCTTAGGAGCTATAGATGGGAAGCACATTGTAATTAATTGTCCAGCACACAGTGTCTCAAAATATTATAACTTTAAGGGTACACATAGTATCGTACTAATGGCTTTAGTTGATAGTGAATACCGTTTTATTTTGTGACATCGGTAGTGGCGCATTAGTGATAATTTTTCAACGTTGTTTACTTTAGCAAAAATTACAAATACATTAATTTGCCATCAGATGCTCCATTACCCAGAAGAGAAACAAATGTGCCCTACGTATTTCTTGGGGATGGAGCTTTTGCGTTACATAAACACATAATGAAACCTTTTCCAGGTAATCATAATATTGGCACAATGGAACGTACTTTCAATTACAAACTTTCAAGTTCTCATGTCATTGTTGAAAATGTGTTCGGTGTTTTAACTACAGTTTTTCGAATTTTTAAAAAACTAATCGAAATTAACATAGAAAATGTACCTCTAGTAACTATGACCTGTATTTTGTTACATAATTTTTTAAGAAACAGTAACTCTTCTCGAAACATGTACACCCCCCTTAGGGACTTTTGATTCCATAGTTGGAGTACTTGTGGATGGCTCTTGGAGACAAATACAAAACAACCCAGAAACTTCAGCAATTAGGCCAATGCCACATGTGGCAAGACGTTCGCCAACAAATATTTGCGAAATTCGAACTGAATTTGGTCATTATTTCCATAATTTAAATACTGTGGATATTTAATAATTACTTAATAAATAATTGTAACAAAAATAAATGTTTTAAATATATGAATGAACTTACCCTGTCTTCCGTGTTTACAGTTTCCTCCACGTCATAAATTGATCCCAAAAAGCTTTCCATAATTTCAAAAGCAAACCATATTGGCTGGAACATATCGTCAGAACCTGCCCCAGAACGAATAGAAGCTTTTTTTTTCTTTAATAGAGGTCGAAACGTGGCCATGAGGGATTTCTTCTTCGATTTAAAGTCTTCTATTGGAGTATTATCCAAGTTATTGCTGATGCTATTCCACGCATCGTGTACTTTATGTTTCAACTTATGATTTTTATCCGATGGACCCTATATCGCTCGCTCACTTGGGTAAAGTTCCAGGAACTTCGTTATTTTCTCATTACTCCATTCCGGCGACGACGTAGACTGTGATATTATAAATACCCGCTTGCGCTGCCAGTCCTTTGACTTCCGCACGAAAAACCGCCAACTGAGGGAGCGCAGGACAATGACAACAGCATGACCAGCGGCAGCGCAAGGGACATACTTACATTCTCACGCTACCCACTTCCCTGCTCCCTTCTCTGTACAATTGGGCTGAGTGTAAACGTGGTATAATAACTAAATACTTCCACAGTTAGCCGCCGCTTGGTGTGTTTTGTTTAAAAATTCCAGGGGATGCAATTGCTCACTTGCTCTCATTAAAGAGCCGCCACTGTATTGTAGGTATTTCGATTTGTAGGCTCATATCTCTATGTGCATGAACTACTAATGTTAAGCAAATGAAATTACAAGTGATTGTGTAAAGTAAAATTTAAGTGGATAAATAACTTCGAAATCAAGAGATTAGTTGTTATTTAAGGACTGTTTAGATAATTACTTATTGTTTTCACAATTGAGTAAGAATACGTCAAACATTTTTTTTTTGTTTATTTGTGTTCAGGCAACCTTTTAGGTTGATAATCAACGTTTGATGTGTTCTGTGTGTTAAGTTTTAGGTTAAGATTATTCTAATTTACGAATTGTGTTGACCCTGATGTGTAAACAGGTCAACCACATTTGTTGATTTACTTACTTGCATAGTATTGACCTTTTATTATTATTTTTATATACAGTTTACTTTTAGTAGGTTTTTTAAAATTTCATTATGAAATTAATTGCACGGGCAACTTGACTTGTTCGTAATTACAAATTATAAATCATTGGATCTTTAATGTTATTAATTAGTCCTTAAGATAAGTAGACTGTTTTTAGAATAAAGTAGACTACATTCCTGGTACAACAACGAATTTTATGGTTTATATTGATTATTTAAAAGTACTCATCAATCTGACAAGTGTTTTTGAAATAATTTGATTTAGACTAAGAAGTTTAGGTATGTAAGTGGTATAAAAATACAATTGAGCTGGAACTTCGGTTTCTGAATTGTGCGGATTGTATTTAAGATCCAGCCCAATAACCTCTAAATAAGCAGCTTAATAGTAAACACACAAAGATTGATTGTTTTTGAAGTTTGGTAAAGATTTTAGTGCCAAAAACCGTCGTCTATTTAGTCAATTTTTTTAACCACGCCTACACCACTGGCATTTTAGTGGAGTTGATCGGCCTATTTCCACAGTTTATGCTTTTTGAACGCGACGTTTCGGAAACGGACTCTGGTTGCGTCATCAGGCTTAGTCCTGAGAAGGACTGTTTTCACACTTGAGTCGAATTCATATGTTATATATAATTTTTTCTCAAGCACTTGACTACTCTTAGATTCGAACCTGGTACCTTTCACTTGCCAGTCTGACACCTTTGCCACTGAGCCACGGAGTAATCCAATATATATATACATATATATATATATATATATATATATATATATATATATATATATATATATATATATAAAACTTTTTCGTGGATGCGCAGAAGTTTATTGCGCATGTTGCGCAGTAACTTCTTGCGCAGGTGTATTACGCTTAAGCTCTTCGCGCATGATTGGAATCCATATGGGTTTCATTTCTACACTAGCTTGGTTTATTGGATTTTCTGCTAGTGCGATGTATGTGGCTCTTTGAGTTTCGACGAGTTGTGTTCTCGTCTTTGCCACTATCTGTATGTTATCCCATTAGATTGGTGGTCTTCGTTCCAGACATGTTCAGCGATTCTTGATCTTTCTATTTCGCCCTTGCGGACGTTGTTCTTGTGTTCCTGTGTTCTCACTTTGAGTGGTCTACTGCTCTCTCCTATGTATGCTCTGCCGCATTCGCATGATAGGTTATATACACAGTTCTTGGAATTCTGATCTTCATTGTATGGTTTGGTTTTAGCTAGTATTCCCCTGAGCGTTCTGGTCGATTTGAAGGCAGTGCGTATCTTGTATTTGCTGCCTATCCTTCGTATTTTGTCTGAGGTACCATGTATATATGGTATTATCGCTGTATATTTAGGTTCTTCTTTTTCGGTTACCGTTTCCTTGTTTTGGTTAGCTGTTAGATCGGGGTAGCCATTTTCTTTGTGTCCTAGCGATATTTTCTTTTTCTTTGTTCAGGTCCTCTTGTTTCTAGCATATTGTTTTTGCTCTATCGTACAAGCATTTTGCCACGCCTAACTTCACGTTTTTGTGGTGATTGGAGTTGTAGTGTAGGTACCTCCCGTGTGGGTAGGTTTCCTGTATACACTTGTCGTGAAAGCGTTGTCATTCCTGTGTACAAGTACATCCAGGAATGGCAGTTTTTGTTCCGACTCCAATTCCATTGTGAATTTTATGGAGGGTGCGCGGCTATTTAGATGATCGATTTTGCATATAATTCACTTTTTGTGGGGTGTGTTCAGGAAGAGTATCAATTGGAGTTGCATCTGAACTTAAGACAGGAAATCCAGTTCAATCTTGGAGATAGCTACAACGCTATTTCAACATTGGTGGTGCTTGGTGCACTTTCAGACCTGTTATTGGTTACAGTAAAGGTTAATAGCAAAATTAATTTATGTTTAAATAAATTACATTTAATTAACCAGTAAGTTGATACGTATTTTTTTGCTAATCCATCAAAGCATTGTTCTGTAAACTGTTTTATATGTGACTCTTGTACCTTTGTTTTAGATAAATTTTATCTCTTAATTATTTTTTCTTTAGAAGCTGTGACGAAATATAACAAGAAGTACCTGCTAATTACAACTTATAGTGTTTCTGGATTAGAGCAATCTTTAAATGAATAGGTACAAACTTTACTTAAATATTTACAAATTTCAAAGTTTGGGTAAAATTTTTTTTAGGCTTTAACTCTGCCCTGCATCTAGCATAGTAGTAAGCGTGCGAATCTGCCCATTAGTTAAACGGATAATTTTGGGATGAAAAATCTATCTTAGCACAAAAAATAAAGTCACCAAGAATCGATGAAACTTGACTAACTGTTGTTTAAAGTTAATTAACACACAATAGACCTGGCTGTGCATGTAACGATTTCAAATAGACGTGTACATATAGAGGGTGCCTCACGACGTTTTGACAGTCCAATATATCGAAAACTGTTCAAATAACAAGTATGAAGTTTGGCAGTTATAAACTTTCGAAATTGCCGCTTAAATCTACCATAAAAAGACTAGTCACGTAACGCCAATAAAATTTTTTTAAATGGGACAACCGGTATAATATTACATTTTTTGGTAGACCTTTCAAAAACAAATTCAACCATCACACTTGTCACGGTACTTGACCAAAAAAGTGAGGAGATGCTCCATCTTGCTGCCACCACATTGTTTGCCTTTCATTTAAGGGAACATCTTCAAGTAATTCTGGGAGAGCATTTTGAAGGTAATCCAAATATCTTTCTCCCGTTAACGTTCCTTCATAGAAATAGGGACCAATCAACCTACCGTAAAATAAACCACACCAAACATTGACACCCCATATTCCTCGCCCAAAGACCGCCCAGACTGATGACAATGTTATTACTATTATATATTGATATTGTTAATATTATATTATTATATGAAAACTCGGGAATTAGTGTATATTGCTAGTCAAATTTTTGAATAATACGAGCATTCTCAATAAAACGTACCTTTTTGAATGCGTCCAAATACTATTGGCAGCACTGCTGTATCTTTCCGCAACCTTGATGACCTCTTCTAATCTGTACAAATGAAAGTGCTGTTGTAGTTGTTTTTTTCAAAATCTGCTTTAGGTATTTTCTTCAAGAAATGTAAATGTTGCATCCAAGTTATCACAGAACTTTAGATCCACTAGCAGCTGTTTCACAGAATGCATAAAAATATTTATAGTGTTTTACTCTCCGATTATTAAGCTACTTTACGATTTCGTGTATGTATTCTGTATAACTAGCGCATCATTTTGTTATAACTGTTTACGTTTAGGCAACTTGTGTATAAGTGTCTTTGTAAAACAGAAACAACACGTAGTTCTAAATTGATATGTATTGTTAAGATAACGAACGAAGAATAAATTGTAAACGTAGAATAAATTCGAGATTTCCCTTAACACTGATTGGTTTTGCAAAGAGTTTATTTATAGATTATTTAAATTACTGTCTCAATGGATTGAGTAGAACTTTATAAAACGTTTCTGTTAAAATTTTTCAATTTGTTTTACTCCTCGAAACAGATAAAACTAAAGCACTAAAGTACGTTTGGTTACTTTAAGTGTTTCTTAACTAAAAAACTATTGATTCTTGAAGCATCCTTCCAATATAAAGAAAATAACAACCACAAATTTGATTGAATTACAAATCAAAATAAAGGAGAAAGAATGACTCTCTTCTTCCAAAACATTATATATATATATATATATATATATATATATATATATATATATATAGTCAGATAATTCTAACCTATAATTTTTGTTTTAATTAAAATTCAATATGTTTTTTATTCATCTTTAAAATTACAATTAACTAATGCTCATTTGTGTATACAGCTTAGATGCAGGCATTTGTCCCCACAAAAACAATCCATAAAGTTTCACTTTCGGGAAATGGTTATTACACGGAAAATAGAGAAACTCACTTCTGGACGGAGTTCTAAGAATAATTTGAAATTAGGGAGGTACTCCTTGTAATGCTATTTTTTATTTAATTTGATTTTTAAACGATAACATATGAGACTGCATTATACATATCTTAGACTCATAAGTGTTATGAAAGAAAACAAGAAATACAAAAGGTATTATGGTAATTAGAATCATTACCTGCCTGTCAAGTATTAATTTGTTTGGTAAAATAGGATACCCTATTACCTATAAGAAATTGTGTGAAATTTATATTATGTACGAAGCGATACTATGCTCGTTTTATATACTATATATGATAGAATTATATTCAAGTTTACAAGTAACTAAGCATTACTTGCCAGGTAAGTATTAATTCTTTTGGTAAAATAAGGTATCCTAGTATAAGGGTTCGTATGAAATTAAAAAAATATGTATACTTTATGTTATGCACGTAACGAAGCTAAGCTCGTTTTATGTACTATATATGATGCAATTATATTGAAATTCACAATTCTGCGGTTATGCACTAGCTTTTAAATTGCACCACTAAATGATCTTTGTTTACAAAGGTATCTTTGAAAATGTTCCTCCGCCATTTTGCTTTTGATCATAATCAAATCCGCGGCCATTTTGTTTGTAATTATGAGTCATAATCAAAGTTCTCTGACATTTTGTGTTTAATTATAAGTCATAATCAAATTCCTACGACAATTTGTTTTAAGTGTGAGTTATAATTAAATTGCTGAGGGGGTAGTCGTGCAAGGGTATGTGAGGGGAGATCAAAGTCTAGTTATTTTAATTTTGAGTCATAATCAAAGTTCTAGGTTATTTTGTTTGGCGGAAATTTGATTCAGCGGCCATTTTGTTTTAATTATGAATTCCTCCGTTGGGGGGGGGGGGGGAGAAGAGAGTTGGGTCAAAGTCCAATTATTTTAATTATGATGCGTAATCAAATTCTGCGGTCATTTTGTTTTTAATTATGAGTCACTCACAACCCGTCGCCATTTCGTTTTAAATTGTCATAATCAAAATCCTCGACCATCGGCCATTTTGATTTTGGCTGGAAATTTAAATTTTATTCTAATAAGGGGCCCTAACGCTAACTTGCAAGACAGGTATAGGACGCCGGAACTTGCTCCGGAGTCTTCGCCCCGCTGTTACGCACCACTTATTTTGATTTTAATTATGAGTCATAATCAAATTCCCTCCCCCCCCTCGCCCATTTTGTTATTAATTGAGTCATAATCCAATTGTGGTGGTAGCCAAGTAGGAAAGAAGTGGGGTAGGTCAAAGTTCAATTATTTTAGTTATGAGTCATAATCAAATCCCTCAACCGTTTTGTTTTTAATTATGAATCATAATTAAATTGCGGGGGTAGTCGAATGGGGCAGATCAAAGTCCAATTATTTTAATTATGAGTTATAATCAAAGTCCGAGGCCATGGCGGGAAATTTGAAATGAGGGCCGTCATACTGTCTCGTAAGTCGTACATAGGAACTTGTGTTACGGTCTTCGCTCCTCTTTGTCGGGCTCCCTTGACGGGAAATTTGAAATGGTTTGGGAGCTCTCATACTATCTCGTAAGACAGATATAGGACGTCATGAGTCATAATCAATTTCCTCAGAAATTTTGTTTTTAATTATGAGTCATAATCAAAGCTCTCGTCTATTTTGTTTTGGCGAGAAATTTGAATTTGTGTTCTAATAAGGGGTTCCTAACTTGTAGGACATGTATAGTCCTTCAAAACTTGCTCTCTGGCCTTCGCACCGGTTTCACCATTCAGTTAACCTGGTAAACCAGTATGCCTGGTAAAATTCCAGTAATTAGCCTGGGGTTTTACACAGACAAGTTTAAATGGGAAAACAAGTCACGTAAACAAGGTCAACGCCGTAATTACATTTTCGAGGTCTTCCACCTTTCACTATTCAGTTACATCTGTAGCGTCAGGGAAAACCCACTAATTATCTAATTACGTAAAGGCAAACAAGTTGACTTTCATTTCAAATTTTTATGTTATGAGTCATAATTAAAACCCCTGGGACATTTTGTTTTGGCGGGAAATTTGAAATTGTATTCTAATAAGGGACCCTCAGACTATCTGATAAGACAGGTATAGGACGCCAGAACTTGTTCTCCGACCTTCACCCCGTATCAAAAGACAGAAATTAATCAAATCAATCAATCGACCAATAAAAACAACCGAAGCATATTAAACCAAATCAAACAATCTTTATCAAATCAAACATCAATTAAATCAAATGAAATCAATTAAGCAAATCAGGTTTCAAACAAATCACTCTAGATCAAATCAAACAACTAGATCAATCTCAATCAATCAAAGCAATTAACCAAATCAGTCAAATCAATCAATCTCAATCAAATCAAACAAGAAGCTAAGCTAACCATTCTTCATAACCTTCAGGTAACGATTCTCCCATGGTATATACCTCTATGAGCGACCGCTTACTTTGTAGATAACTGCTACTCTTCCTAAATGTGAGGACACCGGCCGCGGCGTAGGAAAACAGTCGATCATCCGCAAATCAATCTCAATCAATTAATCTCAATCAACCAAATCAAAACTTACAGCATGCAGAAAGCAGCTTGCAATTCAAAAATATTGGTTTGGATTAACTTGCAACTTGCCAAAATGAACCACAATTTAAAAATACAAACCTGATTTAACATCCTATGAGATATCATTTGGTATTGCTGTGAATATACGAACATCAAATTAGCATGTAACACTATTGCCGCGTTTTGCATACAGTGATAAAAGTACGTTTTACAGTTAAACTAGTAAAAATACCTACACAATAACAAATATAACCAAACTCGAAATCAGACCATTATGTTATTTTACATACAAGGACTTTCTTATCGGAAATACCTCTGGTTAAATAGACCCTAGATTTATAAACAAGCTTGAACGCACTATTTCGTTTTTGAGAATGGACAAATGCTTGGGGACAAGTAAACTAACTGACTTTCATTTCCAATTTGATAATACAAATGTGATTTGAAAGTAACACCGATTTCATTTTGTAAGGGAACTATAGGATTCTGTTTTATTTACCCAACGCTTATCATTATCATTAGACAAACATAATCATAATAATAATACCATTCAAATTAGCGTGTAACACTATTGTTGAGTTTTGAATACAGTGATAAAAATACGTTTTAGAGTTAAATTAGTAAAAACACTTATACAACAGCAAATATAAACCAAACTTGAAATAAACTCTCTAGCAATTAAATAATAATAATAATGTTTATTTACTCTACAGATTAGTGTATCCAGTTACAGAGTAAAATAATAGTAGATATTACATAAAATAATGGAAGAAGAAATAATAAGATACGTCCATTTAGTATGTAGTTAAATACGATTGGGTTAGATTTCCTAGTAAAAGATAGTACTTTACATTTGGCAGTATTAAAGCATAATTTGTTTACTTCTAGTTAGTCAGTGTCATACTGTAAGTTGATGCAATCACTGCTACTTTGTATAACCGTAAACATTTTTAAATCATCCGCATAAAGTAAGAATTTACTAGTTCGTATACAATTAATAATGTTATTAATAAATCACAAAAAAAGAAGAGGTCCCAAGTTGCTGCCTTGAGGTACTCCCGAGGTTGCGGCAAAATAGTAAGATTGATAGTTATTACAGCAAACATATATATATATATATATATATATATATATATATATATAAATAATAAATAAAATAAAGGGTAACGGTTATAATAAAAAACGATCACTAACCAAGGATGTTACTGATAATCGTATTGGAAGAACGCATTCACAGGGTAAACAGGTGGTTTTTGTTGCTTACACAACACTGAATAATATAAAGTACTGACAGGCTTTCAGCAACCATTAATATAAAGTAATTATTTTCTGGATTTCCCCAGTTATGTAACCACAATAATAACCTTTCACTATTCAAGTACATTTAATGTGCTTATAAAAACCCTAATTACCTAATTACGTGAAAGTTAGGCTGTCCTTGAAAATGGAAATATGATGTTTACGTTCTTTGCGCGTGGCAAAAAATCCCTCTAAGATTACGCTTCTTTTTTAAAAACAGATTTGTTTGTTTGTGATGCAACTAGTGGCGTATTCTTAAACTAGCGAATGTTTTCTGTAATGGAAGTTGATCGTGGCTCTACCTAGTAGTACATTTTTAAAAGCAGATTTGCTTGCGTGTAGTGGTGTATTTTTAAACTAGCGAATGTTTTCTGTCATAGAAGTTGATCGTGCTCGTCTCTCCCGTTTCGCTTCTCACTCTCGTTTCTCAAGCTTGTTTCGTGTCTCTTGTCTCGCTCGATTCGCTCTTTTCTCGCGTTTCTCTCGTCTCTCGCTTCTCGCGTCCCTTTAGTTCCTTTCGCCCCCTCATCGCTCTCTGGCCTCTCGCGGGTCCTTCGTTTCTCTCAGCTCTCTCGTATCTCGCGTCTCTTTCGTTTCTGTCTCTTCTCCTTCGCCCCCCCCCGTTTCTCTAGTTTCTCTCGTCTCTCACCTCTCGTTTCTGTCATCTCGTTCTTGCTCCTCTCCCTCATTTCTCTTGTCCCCCTTGCCCTTTGTCTCACTCGACTCTCTCGTCTCTCTTGTCTTCCTTGTTTCTCTCACGCCACTTTCTAGGTTAGGTCAATACACGTACATTATTAGGTTAGATTAATAAACGCCCGGTTTAGGTTAGATCAATGCTCGCGCGGACCTAGCCTAAAACGTGTGTGAGAGAGAACGAAGAGAGAGAGAAGAGACGAGAGACGAGAGAGAGAGAGAAAGAAGAGAGAACGAGGAAGAGAGAGAGAGAGAGAGAGAGAGAGAGAGAGAGAGAGAGAGAGAGAGAGAGACGAATGAGGGAACGAGGGACGAGAGCTGACAGAAACGAGGGAAAGGAAAGAGAGACGAGAGAGAAACGAGCGAAGCGAGTGAGTGAGAGACGAGAGAAGCGTGAGAAACGAGGACGAGGAGCGAAACGGGAGAGAAACCAGCACGATCAACTTCTATTACAGAATACATTCGCTAGTTTAAAAATACACCGCTAGACAGTGTGCAAGTAC
The DNA here is from genome assembly GCA_036346205.1 of Vesta saturnalis. Classification (NCBI taxonomy): domain Eukaryota; kingdom Metazoa; phylum Arthropoda; class Insecta; order Coleoptera; family Lampyridae; genus Vesta; species Vesta saturnalis. The sequence continues at coordinate 915,599 of JARFJB010001479.1, read as the reverse complement.
AAACAAATCTGCTTTTAAAAATATACTACTAGGTAGAGCCATGATCAATTCTATTACAGAAAACATTCGCTAGTTAAAGAATTGAGCACTAGATGACGTCATAAGCAAATAAATCTGCTTTTAAAATTAGGTACCATCTAATTAGAAGGATTTTTTGTCATGCGCAAAGAACGTGAACATCATATTTCCATTTTCAAGGCCAGTCAAACTTTCACGTAATCAACTACTTAGGGTTTTCCAAACACATTAGATGTACTTTAGTAGTGAAAGGTTGTTTCTGTGGTTACATAACTGGAAGCCTGTAAGTATTTTATATTATTCAGTTATAAACAAAACGCAGAAAGTGAATGTGTTGTGACTGTAAGAAACAAAAACTACCTTTTACCCTGTCAATGTTTTCTTCCAATACGATTATCAGCAACATCCCTGGTTAGTGATCGTTTTTTATTTTAACTCTGACCCTTATTTTATTTACTTTATTTAATTGCTAGAGGACTGATTTCAAGTTTGGTTATATTTGCTGATGTATAGGTATTTTTACTAATTTAACTGTAAATCGTATTTTTATCACTGTATTCAAAACTCAACAATAGTGTTACATGTTAATTTAAGTGATATTATTATTATTATTATGATTATGTTTGTCTAATGATAATGATAAGCGAGTCCGATAGTTGCTTTACGAAATGAAATCGGTGTTAGTTTCAAATCACATGTGTATTATCAAAATTGGAAATGAAAGTCAGTTCGTTTACTTGTCCCTATGCATTTGCCCATCTAAAAAAAAACAAATAGTGAGTTCAAGCATATTTGTAAATCTAGGGCCCATTTTTCCAGAGGTATTTCCGATAAGAAAATGTTTGTATGTAAAATAATATAGTGGTCTGATTTCGAGTTTGATTATATTTGCTATTGTATAGGTATTTTTACTAGTTTAACTGTAAAACGTATTTTTATGACTATGAAAAACGCGGCAATAGTGTTACATGCGAATTTAATGTTCGTATATCGACAGCAATACCGAATGCTATCTTATAAGATGTTAAATCAGTTTGGTATTTTTAAATTTTGGTTAACTGTGGCAAGTTGGAAGTTAATCCAAACCAGTATTTTTGAATTGCAAGCTGTAAGTTTTAATTTGGTTGATAGAGATTGAATTGATTGAGATTGATTTGCGGATGATCGACTATTTTCCCACACCGCGCCGGTGCCCTCACGTTTAGGGATGGTATCATCTCTGAGTGTCGGTTAGCCTTATTTGCAAAGTAAGCGGTCGCTCATAGAGGCTAAGTATACAGTGGGAGAATCGTTACCTGAAGGTTATGAAGAATTGTTAGCTTAGCTTCTTGTTTGATTTGACTGATTTGGTTAATTGCTTTGATTGATTGAGATTGATCTGGTTGTTTGATTTGATCGAGAGTGATTTGTTTGAACCTGATTTGCTTATTTTCCGCCAATCCAAAATGGCCGAGGGTTTTGATTATGACTCATAACATCAAAATTTGAGATCAAGGTCAAGTTTTTGCCTTTACGTGATTAGATAGTAGGTTTGTCTTTGATGCGATAGATGTAACTGAATAGTGAAAGGTGAAAGGATCTTGAAAATGTAATTACGGTGTTGACCTAGTTTACTTGACTTGTTTTTCCTGTTTAAGCTTGTCTGCATAAAAATCCAAGGTAATTAGTGGGCTTTTCCCAGGTACGATAGAGTTAATTGATTGGCAAAAGGGGATGAAGGCCCGAGAGCAAGTTCCGAAGGATTATGCATATTTTACAAGTTAGTGCTAGGAACCCCTTATTACAACACAAATTCAAATTTCCCCCCAAAACAAAATGGATCGGATTTAATTATGACATAATTAAAATAATTGGACTTTGATCTGCCCCATTCGACTATCCTCGCAATTTAATTATGACAACATAATTAAAAACAGAATGGCCGATGGTCGAGGGTTTTGATTGTGCTTCATAATTAAAATAATTGAATTTTGACTTGCCCTTTGTCCATAGTACACGCCACAATTTGATTATCACTAATGATTAAAATCAAAGAAGTGGTCCGAAACACGAAAGTTTCGAGATAAGATCCGGCGTCCAATACCTGTCTAAGTGCGTACATTTAAATACAATTCAAATTAACCAAAACAAAAAGACGATGGTCGAGGGTTTTGATTGTGCTTCATAATTAAAATAATTGCACTTTGATTATGTCGTCATACTTAAAAACATGGCGACGGGTTTTGATTATGACTCATAATCAAAAACAAAATGGCCGCGGAATTTCATTACGCCTCATAATTAAAATATTTGGACTTTGACCCAACCCTCATCTGCCCTCCACACAGCATACGCGCACCATCAATTTAATTATTACTCAATTAAAAACAAAATGGCCGCGGAAGCAAGTTTCCCGCCAAAACTAAATTACCTAGGGCTTTGATTATGACTCATAATTAAAATAATTGAACTTTGATCTCCCTACACCTTCCCCCGCACGACTACCCCCCTCAGAAATTTAACTAGGATTTATAGTGAAAAACAAAATGGCGTAGGACTTTGATTATGAATCATAATTAAAACAAAATGGCCGCGGAATTTGATTATGACGAATAATTAAATGCAAAATGGCGGAGGAATTTGATTATGACTCATAATTAAAAACAAAATGGCTGTGGACTTTGATTATGACTCAACTAATATAATTGGACTTTGACCTCCTCCTCGCCTTCACCCACCGGTCACGTGCTCCCCCGCCCTGCACGCGCATTTGATTTAGTGCAGGGGCTGAACTGTCAAAAAGGCTCTTAATACAGCCAAAACGACCTTTATAAGGGACTGAAAATTCCATCAAGGGGTTGAAAACGGACCCCGAAAAGAAGCCGACCCCACCCCCACCTCCATGCTAACCCCCATCCACATCCTCACTTTTCTCCCCACCACCTCCACCACTTTTAATTGATTGTACTAGTGAGTCATTCTACTCACGTACGTATTTAAAATTTTGTATTTAAGCTTGTTTTCATTTCTCCTAGAGCTGATTACATTTTGAAGAAGTTCAAAAAATTTGATTGAATGCTATTGATTTTATCAAATATTTCAGAATCAACAGTACATTTCAAAGATATAAAGATACCAATATATAGATTAATTATGATCTATGCAATTTCTTGACACTACTCATAATTTAGCGGCAAAAAATTCCTGAGGTAGAGTTTAAGTGTTTTCAATATCTGAATAGTGATTAATTTTATAACATAATGTGTAGACATATTTTTTAAAGAAAATTTAATTTCACATAACTTTTCTTTATAAAGTTTCTTAATATAAAGCAATATAAGTTAAAAGTTAAATAAATATGATTGAAAATGCATCTACATGTCTATTAACCTCTATGTGACATACAGTTTTAAACGTTTGTTTGACATATATTTATTTTTGTTTCTGTTTTTACAATGTTGCCTATTTTCGAAACGAACTTATAAAGGAGGTCGCATAATGATATAACATTTTTTTCATTTCTTTGAATTTCCATTTTGTAGGTTGGAATGTCGTGTTGTTCCACACCAGATATTTTATCAGCACGCCCCACCATGTGGCCATGTTATCAGACCAGGAGGGGGCGCTAAAAATTTAAAAACAAATCGCAAACTAAAAGTTGAACTAATCATAAAGCCGTTTGGCCACCTTGGCGAAATGGTGGTCTGTTAGGGTATTAATAAAAGTGCGACAACCGATTCTAGATTCCATTCCCAATTGGAAGGTCTGAACACCTAAGTGTATAAAAATAGTAACCACTAAGGTTGGTGCTCAAGCACAAAACTAAACCATAAACTGACTTTGAAAAAGTCAATTTATTTGTACTTGGGTGTATATACAAAAAAATGACCGTGAAATTGATTCATTCTATATAATTGTGCAGTGTTTGACGCAGCTTCCAAGGCGAAATACAATTGCAGAATATAAAAATATAAAACATTTTTAATCCTTGAATATAAGTAGTATGAAATTAAAGGCATAATAAAGTTACCACTCAGTCCAAAAAACAAAAAAATATAGCACACAAATTAGTATTATTATCTTAATACAATTATTTAATTAAAGTTTAAAGTTAAAATATTTAAATTACCTGCTTTAATGAAATGAAAAAAAGCTAGAAAAAGTATTTTTGCACACAACTTGTCAAAGTTCAAAATTTAATTGTAGATTAAAAAAAAACAATTTTTGTTGGTCATTGTGTGAATCATAGCTCCATTTTGCTAAAATTGTTTCTAATTTTTTGCTCCATTTTTTAGTGTATTTAAGTGTTATATATCTATAATTAACACAAAATTGGAGTACGTAAATGTTAATAAAATTTTGAAAACAGCAATTATTTCATACATTTCAGCTATTATCACAATGGCGGTTTGGCAATTAGCATTTTAATTCAATTTAAGGCAGTTGCGTATTATTGCGCAATAAAAATCGTATTAAAATTATCTAATTTTACTTTGTAATTTAAATAATTTTGGTATTCCTTGACACGCTCATGTAAATAATCTGAATAAAACGCAAATGTCATGATGGAAATTTTAGAAAAATATGTTTCGCTAGATGGCACTTTTCACTTCATCAAGGAGCACGGTTGCTTCAATGTAACTTTCTTGTCGGTTGATTAAAATACCGATTAGATAATATACAGTTCAATTGATATTCTCTTAATTTCTATAACTCTAATCAAAGCGGTAATGAATGTTTGTCTGCAAATTACAACAAACATGTTTATAATTAGCAAACACTCATCTAATTTGTTAATTGGTACTTTAACAATTGAATAAAAATAAAAGTGGAAGTGGCTCTGAGATTTATTTTAAATAATACTTATAATTTAAGGTATAATACTATTAGAAGAGATTGTTTATAAATAAATACAATAAATTAAATAAGTTAAAAATCACTTAAAAAACAATGAACACAACCGCTTTTTAAGTCTTAATTCATAAGAAAAAATAATACTGATTCGGAGAAAACAATTGATCTAAACACATTTCTATCATTTCTTAGTCCGGTAACCGTAAGATCCTTCGTATTCCTGCAATTCTAAAGGATCACCAGCATCCTCTTCGGCGGATTGATTAAATAGGGAATCGAGTAATCTGGATTGGGATCTTCGTTTTCTACCACTAAACACAAATTTCTTACTCAAAATTGTATGAATTAAGAAAAAAAATTTACTTACATAAATTTCGGATCGATTTTTCCTAAACCCAAAGGAACAGTCACTAATTTTCCGGACATTTTACTAAGCGCAACTAAAGTTTCTAATTCGGCCAATCGCTGATCGGAAACCCTTTTTAATCTGAAACTGAAATTGGTATTTACTGGTTATGTATTAACAATCGCGCAAATACTTTTTCATTATTATCTATATAACACTTTCACAATTAAAAATATTGATAAAATAGAAAAAAAATTAATAATTACCTGCTAATCGGTATAGCCTCCATTTGCTGATATAAGGAAATAAATAAAATGGCGATGATGAAGTATAAACTTTTCATTTTTATTTTGTGTAAACGCACGCACTAATTTTTTCGGAAAAAAAAACGGAAAACGGTAGTATCGCGATGCTCGCTTGTTTTATAATGGTGCAGGACGCTCTGATTTCAACTTTTATATGTTCCGCCGACAAAAATCGGAGTTTGCGAAAACGTGTGAGAAAGATAGAAAATACACAAAAAAGGGGGCAACAGGCGCCTTTGAACATATTTAATCGAGATTCCACTAAATTCATATTCAAACATAAAAAATTAATCACACGTTTACACTTTGATTGACACCATCTCAATTAAGATAAGGAATAATTTTCCTAATTATAGTACCATTTCCGGTATTTGGGCATAAAAACTTTTGTTTTAAAGCGGGGGTGTGTGTAATGAACGCGTAGGTGACATAAAAATCTGGCGCCTAAAAACATGTGCTTTGGCGTGTGTAATAATTCCCAGATTTTGTCATATTACATAACAACTACGTTAATTTATTAATCATAGGGTGTTCCACAAGATAAATGTCGCGGACCTTAATTTTTTAAACGTTAATGAATCGCATGCGGTAGTTATAAATAAATGAGTAGGTCGAGTAAATTGCTCAAATCTCAAACGGAACTGTTTTGTTACGCAATCCTATATGACCTTCTATCTATATGCACTAAAAGTGTAAGAATGAAATGACCTACCACAAAAAGTTGAAGTGATCGCAATTAAAAGCTCGCGCGAAAGCCCAATAATTAAATTTTCTAGCGTTGAAAGCTTTTTTCAAATTTATTAAAGGGTGAGAGTAATGCTTAAGTATCGTAATAGGGCAAAGATGAAGTGTGTTTTTTTAATTGTATTGATTATTACTTAATCTATTAATGAAATGCATGAGTAATTAGTTGTCTGAAATAAATAAATACTAATCACCCTTCTTCCCAGACATTAATTAATTAATTATTAAAAAAATTAGATAAAGTTTAAAACGGTGCACACGAAGCGTGATCTCCACGCTTACATATACAATTTCTTAGATAATATTAGAAAAGTTCAAATTGCTCATCAAGCTTTATTGATTAAAATTAATACAAAAGAAAATAAAGGGAGAAATGCGTAATTGGAAAAAATTCGCGACAACTAAAAGCACTTTTTATTGAATTTTGTTTGTTTTAGATATTATAAGGCTTTTCAGCTTTTGTTGGACACGTAATAAAGGTAGATAACAAGAGCGTAGTTATCTACCCCTCATTCAATCAGAAATAAAATATTTCGACACAGATTTCATTTTACGTGCAATAATTGTTAAGTGTCACTAATTAAACAAATATTTAGATCTCTATCTTTATATAAATAACATATCTGGAGTAGCAAAGCGTTCTTGTTTACTTTAATCTCATCTAGGTGTAATTTTTGACCTAATTCGTGTAATAGTTAAAAAAGTAAGGTTATGCACTCTCACGCTAAACGGAAATCGCATTTAGAAAAAACAAAGAAAAAACATCGCATGCTTCTAGAAAAAGTCGTTATTAGTGGCTATTGTTACATGTGACGTATTCTGAGTATTCTTTTCTTTGCGGTAAATCTCACAACCCTCTTTCTTTAACGCGTCAATTTCACGTTACATTAAATTTATAGTTATTTGGTAATCAATTTCAATTCTTGCGTTAGGTGAAATGTTTGGTATTTCCATGTATAACATTTACCTAATTTGGTCTTCTTACCCCTAATTTTAGTACAGCAATTCTAAGAAGTGATTATTTTATAGGTTCTTCTTGCGATCCTTGTGGAACGCCATTCTCTTTTTTTTTATTCTACATTGCAGACTATTTCTGAGAAATAAAGAAGATAAGAAAGTGTTATTGCATGATGTATGTTTAACAAGGTCGTATGTTCGCAATAAATTTTAAAGTTAAATCATACTTTATAACAGTGAAAGCAGAGATTCTTATAATTTTTTTTGGAAATGACAACCGTGAAATCATGTTTTATGATTTACATTTAAAATAAGATCAAAATTAGTCTTACCTTCATTGCGTTTGTATGGCGTTACTTGGTCTCTATCAAATTAGAAAAATAAAAAAGGTTGCTCAACACCTACAATGCTAATTTTTTAAAGAAATATTGATGTGTTTTTTTCTAATTTGTCACTTTAAAGAATACCATTCTAAAATGTGTAATAAATCTACAGTAGGTACATTTTAGTAGGTTTCCTGTAAACGTTTTGCAATTTTCAAATTCTTCAATTTTTTTAGTTTTTGTTAAGAATTCAAAACGCAATTAAAATTTAATCATTAATTAGTTCTATTTTTAATGAATTTTAAATTATCAATTTCTTGATTAAAACAATCTGTATCTTCGGCACTTCTCTTTATTTTTTAATCCGCAGCCATCGTTTCTCTCTCTAGCTTCTTGTGCATAAGTAGTGTTCAATAATTTATTTTTTTTAGATAGTATCAATAGCGGATTTCTTATTACGCTGAAGCCTAAGGCTCCTTAGCGACAGGGGATTTTCCTATTATAGTTGCTAGTTGTAGAATGTTGCGCCGTAATCGTAAGCGTTGAAGAATTGAACAAATTAATGATGACAATATCACAGCTTAAAAAAAAAAATTTTAAGGTGTGACAATACTATATTGTGCTTTTATTGTAAATTTCTAGAGTTAGCCCATGCGAGTAATAATATGCGAGGCCTTTCGACACACACTCACACACACTACACACACACACACACACACACACACACACACACACACACACACACACACACACCACACGCACGCACACGCACACGCACACGCACACGCACACCACACACACACACACACACACACACACACACACACACACACATACACACACACACACATATATATATATATATATATATATATATATATATATATATATATATATATATATATATATCACGCACACCACACACACCACACACACACACACACACACACACACACACACACACACACACACACACACACACACACACACACACACACACACACACACACACACACACACACACACACACACACACACACACACACACACACACACACAACAACATACACACGCACGCAAGTAACTACAACAGCACGCACACACGCACACATACCAAAAGTTGTTGTAAAATGAACTAATAAGTAGATTTAGCGATAGTGAAAAAAAGTCGAACCAAAAGGCTGAATTTCGTTAAAAACCAGTTCCGAAAGGCAATGGCCCAGGAAATGACGTCAGAAACGTTTATGCTCACAGTTTTCTTTAATTATCGAGACGTAGTTCATTATGAGTACGTGCCAACAGGAAAAACTGTCAATCAAGTGTATTAACTGGGCGTAATGAGGCGTTTGAGAGATGGTGTGCCTAGAAAACAACCGGAGTTATGGACACATACCTTGGATTTTGTACCTTCATAACGCTCCCTCTCACAATTGTGGCGGACTATGTGACCAAACACGCAGTAAATACCAAAAAGGGCATACTGTGATTTTTTCCTGTTCTCGGAACTTAAATTACTGCAATCGAAGCCAAAATAAAGAAATAAAATAAAATGCGATGAACGAATTGAAAGCGTCGCTTCAGATCATGCTATTTATCTGCGCCTATGTGAGCTAACGTCAAAAATCACACTATCAAGATTGTTTTTATGGTACCTATTACAATGACATGCATGATTTGCGTGCGATTTGTTCTCATAACATACACGTACTTTTGATGAGAAATTTAATACTTTATTCAGATTGCAGTCTAATTATTATATATGTACTATAGTATCTAGTCTATTTACATAAATTTACTAGGTAGAAAACAGAACACGATGTATTTTTATTTAAAAAGAATTTTGAATTGAGATGATGTTGCCCTAAATGTAGACAATACTTTTTACAACGTTGAGTAGCAATATATGCAGTTGACTGAAAATTTATGTCATGCAACATGTTGTCACTTTTTGCAATAAAAAATATCTGGCGTGGAACACCACACGACTTTCCAACCTACAAAATGGAAATTAAAAGAAGCGATATAATGCCCTAGGGCATTAAGAAATTAAACAGAATGCATAGTTACGAAATCAAGGTGACTAAACAAACTCGGTCAACGTACATCCCGCGGACCAGAAGCCCTCGGGAAATACAATGTTGACCTCGGGGCATTATTACACCCGTAACACCCTTGATACCAATTACTATAATATAAATCTTTAAGATAATTATGCAATCTCCTTTATAAGAAGTTCATTACGAAAACAGGCAACATTGTAAACGCAAAAAAATATCTATGTCAGAATGACGTTTAACACTTCATCTTAGATAGAGATTCATAGACATAAATACATGTTAACGTACAAAAAATTCCAAAGCCGCCCACTTATATAAAAATATCGATACTACAGCTTTAGCATTTTCAATCACATTTATTTAATTTTTACATTTATTTCGTTTTACATTAAAAACTTTATAAAAAAAAAATTATGTAAAATAAAATTTTCTTTAAAAAATACGTCTACACTTTTTCTTATAAAATTAATCGTTATTCAGATAATGAAAAAATTTAACAAGTACTTAAATTCTACCTTAAACGCTAACGTATTTTTTAAAGAAAATTTAATTTTACATAATTTTGTTTATAAAGTTTTTAATGTAAAACGAAATAAATGTAAAAATTGAATAAATGTCATTGAAAATGCTGCATATCGATATTTTTAGCTTTGCTTTGCTTATTTTCGTAATGAACTTCTTATAAAGAAGATTGCATAATTATCTTAAAGAAATGTTATTATATTATAGTAATTGGCATCAAGGGTGTTACGGGTGTAATAATGCACCGAGGTGCCCGCGGGATTGTTACTCAATGTTGTAAAAAGTATTGTCTACATTTAGGGGCAACATAATCTCAATTCAAAATTCTTTTTAAATAAAAATACATCGTATTCTGTATTTTACTTAGTAAATTTAAATTTCAGATTTCTCATCAAAAAGTACGTGTATGTTATGAGATCAAATCGCCCGCAAATCATGCATGTCATTGTAATAGGTACCATAAGAGCAATCTTGATAGTGTGACTTTTGACGTTTGCTGGCATAGGCGTAGAAAAAACAGTTTTTTTTTGTTAATTTTCAGGTACGTTTATTTTATCGCCTTTAAAATAGCATCGATGTAAAGCGACGCTTTCAATTCGTTCGTCGCATTTTCTTTTATTTCTTTATTTTAGCTCGATAATTTCTTTTCATTGCAGTAATTTATGTTTCGAGAACAGGAAAAAGTCACAGTATGCCATTTTCGGAGAATACGGTGATTTTTGGATGGTATTTATTGCGTGTTTGGTCACATAGTCGGCCACAATTGTGAGAGGGAGCGTTATGATGGTGCAAAATCCAAGATGTGTGTCCATAATTCCAGTCGCTTTCTACGTACACTATCTCCCAAACGCCTGATTACGCCCAGGTAATACACTTGATCGACTGTACGACTCAATAATTAAAGAAAACTGTGAGCATAAACGCCTCTGACGCCATTTCCCGGGCCATTGCCTTTCGGAACTGTTTTTAATGAAATTCAGCCTTTTGGCACAAGCCGTGCTGCGACTAGTTTCATGCCCAAGATATCCACCATAATGTGTCGTGCCAATCCGTACGCGACGTTGAGCTTACCAGCTACTTCTCTGAGACGTGTATGACGATTTTCGAGCACGCTTTCCATAACTTTTTCGGCTTTATCACGCGTGGTGGATGTCGAAGACCTTCCCCTACGAGGTGCATCTTCATCTTCTCTGAAACCTTTTTTAAATGCCGAATACCACTCGTATGCTCGTGTTTTTGAGAGAGAAAAGTCTTCGTAGGGTTTTTGTGCCATTTTTAAGCATCGAAACAAGAAATTTCGTTGGAAACACAAAATTTCAAACAATATTTTGTTCCATTTTGAAATACGACAAAGGGCATAAAATTGGGCTGATATAAATCGACGCCAAACAACTGCTAATGGTACAGATGGCGCTCACGTTTGAGAGAAGTGTCGGGGAAAGGTTTACTATAGTCTTCATAAAAATAACTTTATTGCTTTTCAAAGTAATTTCCTCCCCAATGTATTTGTGTATTCAAACTGTTTATGAAAACACTCTCAGAAAATAAATAAACGACGAAATTCTTTATCCTCATTATTGGTATAAGCGGAGCCTGTCGTAAGCAAGAACTTAGAAATATAAGAACACGGGAAAATCGTTAATAATTGCCATCCCAGATTCAAAAACTACAACGAAGCGTTCATTTGTGGTGCCGGAAACGTTTTATACTACATGTAAAAAGTACATGAATTTGCGTCCTTCTGAGATGGAATCTTCTTTATTTGTTAACTACAGAAATGGGATATATATATATATATATATATATATATATATATATATATATATATATATATATATATATAAAGCAGGTTGTAGGGATTAACACAATCGGTAGTATACCACGTAAAATTGCAGAATATCTTCAACTTCCGGAACCAAAACAATACACTGGCCACTGTTTTAGAAGATCGTCAGTCACCATATTAGTGGATGCAGGAGGTGATTTGTTATCTTTAAAGAGATGCAGAAGGTAGTTATAAATCTTCTGCAGTAGCGGAGGGATATGTAAATGAGTCGCTAAAAAATAAGAATTTAACACGTTGCTAATATCAGATGCAATTAACGAATGTCAGCATTCTTGTTCTTCTAAGTTACAACCGTTCAGTAGCGCAAGTAATACAGAAAGTTATTCACTACTTGCGAGTAGTAATCCTCAAGGTCAAACCACATACAATAACTGTTGTTATAAATAATTATTATAATAAAATTCAAGTTTTAAGTAACGGAAAATAGGGTGGAGTGGGCGTAGAAAAAGTATAGTACGTAACACGAGTTGTAAGCCCATTACGCACTCTTAAAATTTACGCACTCACCGCTACTCGGCCTTGTGTGTAATGGTCTACTTACAACTCTTGTTTCGTAACATACTATTATTTACCAATTCCCAGAACTGTTTGACTATAATTTACGTATCGCTAAAATCTTTCAACTTTATTAACAAAGGTAAGATGCGCAAATTTCGTTTTCAAAAATCTTTGTTAATTATTCAGTAAGATAGATCTTATTTTGCTTAAAATTTTTTTATTGGTTACCATATTTAAAAAATTTAAGTCATTTAAAAAATCTGGATCACCAAAACTAGAGCCCCAAACAATTAAGTTAGCCTAGGGCCCCAAAAAACTACGATCCGCCATTGGGTTGCATTTTAAATTATGATTTGTGTTGTCTTTAGTCCTCGGGCAATATTTTCATATTTTTGCTTCTCGTTGGCTACCTTCTAGCATATCTCTAAGCAAATGACATCTAGGAAGTTGGCGCCAAAGCAGCATTCATTAATTATTAATTAATATTTTTGCGCACTCGGAAGTAGAATTTAGTTTCTCTGTTATCAAAATCGTGACAGAAGTCGAACATTTTCTCCCTAGGGAGCAAATATATCACATTATATGCCTAAGGAGTTTATTTTATGTTTTGACAGTTTCAAATACAGAGTACAAATAAAAACACAAGAACTAAAGAACTAACTTATTTATTTACGTTTACAGTAAATGATACAGACCCACAATTATTGAAATTAATGTTAGCTAGAAAATCACACAAAATTTTTTCCTAGGATGTAAGATTTACAGTTCTTTGATTAACACAAATGTTCTTGTTCCATTGATGCCGTTAACAATTTCACAATCTGTATTCACAATTTTCAGTTTGTTTGAAAACAATTTTCTAACACTAGTTATGGTTGTCAAGGTACGAATCCCAAAGGCCACTAATTATTACATACGGATTTTACGAAATTATTACTAAAATCTAATAGCTATTTGTATTAATAGGGAGGAAAGTGTCACTTTTCCTCCCGAGAATGAAGTTTACTGCCCAACGCGAAGCGGAGGGCAGTAAACATTTAAGGGAGGAAAAGGCAATTTACTTCCATGTAATGCATATGATTTTTTGGCCTAACTCAAAATAGGACTCATTTATTTGAAAATTTATTTTTATCTACAGGGTGACATAGAAAAAAGTGCCATGCATAGTGCCACGCGATAGAGGACACTAAAATAAGAAAAAAAAGTTCCTATGAACTTAGGTCCGCAACGCCTTCGTTTAAAAGATATAGGGTGTTGAAGTTTAATTATTTTTTTGTTTTTTTCTTAATACCTTCTTACAATGATGTAATAAGCGGACGAAATTTTGTATACAGGGGCTTTTTATCACGCAGAATTCAAATATGACCTTAGTTCTTTTATTACTGAAGAGCAGTGATCATATTACAAGCCCCCTACGACAAATACACTTATTTTCAAACCTTCTTTCAAAAAATGTCCTTACCACTCAAAAAAGTGAGTTATATTGCCATCAGGCATAAAGTCCACTCTTGCAACAATGTCCAATGAAACATCTTCTAATAATGTGTTCAGGTTATTCCTTTTCAACAGTGCGACGAGTTATGGAAACTCCCACTATTAACTTTTTTTTTAAACAGACATCTTCACCACCCATCTTCATCCCAACGCCTATGTACATCAATAAATGTTCGAACATTAGGAACCTGTCCTAAAGGATATCATTCTCGATAGTACGTTGAGCTTTGGAGAAATTTGACCGAGTTTCTCCGTAACACATAATCCTGTCCCTGTATTCTTCAAAAGTATATTGAACCATTTTAGGAACACAAAATAATATGTACTATTGTAGTGATGAAAATAACAGGCGATGGAAATTTACGAAAAAACAAACGAAATCTATGACACTTGTCAAAATATTATTGTCTTGTTAGAGGTATTTTGTGTTCTTGATTAAGTTTTTCATTGATTCTCTTAATGATTTTTCAAAATTACTTTCAAAAATGGTTCACTACACTTTTAAAGAATACAGGGACGTAATTATGTGTTACGGCGAAGCTAGATCAAATTCTTCCGAAGCTCAACGTATCTATCGAGAAAGATATCCATTAAGGTATATTCCTCATAATAGGACATTTATTGGCGTGCATAGGCGTTTGGGTGAAGATGGCTATTTAAAAAAACCAAAAGTTAATAGTGGAATTTCCAGAACTCGTCACGTGAAACGAAGAAACTGTTTTACGAATGGTAGAAAATAATCCGAGAACAAGCACCAGGAAAACAAGTTCAGCGGTACGAAATGTTAACCGCGAATCAGTTAGACAAATTTTCAATGAACTTCTTCGCCCGTATCATTTCCAAAAGGTTCATTCACTATTAGAACATGACTATCTTCCTCGTGTACAATTTTGCGAATGGTTGCAAAATCAAAGACAAGATATTTTTTCTTCAATTTTGTTTACTGATGAAGCTGGCTTTAGCCGTGATGGTGTTCTGATCCTACATAATATGCACCATTGGAGTGATGAAAATCCCCATCAAACCGTAATTAGAAGTCACCAATATGAGTTTTCTTTTAATGCGTGGGCAAGTATAATTGACAATTACTTAATTGGCCCATTTCAATTGCCCAATCGATTGACAGGTGAACTGTATCGAAATTTCTTGAGAATAAACTAAATACGTTTTTAGAGGATGTTCCATTGGCTATTATTGGTAGAATGCGTTACATGCATGATGGCGCGCCAGCTCACTTTTCTCGATTGGCAAGGGTATTTTTGGATAGATTTGGAAATACATGGATTGGCCGAGGGGCAGGGGCGCGCCAGGAGCATGCGGCGCCTGTGTCAAAATTTTTGATGGCGCCCCATTCATTAAAAACATTTGTATCAAAAACTAAT
This sequence comes from Vesta saturnalis, assembly GCA_036346205.1. Classification (NCBI taxonomy): domain Eukaryota; kingdom Metazoa; phylum Arthropoda; class Insecta; order Coleoptera; family Lampyridae; genus Vesta; species Vesta saturnalis. The sequence continues at coordinate 900,274 of JARFJB010001479.1, read as the reverse complement.
ATTATAAATATTTTGCATGCCTAGGTGATAAGAGCCCCAACAACTATAGGTTCGGACACTTTAGTTTTTAATTCTCTAGTAGCATTTTTAAGTAATACGACATGAATAAAAAATAATGAATAATTAATTTGAAATACTATAATTTTTAGGCTTATGTTTAGGGATATTTAAATGACTGTTTTTGTTATATTCTTAACGCATTGAAATAAAAAATACACAAAGATTGAAATAGTCTGTGTAAACTTTTTTATTTAAAATACAAAATTACAAACACAAGAAAACAGATAAACAACAATAATAAATGAAACATATAATATTTATAATATAAACATAATATATATTATACGGTAAATTAAATACAAACAATGTAAATAAGTCATTAAATAAATTTTACTTTCCTAGCTTTTAGCAAAGAAAAAGTTTGGATAATATCATGAATATCAAGTTTATCCAGTATGTCAGACTCAATTGAAATTATTGCGAAATCTGATAATCTATTTTGCGCCATTGTGGAGCGTAAATAACTCTTTATGATTTTTAATTTCGAAAAAGACCGCTCCGCGGACGCAACTGACACAGATAATGATAAAAGAATACGGAGTGCTACAGTAAAATTTGGAAAAACTCCTACTAAATCATTTGAATAAATATACTGAATTATTTGGGATATATCTTTTTTTGAATTCGTAATAAATACTTAACATTGTAAAATTTCTTCACATAAATCATCTGCGTCAATATCGGACTGATTTTCATGAGCTTGTAATTTTTTGCAGCAAGATAATAGGTATTCTCTATTTTGTAAATTATCTAATGAATATAAAAATTGGAATGAATCCATATGTTCTTTTAATAAAGAAAATCTGTCTTATAACGAAATTAAAGTTTGATCGATTATACAGAAATAAAAATTTACTTTGAATGAATTTTCAGGATGATCTTTATGTTCATAATCAAATTGAGTAGATTTTTTACGTCGTCTTAATGGCCTCGCACTACGAAATTCAGTTTCTATGTCAAACTTTTCTGCAATGAATTTGGAACTTTCAACAATTTCTGCAAAACTAGCATCAGATCGATTATTAGTTAAAAATGTATTTAGTTTGTTTAATGCATCCAAAGCAAGTTGCAAATTTGTAATTTGAGATTGAAGCATTTTACTCACAAAATTTACTTGATTTAAAATATCATACCACACTTTAACGGAGCAAATAAATGTAAATGTAGAAATTTTTTCTCCCAGACATTTTGCTTGGTATTTAGATTGTTCGTCGACTTTTGTGTGGTCATTGCAAATTTCAAATAATGCATCAAAAACTTCTGGTAAATATTTATAGAGAGGCTTTATGGCATCAATTCTATTTGACCAGCGTGTTTCGGATAAGGGCTTTAAAGTTAAATTAGTAACATGCTTTAGTAAGATAGTCCATCGATTAGTAGACGCTGAGAAAAATTTGTATAATTCTTGTATTATATTAAAAAAATTTATTGTTTCATGGTTGATATTAGCGGCATCATTTACAATTAGATTCAGGCTGTGATTCGCAATTCAAATCTAAAATTCTTTTTTGTAGGCCACTATTTTTGCCGCGCATGTTAGAGCCATTATCATAGCCTTGGCCTCTTATATTATTTATGTCTAAATTTAATGTTTTTAATAGATCAATAAGAAATGTTGTTAATCCAGCCCCTGTAACATCTAAAATTGGATAAAATGCTAAAAAATGTTCATGTATTTCAGTCGATCCTAATGCTAAATTGAAATGAAAGAATCGAATTATTACACTTATTTGCTCAATATGAGAAACATCCGAGTGCAATCTAATATTATTGAAAAATATTTATTTTGTCGACATAAATTTATAATATGATTTTTAATATTAAAAGCCATTAAAGAAAGTATTTCATTTTGGATTTTGTCTCCTAGATATGTTGGCATTTTGTGAAATTCAGAAGCGCTATTTATGCGTCGTGTGTGTTCCGATATAATAGGATCAAACTTTTCTAGCATTTCAATACATTTAAAAAAATTACCATTGTTGCGATTGTAAAGATTATTGCTTTTGCCTCGAAGTGCTAAATTTTGTTTACATAAAAATTGAATTACATAAATTATTCGCTTTATTACTTCATACCATCGTTTACTGTCAATGTCTAATATTGTTTGCTGTAAATAATCAACAGTAGTTTTATTTTTGAACGATAGAAGCAACTCTGTCCATTTTTGTAGTTAGTAAAGTGAGTGGAAGTTTTTCATGACCGTTCAGGTACATTGCTATATATGCCAGTCATTAAATCCCTGAATAAATTTATTTTGCTGAGAAGGTTCGAAAAGTTTACAACAAAAGCAATAAACATTATTTTTCGTAATTGAGTAAATCAACCAATTTATATTACATTCTTCACCATTTTTTAAGTTTCTCTTATAGTAACTTTCAGAAAATTTTCGACCCAACAAATCGCGCGGAAAATTTAAGTTTTTTATTTGTTTAGGATCCGTTTTTATAATAGCTTGCCTAGATATGTGAGATATTGAAAATGTAAACTTTCACCATTAACACTCATAATAAAATACTTATCGGTGTTATCCAGTAACTTCCTAGTAATATGTATTTGATTACGTAGAAGAGCATTTTCAGTTCTTCTGTAAATATTATTCGCTTGCTTGTTATTAAAATTTCTTTTAATATAGATAAACTTTGGGATAATCTTTTGGTCTCGGCATCGTAATAAAAAAGTGAGTGACGATAATAATTGTGCTTTACGTTTCCTTAATTTTTCAAATTGTCTGATAAAACGATAAGTTTCCTCCCCATAAAGGACTGAAATATGAAAATGTAAACTTTCACCATTAACACTCATAATAAAATACTTATCTTTTTTGGGATTTTTTAATGGTGTACTTTAAATTATACAATCTAAACGTTTTTTTTTTTTTTGGCTGGCAAATTTCATTGTTAGCTTTCGTCGTAGAGAGTGTTCTGGTTTGTCATCTTTGAGGCAGTTTAATAATATTTAATTTTATGACCTAGTTATTCTTTACTAAAAAGAATTTATAGTTGGCTTTATGTTTCCCAAACTGTCATACTAATAGCAGGCTTATGTTTATGTTTTAATTTTTCAAATTTGACAAAATTGTTTACTACATCTTTAACAATTTCTAACAAACATTACTACTGACGAAGATAACTGTAAGTGTTATCGAAACGTTTAGATTGTATAATTTAAAGTACACCATTAAAAAATCCCAAAAAAGATAAGTATCTTATTATGTGAGATATTGGTTCCGGCCAAAGCCCTGGGTCATCAAATGCACATTTATTTATTGTATCTGTACCTGTCTCTTCAGTATAGTCCCCAGATCCAAAAAAAGGGGTAATTTCTTCAACGATTTGATTATCTTCACTGGGAGTTGGTCCTGGCTGACTTTGTATTTTGAATTCATCTACACTGCAACCGGGTACTGATTCCTGAATAGAATCTGGCGGATAATCTTGGTCAGTTCTGGTCGTTTGTTTCGTAAAATACTGTGTTAATCTTGAAGCATTTTTCTCTTGTTCTTATTGGCGTCTTTTTTTATTAATTAAATTTTGATACCCGGAGAGTTTCTTTTTCTTTCTTTCTAAATAAAAATATTCAATAAATTATAAATGTAATTGTTCTATTACCAAAAGTCTTGTTTGCGTTATTTGCTTTAGTTTTGCTTTAATTATAGGAAAGTATGAAGTAACATTTTCGAATAATTTCGCTTTTATTACTTTTTTTTTTCTAGATTTTGCAAACATGATCCCTATTGGGAAATGCGTATTGTTATGTATGTATGTTTATTTTAAATGCAAAATAGCTTACCTTTAATCTTTAATGTTCTTGATATTCTTAAATTCACATTCACTCATAAATATTTTAAAAATACAAGGTACATAAATTCTACACAAGTGCAGTACTGTTTGCTGAAGGAGAATGAAGCAAATAATATGTTTGTTCAATCATAGACGATTTCAAGTAATGCATGTTTTAACAAGACTAAACGAGTTAGAACGCTTGCGCTTCATTTTGTAAATTAGTGCGTGGACAAATTTCCGCCGCCGCGTCGCCCGCGCGCTCCCGCCTCCGCGACGATTTAATATGAAGAGTCCACTGTATATATGATACACGAACTATACGAACTATTCATGTTAGAACAAGAATAATTACTGAGATCATAAATAAGTTATAATAAAATAAGGCGATATTGAATTATTTTAATCGCAACCTATAACGAATTTTGAATTTATATACATTTTTAAGGCGTCTTCGGCGCTTTTGGCCTCCTGGCACCTGTGTTCGCTGACACATTCGACACGTGGACGGCGCGCCCCTGCTGAGGGGGACCTGTACTCTGGCCAGCTCGTAATCCCGACCTTAATCCCCTCGATTTTTCATTTTGGGGATTCATGTAAAATGATGATTATTCTGTAGAAATACATAATGAAGAGCAACTATGGATAAGAATTATGGAATCCGCAGATAGATTCCGTAATAAGAATTGAAAAATGTATTCAAGTACAAGGACAACAATTTGAACATCTTCTAAAAATTTAATGTTTTTTTTAATCACCTCCCTTCATTGTTGCTATTAAAATTTAATTGTTGAAGTGTTATATCATTGTTTTTGCAAATAAGTTACTTTGACGCTTTTGGATAATTTGCATGCATCGGATGCATTTTTCTCGTAAACCGTTGGTCCTGGCAACTTCAATAAGCTATACCTTTCTGAAGCAGATAAGATGGGAAAACAAATTTTTTCCGTCGAAAATGAGATACAGTGTAAGGCAAAAAAGGTAGGACCGATTCAAACAAGATGGAAACCTGTATGTGGCGCCCTCTGTTAGTAATAAAAGAACTAAGGTCATATGTGAATTCTGCGTGATAAAAAGTCCCTGTATACAAAATTTCGTCCGCTTATTACATCATTGTAAAAAGATATTAAAAAAAAACAAAAAAATAATTAAACTTCAACACCCTATATCTTTTAAACGAAGGCGTTGCGGACCTAAGTTCGTAAGAACTTTTTTTCTTATTTTAGCGTCCTCTATCGCGTGGCACTATGTATGGCACTTTTTTCTATGTCACCCTGTATAATTAAATAACAATATTATCAACATTGCCATAACTATTAAAACTTAGAAATTCTTTATTTTTGGTTTATGTCTGAGGTGTGTGTGATATTAATATTGAACGTCACAGTTCTGGGCAGTTGTAATATAAATACCACTGGAAGATAGTGATGGAGCCAGATCCAAAGTAGTATTGGTAGTATTCTCGCTGAGCACATTGTTGCGAACTTGATAACCTCTAGAAGTACTGGGTTGATTATGATCAATTTGAACTTGTTCAGTGATTCCCATCATCTCGTTAGTAATTTTTCTCTTTTATGCGAGAGATTGTTCATCATAGTCTTCTGCTATGGACGTTGATTTCCATCCTCCATGCTGTTTCAGAACTAGAATATCTCCACCAGTATTTACTAACAGGCCACAGCCTGTATAATGTTCGGCATTTGAAAGTATGAGATATTCAGCAATTTTTTGTGGAACTTTAGATATAGTATTTTTGCCAACTACTTGATTAATGCATTTTCCTGCTCTGAAGCACGCAAATAAACGTTTATGTTCAGTTTTGGGACGTAGCAAGATATATTTTTTATAAATGTGAATATAATTTGGGCCATTGACTGGCGAAGCATTCATTATGAATGACCTTTGTGAATTTGTTTTTGAGTTTGGGAATATTTACTATTATAAGAGTGTTTTTATCTTCAATGTCATCCAACGTCATTTTAATGAGCTCGTCACATCTACATGCTCCAGCAATTCCGAAAACAAGGAGAACCTACGAATTAAATTACAATTAAATTATCACAATTTTTTATTTATTTTTCACATTACCTAGTAGTCTACTGTAATATAAATCAAAACCAACAAATTAAAAAACAAAAAAAGATAACTTGTTTATCCTGGGATTGAACCTGCCACCTGCAGGTCTAGTCAAAATGTGAACCTTGCGCTTACCCACTCTGCCACCAGAAATGGCAGTATAATGTTGCGAAACCCGTGATTAATGTGGGTTGAGGTGTTGACAGATATTTATAATAACTAATTTTATTTTCAATGTATTCACACTCTCTTGTAATATTACTAAATACGTGCCTACCTACCTCCTGACAATATCTTACCTTCAATAATAAATATGCATCTATTAAAAATGTGTTTATTTCTTCTCTTGTAAATGTTTTGGTCTTGTTGGGTTTGTATCCTGCGTTTCGTCTTTTTAAAAAAGCTATTAATTTTGGGTATTTAATGTCTATGTTCTCTTTTACTTGCACCATTGTGCGTAGCATTGAATATTTTGACCATAACATTGATGTTTTTAATGTTTTACTTAATATCGAAAAGTAATCAAGTATAACATTTTCCGAATAATTAATGATATCGTTTTCTTCGGCCCATTCCTTATAATGTGAGTACTGTTTGTCATATATCTCTCTGGATTTTTGTGGTAAGAGAGATATAAGCACTATATTTACTTCTAGGATATCGGGCGGTGTATTTGTATATTCTAAGTCGCTTGAATCACTCATTTTAAAGAGTTATTAAATTTTAGTGAACGTAAACTGGGTGCCCACTTTAACACTGTTAAAAATGTCAATCACTTTGAGAACTGTCAGCCGCCCATAGCATGCTGCAATATTTTTATCCTAAAGTCGAAAATCTTGCCAAATTTTAAGCCAAAATATTTATTTAAAGTGTTAAGTTGAGGTAATATTCATAACTAAATTCTACCGTTTTGCAAAGAATATATAGGGTGTTCTATAAATAAAAACTGGAAATTTAAATATAATAGAAAAGGGAGGGTAGGTCAATGCTTATAAGTTATTCATTGTTGACAATGTACCGGGTGAGTCATTAAGGAAGGACGCCGGCTATATCCCAGAAACCGCTTATGTTACGACTCCCAAAAAAAAATTCTTCAGTAAATGTGGCCAAGAGAAAATGTTGGAAATCATTTTAAAGATTGTAAATAGACCGCTAGGTGGCGTAACTGCTGTAGTAAATTAAAAAATGTCTAATAAGTAACAGAAACTTAAGGAAAAGGTACATTGGAAATATCGTAGTTGTATTTTTGGGACAACTTTACCCATTTTTTGTACAAGAAGTTTTTCTCTAACTTCACAGGGTTTCCGTAGGGGGAGCTGCGAAAGTTGTCAGACAAACACGTAATTATCTTAGGAACCAGTCATCGAATCTTAAAAAGTAACATTTCGTTGGAAAGGTCTTTTCTTGCGCTATTCGTTGATGTATTAAAAAGTTAAGTTTGATTAACGAACAAAAAGCAGAGGACGCTTTCCAAATATTGCTGAAATTTTAGCGATTTTTTTCAAAATATTAAATAGAATGGTATGTTTTTTATATTTAAGTCAGAAAAAGCATAAAATTTCGCCTATACCCTGAAAATTTCAAGTCGATAACTTTGTTGGTTTCAATTTTAAACCTACTTTAAGTTCAGATCCATGGTAATGATTTTGTAGCGCCACGATCATCCAATAACACTACCAGACCAACAATGCATAATGACGATTTATCCATAGTAACATTAATTTTATCAATGTCAGTGTCAAGGAAATATTATCCTGAAATTTCCTCACAAAATTACCTCCGGCTTTGCGGTGGATGCGTGTGTATTGCGAAACGAGTTTCTTTGACTTATTGCCACATTCCTTTTGCCAACAATGCCCTCTAACCAGGAAGCATATGATATGATTGCAGTATATTTCGAGTGCATGCAGAATTCTACTGTTGCTGCACGATTGTATGCGGCTCGTTTTCCAGAAAGACGGCAGTACGAAAAGAGACTTTTTACTCGATTATCACAACGATTGAGAGCTACAGGACAATTCATCCCCCAGTTACTCACAGAGCACGCAGATCCCGAACGGAAGAAAATGATATAAACGTTCTAACGTATATCGAAATTAATTCAAATAGTAGCACAAGAGCAACAGCTCATGACTTGATACTAACACAAACTACTGTTCAGCGTATTGTGAAAGAACATAAGTAAGTTTTAAATAAAAGTTAGCTATTAAAAGTAGTAAAGTTATAGCTATTAAAAAACCATAACTTCAATTTTAATCTAGATTACATCCATACCATGTAGTCCTTCATCAATCACTGACTACAGCTGATTATGAGCAATGTTTAGACTACTGTTATTGGCTGTCGAATATGCTCATAGATAATCAACATCTGTTATCGCAAATATTGTGGACTGACGACGGTACATTCCGCAATGATGGTGGAGTAAATCGTCATAACATGAGTTATTGGTCCAGAACCAATCCTCGTTGGATGCAAGAAATTCAACATCAGGGCTGGTGGAGGGTCAATGTTTGGTGCGGTATTTTAGGAGGTCGAATTATTGGTCCTCACATTTTTGACGCACCACTTAATGGTTAAACGTAGCTTAATTTCTTGCGGAACGATTTGCCGATACTTTTAGAAGATGTGCCGTTGTTCACTAGGCGGCGGATATTTTTCCAACATGACGGCTGTCCGGCACATTTTTCAGTACGCGTGCGTGAATTTTTGAGTAACACTTTTCCTGATACATGGATAGGAAGAGGGAGCTTTTTTCCATGGCCAGCTAGCTACCTACAGTTCGTTACTCATTCTTTACTTTAACAGTTTAATAACCATTACCATTGTTACCTTCTAGGTCCCCTGATCTAACTTGTTTAGATTTTTATTTTTGGGGAAGAATAAAGGTCCTTGTTTTTACAATCAGGCCAACTACGTCTGAAAATATGGTCAATAGGATAAGAAACTCCATTCGCACCCTCTCCACAGCGGAGATAGAAACCGCTGTTTTGTCAACGCAACAGCGGTTGCAGCTGTGTATTGATAGTGATGGCAGACAATTTGAGCATTTAGGTCGCCACTGAGTAATGGCGTACTACTCATCTCTTGTTAATTTTCGATGGTCCACCCGGTGTAATTATTAACCAACGATAATAAACTAACCCCAGAAACTCAATGATAATAACTGTCAGTATTATCGAATTTCTGGGGTTAACTCTTGGGGCAGGGTTAACCCGTGTTTATAAAAGCTGGCCTAAGTAATAAACTATTATGTCAAAAAACTTTGCGTTTTATTGTTTTTGGATCTAAATTTAAAGTAGGTATAAAATTGAAACCAACAGAGATATCGACTTGAAATTTTCAGGGTATAGGCGAAATTTTATACTCTTTCTGACTAAAATATAAAAACATAATATTTTGAAGAAAATCGCTAAAATTTCAGCAATATTTGGAAAGCGTCCTCTAATGACTCACCCGTTACATACTGACGTCGCTACTTTTCCTTCCTAGGAGGAAAAGTATAACTTTCTTGCCCAATATAAGGCAGGAAAGTGTGTACTTTCGATAGAGGGAGGCGGAAAAATCTTTTTTGCACTACGTGGATTAAAAGTACTATTTGGTTCCCCCATTTCGGGGACTGAAGTGTTACTTTTAATCTCTAGGAATTAAAAAATAATTTAATCCTCAGAGGATCAAAAAATAAATAATTCACTCTACTAAATAATAATTTTATTAATAAAAATCAGCAATTAACATTTAACATGTACTTTTGATTAACATTTACGGATATATTTACATTTGTACAGTTATTAAACTTAACAAATATACCAAAATCGTTGTCCTTAGAATTAAGAACATTATTGAATGATGTTGAAACGATAGATGCATTGATAGTATCTATTTGGTTTTCTGAATCAATTTTTTTTTCATTTTCATGCCCAAAAATGTTTTCTGCTCTAATTTATAGAGCTTTCAACATATCCCTCAGTCACTGAAGACGACTTCCAACCTCCATGTCTTTTGAGAACGTCGATATTCGTCCCAGAATTGGCTAATAAAGACGCCGACGTTCGTCGAGAACAATGACCGGTGTATGAAGAGGGTTCAGGAAGTTTCAAAAAAGTTGCAATTCTTTGGTGTAGTTTTCGAAAGGTATTTTTTCCAATGGGTTGAGTTGAACATCTCCGGTCTTTATATTGGACAAAAAATCGTGAATGGTTTGTGTCAGGTTTTCTTAAAGCAATGGCATTTCTGCATAGTTTTATAAAATTGACTGGATTGTTCACTGAATTCTGAACAACGAATACTCGGTCAATATTGTTACTTGTATTTTTTATATTAACTAAGATAGAGTAACCCAAATCTGTAACATTCCGGATTGATAATTCAACTAATTCGTTTTCTCTACACGCTCCTGCTACACACATGATCAGTGCAACCTAAACATTGAACACAGTGTCAAAATATCTCTCAAAAAATTTATAGATGTTGTATTACTCATCTTAACCATTAAAAAATCGTCGTCTGGAGCTTGAATTATGAATTGATCGACTTGTTCATCAGTAAGAACTTTTGACTTCTTTGGCTTATAGCAGTCATTTTTTCCTTTCAGAAAAGTTTTTAATTTCGGATATTGGGATATGTTAATATTACTTTTCACCATTATCCTCAATTTCACCATAGAATAATTCGCCCACAAGGTGGAAGCACATACAGTATTGATTTTTTCATTGAAATATGCAAAAAAGACATTTTCATTGGTGTGATTTTGTATCTTCTTTTGACGGCACCATGTTATAAAATCTTCATAAGATTTTTCATACCCTTTTCTGGATTTTGAGGGCAATAGTTGGTTAACAGCCTCTTCAGCTGCTGCTTCAATATCAAACTCATCCATTTTCGCAACTACGCGTCGTCAACAGACTAAATTTTCACAATGGTGAATGTTCTTTATTATTTATTTACTCGTTGTTATGGCATTGAAACATCTGGGATTTTAAAAATAATTCATAAATTTCATTAGCCTTAAATAGTGTAGCTTCTTTGTCAAAGTGATTTTTCTAATAATTTAAATTTATCATAGATGTAATATTTTAATTTTAAAAAAATAATATAATTATTTCTATTATTACTCCACGAAGTGCAAAAAATAGTATAGATACCACGGGATTGAAGTTCCTTAATCCACCCCTAAAGCCCTCGACCAACAAACTCTATTCGCGGGATTAAATGAGTCACTTCAATCCCTTGTTATCTAATGTACTATTCAATTGCACGTGATCAAACTTCATGACGTAAAATTTAAACAGTGTCGTCAAATGTTTGTTTACATTTCAATATTCAATAGAAAGATTAAGTTAAATTCTTTATGTTGTTTCCAAACTTATGTTGATAAATTTCACAATCAAAATTAAAAGACACGCTGAAAGAAGACATTTAATACAGCGTAATTAAAACATTAATCTATGTATTCTAACAGCAGTTAAAGGTAAAAAAGGACCACCATTGTAACGTTCCGCTTTGAAAAACGAAATTAAAGATGCAATAATATATTTTCCTCTACTACCAAACCGTTTGCGAGACATAATTATACAACCGAAATCGAATACGACGAAATTTTTATTCTGAAAAGAACATATTTTTTATAACGAAGGCATGTAAACACGTAATACCCTCGAGGCACAAAACGAAATAAATCAACATATGAGGTTAGAAATTAAACAAGACCAATGGCAACGTCGATTATTTCAAAAGAATTCCGGCAAATCGCTCTAGCCAAATTCACTAGAATTCTCTGCGGTTTGTAATGCTGGTACGTTGGTATAATAAAACGTCATTCTGACGGCATAGATCACATGGTTTTGAACAGAGTTTACATAGACTATAATAGTATATACACCTCAGGAAAGAATGCTATTCTTCCCTGGATATTTTGTAACTAATGCGTGTTTTTTTTAGAGGGGGAGACATTTAAATTAAAATAAAACACAGAAAAATGTTTTTAATATCCATAGAATTGGCTACATTTGACAGATCATTTTATGGCATTAATGTTTGAATATGATTTCGGGCACATGACTGCCGAAGCTGGCACGTACATGGTGTAATCTGGAGGTCCAATTTTCACACACTCTTCTGGGTACATCAGGCTGAATTTCAGAAATAACGCGTCGAATATTGACTTCCAAGTGCTGAATTGTTTCTGGTTTATCAGCGTAGACATGTGACTTTACATATCCACAGAGAAAATAATCTAAATGCGTCAAATCACAAGAACCAGGTGGCCAATTAACAAGTCCATTTCGTGAAATTAATCGTTCGCCAAAAGATTCTGTTAGTAAATTAAATGTATCGCGCGCTGTGTGGAATGTGGCGCCGTCTTGCTAAAACCACATTTCTGCAACATTAATACCTTCAAACTGAGGTACCGAACAGTTCGTAATCATGTCTCTGTAACGCACACTATTGACTGTAACGCTCTGACCATGATTATTTTTGAAGGTCTGTGGACCAATGATTCCACCGGCCCATAAAGCTCACCAAACGGTGACTGTTTTTGGATGTAATGGTGTTTCGACAATGGCTTTTGGATTTTCATCATTGCAAATGCGATAATCTTGTTTGTTGACGTACCCATGCAACCAAAAGCGTGCTTCATTGCTGAATAAAAATTTCTAATGAAATTGTGGATCAATAGTAACGTTTCCTTCGGCCCATTCAGCAAATGTACGGCTGGAACGGTGATCGTGTGGCTTCAATTCCTGTACAAGTTGATTTTGTAAGTACGTAAATGGAGATCTTTACGCAAAATTTTCCATGAAGTGGATGGACACAGTTTAATTGTTGAGCACGACGACGAATTGAGACATTTGAACCATCATCAATACTTTGCTGCACTCCATCAATTGCTTGTTGTGTGTCTTACGGGATGCGTACTATCGTTTAGAGTAAACGTATTGCGAAAACGATCCATAGTTTTTCGAATTAATCGTTTTGATGGACGATTATTAGCACCATAAAATGCACATAATGCCCGATGAGTTTCTCGAATTGAACCGCGTTTTACAAAATACGTTTGAACAATTTGCAATCGCTGCTCCGTTGTGACTCTATTCCCTCCAGCAACCACCTAAGCAACCCGCAAACAGATTAGCGCTCAAGTAGTATTCATTCAGTATTGATTAATTGCTTTTATTTTAAATTATAACTTTTAAAATTGTAGAAACGTATCGATTTAAAAGCTCGTATGTCCCTGGTTCCATCATTAATTATTCTTTAATTCATAGACATTATTCTCATCGTTTTTCCTCTTTTTAGCTTCTTTTCTAGAAAATCTCCAAGCAAATAATTCCAAAATAGTGACCACACATTAATAACTAAATTATTAATTATTTTTTATTGCATTTTAAATTAAGGTGAAGCGGGGGTAATATAATTATGTTTGTATTAGTTCAACCTTAAAGGCCTCTGTACCTTAAGTGTCTCTTTTAAAAATTCGAATCAGGTGTGTTCCTCAGGGACACGTCTAACAATTGTACTACTTTAAACGAATAATTTAAATTTACAAAAAGGTATGCATTTTTTTAAACCATTTCACTGCATTACAATAACCCCGAGACTTGGGGACAACGTAATAGTCGTTTGCACATTTATACATAAGAGTAACAAGGCATTTTGGTTGCTGTAAAAGTTCACAAAAAAATACACAAACTGATTTTATTCTTTAAAAAAAAGTATCTGGTGTGAAATGAAATAATTTTAATAACATTTTTTTAGGATCATTACGCATTATGCAACTTGTTCTATAATAAGTTCATTACGAAAATAGGCAAAATTGTAAAAACAAAAACAATAGTGTATGTCAAACAGACGTTTAAAACTTCATGACAGACAGAGGTCAATAGACATCTAGATGCAAACTTAAATAATTAAAGGAAATGAAATAATTTTAATTATAATTTTTTAGCGTAAGTATGCTTTCATAAGGAAAACAGGCAACATTGTAAAAACAAAAACAATAATCAATGTCAGAGTGACGTTTAAAACTTCATGTCAGATAGAGATTAATAGATATAAATGCATTTTCATTTAAAAAATCCAAAGCCGCCCGCTTCAATAAGATATCAATAATACAGTTTAACCATTTTCGTTATGTAATTAATTTTTAGACTTACCTTTATAAAGAAAAGTTATGTAAAATTAAATTTTCTTTAAAAAATATGTCTACACTATTTCTTATAAAATTAATCGTTATTCTGGTATTGAAAAAATTTGAACACTTAAATTCTACCTTAGGAATTTTTTTCCGTTAAATTATGTGTTATATCAAAAAAGTGCATAGATCGTAATTAATCGACATGTTAAAGGTCTATTTCTGGGTATTTTTATATCTTTGAAATATGCAGCTGTTTAGAAACATTTGATGAAAACTAAAAACAGCCCCTAACAAACACTCCCTCTCCCCCGCTGGATTTCTCTCAAACTCTAATCAGCTCCAAGTCAAATGAAAACAATCTTGAATACAAAAGTTTAGGTACGTAGGTATTTTCGTTCTAGAGTTATCGTGGATACTAGCATATATACACACACACACGCGCACGCACACGCGCATACGAGCACAGACACACACACACACACACACGCGCGCGCGCGCTCACACTCACACTCACACACGCACACACTTACACACGTTGACGTGCGAACACGCGGACACGCAGACGCAGGCGCAGGCAGGCGCAGACGTAGGCGCAGTGTGTGTGTATGTGTGTGTGTGTGTGTGTGTGTGTGTGTGTGTGTGTGTGTGTGTGTGTGTGTGTGTGTGTGTGTGTGTGTGTGTGTGTGTGTGTGTGTGTGTGTGTGTGTGTGTGTGTGTGTGTGTGTGTGTGTGTGTGTTCGTGTGTGTGTCTGTGTGTGTGTGTGTGTGTGTGTGTGTGTGTGTGTGTGTCTGTGTGTGTTTGTGTGTGTGTCTGTGTGTCTGTGTGTATCTGCGTGTGTCTCTGTGTGTATGTGTGTGTGTGTCTCTGTGTGTATGTGTGTGTGTGTTGTTGTGTGTGTGTGTGTGTGTGTGTTGTGTGTGTGTGTGTGTGTGTGTGCTGTGTGTGCGTGTGTGTGCGTGCGTGCGTGTGCTGTGCGTGCTTGTTTGTGTATGGCGTGGTGTGTGTGTGTGCGGGTGTGTGTGTGTGTGTGTGTGTTTGTGTGTGTTGTGTGTGTTTGTGTGTGTTTGTGTGTTTGTGTGTGTTGTGTGTGTCTGTGCTGTGTGTGTGCGTGCTGTGTGTGGTGTGGTGTGCTGTGTGTGCGTGTCGAGGTACGGGTGGCGTGGGCGTGGCGTACGTCCGCGGGTGCGCAGGTGCGTGCGTGCGTGCGTGTGTGTGTGGTGTGTGTGTATTTTTGTGTGTGTACGTGTGTCTGTGCGTGTGTGTTTGCGTGCGTGAATGTGTGCATGCTGTTTTTATTTGCACTGAAGTGGATTATATTTGGAGGAAAATCGAGCGGCGCAGAGTAGGGTTTATTAAACGCAGTTTTTGGTTTTTATCAAATATTTCTGAAACAGTTGCATATTTCAAAAAAATAAAAATACCCACGTATAGATTTTAAGATTATACATTAACATTGTTTTGTGTAATTTTTTGGTGTGAAGCGTAATTAGGCAGGAATAAAGTTTCTAGGGTGGAGTGTATGTATTCGCTCAATTGTTTTCAGTGTCTGAATAACGATAAACTTTCTGTGAAAATGCGTTTTGTTTATCTTTACCTTCCAGCAGTAAGTTGTTCATAGTTATTTGTATTACAAGCCCAGAAAATGTGTGTTTGCGAGTACGAGTAAACCATTTTATGTCAGAGTGATACACAAGATTTTTTTGCCGACGTCAACGATTGTTATTAAAATCAATAAACAAAATTGTCGAATTTTTTCAAATTTCATACCTGTTAAAATTAAGTTGGCAATACTGACAACTAATAGTAACCAATATAACCTAAACAATACAATTGCGAAGTTATTCATTACTCGATTTTTGTAGGTGCTTTACCATTTTGTTGACTTTATAATAATTTGTCGATTATGTCGAATATTCTATCAGTTGTTCCACTACAACGAATACCAACTGTCATTTAGTATTATTTTTACCGCCGGAACATACAGTTTCCCGATGCATTTGCGGCCTGCAAATGCCCTAATACAGAACGAAGCCACAAAAAGAAAATTTATCCACAAATTTTTCAGCCAAGTAGTGTTTATTGAATTATTGGTTAAATATTTTTAAATAATGATCTTTAGAATTGTGCATCTTTAGCTCGCGTTTCAATTTATTCTATGTATTGCCTTCATCATTCTCCCATTCCTCTGACTTTCTTTGTAGGAATCTTTCTTATTCCTTTATTTTTTAAATTGTTTTTGTGGAAGTGCGCAGTGGAACTGGTTTCTAATCCTTCGTTCTTGTTGTTTTCCATTTATTTGACCACTTTCCCATCAAATCTCTAAACAAACAGATCTTATACTGTGATCATAAAGTTTAGGGGATTAGTAAATAAAAAGTTTTTTGTTAATTTTCTGATACATTTATTTTATTGCCATCAAAATAGCGTCCATCCGAAGCATTGCACGTATGCTTATCCATTCATACATAGACTTTTCATAGTCCGATGAATGGTTTTCAATTCCTTCGCTGCTTTTCCTTTATTTCATGTATGCTCAAAAATCTCTTAACACGAAGTGGTAAAGGAAAATGTCACAGGGTGCCATATGCAGAGAATACAGTGCTTGTTGCATGCCATTTACTGCATGTTTGGTCAAATAATTGGCCAAAATCCGTGGTTTCTAAGAGGAAGCATTATCATGGTGCAAAATCGAAGAGTTGGTTTTTTTCACTATTCCGGTCGTTTTCTATGCACATTTTCAGGCCATTACGGCCAGGTAATACTACCGTTCGGACCTACTCATAATGAACAACGCCTTGATAAACAAAGAAAAATGTGACCATAATCTTAATTTTGGAAAGACTTTGACTAGCTTTCTTTGGTTTTAGTTCATTTTCATAGTGTCACTCGGATGATTTTTGGACAATTTAGACATCATATTCGTAAGTCCATGCTTCGTCACCAGTAATTAGAGGTTTCATCATGGTAAGATGGTCCGGACGAAATTCAGGTCTTTCGGCACAGGTTGTGCTGCAACGCGTTTCATGCTCAAAATATACACGACAATGTGCCGGTTATACGTGATGTTGATTTTGACGTTATCATAGGTTGTCGATGTCGAAGGAGGTCCAGTACGAGGTGCATATTCAACTTCTTTGAATCTTTTTTTGAATGCCGAATACCACTCGTGTGCTCGTGTTTTCGAGAGAGCTGAGTCTCCATAGGGTTTTTTGTAACATTTTTAATGCATCTGCACAGGAAATTTCGTTGGAAATACAAAACTTCAGATAAAGTCTTGTTCAATATTTCTTCCATTTTGTATTACGACGAAGTGCACACACTGGATTGAGGTAAACCGGCGCCAAATAACTACAAGTAATACAAATGGCGCTCGCGTTTGGTAGAAGTATTGGGCAAGGTTGAGAGAAAAATGTTTTTTCGATTTAGTAAAGCGCTCATCATTTGAAATACAAATTCTCGGAGCTTTTTGATCATAGTAATATATACTTAAATTTCAGATAAGAACATGCATTTGTTTTTGAAACTACTATTTCCGAATCTTAAAAAATACTTTAAATTACAGTCCATAGTAATCGCTAACAGAAATGTTATGTGACAGACAATACTATTGACATCTGGCGGTTTCTAATGGAAATATCGCTTAAAAAAGAGTAAATGTGACCATATCTGTTTTCATAAGAAAATGAAGAAAATTGGTGCCCGAGTAAAGACTAAAAATCGAACAAAACTTAGTCCACAGCAGTTTTAAGTATAAGAAATTGTTTGAGCTATAATTAAAAGTGTAGTATATTTTATGTTGATTTTCCAAAATCGGACACTTTTAATCTTAAGAAATCTGTATCTAATAATAACATTAGAAAATGTGCCGAAGTAATTCTGTAAATTGCAATGTTATATTTAACTTTTTTAATTATTTTGCACATAGAAATAATGACCAACGAAAACGTTTCAAATTGTTAAAAATTTAAAGTAGCGCCCGAGCATTTGTTTATATATTAAGAACAGAAAAATAACTTTATTTAAATAAACACCTTAATAATCAATCGTATTTAATTTAAAAGGTTTTGATCAAATGAACAAAGAAGAAATTTGTGTTACCTAAAACTTAAATTTAGTTACCGCCCGAGTAAAAATTGTTTTAAATAAATTATTTTCTCTTGCAGGTAATCAAAAATACACCGTACCGCACAACCCCAACAATTTGCCCGGTGGTCGCCAGCATAGCGTAAGTAGTTCGGTTTAGGTATTTACTGCGGTGGTGATTTTCGGCACATCTAACACAACGTGCTACAACCTTTGAAACAGCGCCGTGGATGACCAAAACCGTGACACTTCCCCAACGAGATTTTCACCTCAAGTTCTCTTCCATCGTGTCACGAAGACGGCTTCGTACTCTATGGCTCGGATTTTTCATCTACCCATTTGTTTAGTATTTTGATCAACATGAGGAGATCGAGCATTTTTGTTGCTGCATCTTGTAATTAAGTGATTCAGTGCTACATAGGCGTAGGTCAAATCAAAACGTTACTTCTATAGGGTGGTGTGCGGTATCGTGTGACATAGAGTCCTCAACTGCCTCTGCGCCCCTGAAGGTCCATTTTCTTTCGTTTGAAAACGTATATATCATTTATTTACATTCAGAATACATAATATTTACGCTCTATTTACATTCGGAATAATATTTACAACGATACAAAATAAATGCCTGATAGTTTCTGTTCAGTGTCGGTTTGGACGTCTGAGGCACTCCGAGCGCGAAAGCGGACGATGTAGCGCCGTGAATCTGCCACCGGGATATTATAAGGGTATCTTGAGCTCAACAGGAAAGGGGCTATGTACAGATCCCCGGTTAGATCTTCCTTGCTATAGGACAGTTAAAGCTAGATCTGCCGTTGTTTGGCCGCACGCCTGCTTTTAAGGCAGTCCAGCGCGTGGGGGAACTCGTCATGCCTTGGTGTGGGTGCATTTTCTTCGCGGGAGCGTGCGCGCTTTTTGTTTGATTGTAGCTCCCCTCTGGGTTCGGGAATTTTGCCCGTGGCGTGCCACCACAGTACCCCGTGCTGGCGAGTCTATTCGATTTGAAATCACACTTTCAGTTTGGCTCTCCTTCTGCTGTGGGTGGTGATGTTGGCACCCTCTGTCGTCGGTTCGTCGTGGTGTATGTTTGGTTCACCCGCAGATGGTGAGGTTCCGTATGTGCTCATGTATGTTAAGTTACATATGTCTACTTCCGGTTGGTCGTTCACGGATTCCCCCTGACAGTCGTAGGGTTTGGCCATATACCATCTCCGCCGCTGTGGTTTTTATGTCCTCCTTCCATCCACGTCGTATCCCCAGAAGTGCAATGGGTAGGGCTTGGACTCATGCTTTAGCGTTATGACATCGGAGGGTATCCTTCATCTGTCGGTGAAAACGCTCTACCATTACGTTTTCCCGGGGATGGTAGGCTGTTGTTCGCATTCTCCTGAATCCTATTAGTTTTTCGAGGTTTTTGAAGAGTGCAGCTTCGATCTGGCGCTCCCGGTTGGTGGTGACTCTCAAAGGAACTCCAAATCGCGAAAACCAAGTAGGGAAGAATTCTTGGGCTATTGGTTCTGCCTCGATGTTTGCGATGGGTATAGTTTCGGCTCATCCCGTGAATTGTAAAATTGTATTTCGCTCCTTTGTTTTCGGGTAATGGTCCTACTAAGTCTATATATACATGTTTGAACATATTACTCGTCGCTGGAAATGCTGATGGAGGTGTTTTATTGTAACGCGTTATTTTGGCTAGTCGGCACTGGTTGCACTGCTTCGTCCACTTTTTTGCAGTCTTTGTTGATGCCGGGCCATATGAATCTGCTCGTGATCATTTTTCTTGTGGCTCGTGCCCCTCGATGCGCTAGCTCATGAAGGTTCTGGAAAACTGCGCGTCTGAAACTTCTCATAAAGATGGGCTTCGCGTCGGATAGCATCCGTATCCGATTTATATGCAGGCTTGTCTGATTTTGTAGGGGGTCTCGTAGCACTGGGTCTTTTTCTTGGTCTGTCTCGAGTGCTTTGAGATCGATATCGTGCGTAATTTGCTCGATCCTGGATAAGGTGTCTGCTACCATGTTCCCTTTACCCGCGGTGTGACGGGTGTTGGTGGTATATTGTCCGATGTAATTCAGATATCTAAATTGTCTAGGCGTACACTTCTCTGAATTCTGTTGAAACGCGAAAGTGATCGATTTGTGGTCTGTATAAATCGTGAAGGGCCTGTCTTCCAACAGGTGTCTGTGTTGTCCAAGAATGGGAGTGGTTGCCATTTTCCTTATTCCTGTTGCTGTATTACGCCTCCCAAAGCGAAATTAGACGTTAATTACCTACTTAATATCTAACTACGATTTCCTAAGTTTTACTTACTTCATCAAATAGAGTTGTATTCAAAACTTAGTTAAGCACATAATTTCTGTTTAACGTAGATACAGGGTAAGTCATTACTAATAGTATTATGGTTAGGTTTAAGAATAGTTAGTGTTTTTGATAATTTCCATATTTGTACAATTGTAAAATGAATAGTAATAACGGGTTTAAATTCAGTGTTAGTCAAAATTTTGCTAACTTGAGAAGTGTGCGATATACTCTAAAGTATGTAGAAGTAACTACTCTAAGGAGTAGTAACTAACTCAGTACACAGCTAGAAACTGGTTATAGCAAATATTTGCTTTCTTGTCGGGACACTCCACAAGAAGAACCATTAAGCTCAAAAAAGTGCTTTAAAAAGCTTACACTTACTATATAAGAAACCTCACAGTCCATGAAAAACGCCACTGGCACCACTGTGGTCTAAATTTTTGGATGATTTACATAGGTTAAGATTGTTGGATGATAATCATAGAAAACTAGATAAATGTCTACTTGATGAACACATTGATCAATTCTCACGAAATTATGTTAAAGCAAGAATCCTTTAACTTAATGAGTTTAATTAGTATCAAAATAATTAATACCTAATCTTTAAATAAACTTTGGAAACGTAACTACTTAAAAAAATATTGACAGTATCCCTTAATATTTGTGTCAAGGAATAAACAAACTAGTGAAACGTATTCCCATGAACTCGTATATTCGTCATAAATGATCGAACAAAAGAAGTACTACAGTCAATAAACGTTATTCGCAAATGAATAACATACGTTTACTAAAGTGTAGGCCACTTTGCATATATATATATATATATATATATATATATATATATATATATATATATATATATATATCCTTTTCACCTTCCCGATTGAACACCACAATCTTAGTTTTGTTCACGTTTATCTTTAGGTCCATGTTCTCACAGACTGTATCAAACATCAGCAGTTTGTAGCACATCCGCACTATCACTTAATAAGACTGTCATGTACATTCACCAGAACTCGTACATTTACATTTACGTAACCAACCATTACACCATTTGTATCGGTACATACTTGCCTAACACATTTATCCATGTGTACATTGAATAACCAAGGTGACATCACAGCCTTGTCGCACTCCTTGCTCATTATTCATTTAAATTTCAAATAAAGTATTCACTTACACCTCGTCTTACCCTAAGAGACGCCTGGATACCGTTGTGTACTGCTCTTATTCCTTTTATTAGACCTTTATTTACGCCATATCCATTTAATATTTCCCACAGCTTCTTCCTATTCACTCTGTCGTATGATTTCGTATTTCGTATGATCAAACTTATTCCTCTGTAGTTCTTGCAATCACTCTTGTTCCCGTTACCCTTATGCAGTGGTACACTGATGGCGATCTTCCAATCCCTTGGCACTTTTCCACGCTTAAGGCATACATTGAATAATTCACACAATCTTCGCATAAGCTTCGCACCAGAGATTTGATCTACACCTGCTCCTTTACCGTTTTTCAACCTTCCTACCGTTTTCTCTACCTCATTTATCTCAATATCCTTCTCAGTTTCATTCACCATTCCTTCTACATTCTCCTTATTTAACCCTCCCGTCTTACTTTCCTCACAACTGCTTTCCCATACTTTCCATACTATTTCGTTGCCCGTATTCGCCACCCTTGCAGTGTTCTGTTTTGGGTCACGTTTTGTATTTTTGCCCCATTTTCAGAAGAGTTTTTTGTTTCCCTCAAAATCATTCTGCATTTTCTCTCCTTCCACAGCCGTCACTTCCTCTTTACTTATTTTCACTACCGTCTTCGCTTCTTTGTTTCTTAATCTGTACACCTCATACAATCGCTTTTTCTCGGTCTCATTTTTTTGCAGCAACCATTGCCATTTACACATCTTTTTTCTTACATACTACATTTTTTTACCGATTCATTCCATCAAGCACGTTTTTGCTGTCTACCTATAGCCACTCTTCCACATAGCCGCACGGCACAATTGACAACACAGTTGACATTTTGAACGTTCGCACTACGTTGTTTTCCTTCTCCAGACCCACTTTTTCCCTAAACACACTCTCATTACAACCAAAAAGTGGTCCGATCTATAATCTGTTCCGTACATTACTTTTGTGTGTCTCACCAGGTTTCTAAGTCGTTCATTATACATTATCAAGACAATCATACTTTTAAATTCACCTCTTTGCCATGTATACATATGCGCATTTTTATATTTAAACCACCTATTAAATAGATACAAACAGGCTTCTCTCCACACATATGTTCACCAGGCGTTCAGTATGTTTTCTCTGTACACCCTCCCATCCGTTCATATCTCCCAATATCCCAATATCATCACGTTCTCTACATCATTCCAGAAGTTCTCACACTCGTGGTCTCTTTCTCCATTCACCGGTGCATAGCATGCGATAAGAAAAATTCTTCGAAACTCAACTTTTATTCAAACCCACTTTACCCGGGGAGATACCAATTCCTACTGCTTAACACATCGTTTCGCTTTTTCACTTACGATCACCCCAACTCCTTTTGCACCATGCATTTCAGTCTCAACTCCTGACCATAGTGCTAGGCTGCCATCTTCCATCTCCACAGCTTCCTTTGCTTTGCGCTTTGTCTCCGATATACACAGAATAACAAGCTACCTATCGTACATCACATTCGCAATTTCAAATTCTTTAGCATGCATATCTTTAACATTTCACGTACCGACCCGCCATTCATTCCTTGCACTGTCGTCAGCAACGGGGCCTATATGTTTCGACATTGACCGCCTCTTGCAGCCAGGTCGATCCGTGGTAATTGTATTGTTCTCTTGAGTAATGACATAACGGGCAGACCGGTTACTAGCCAACGCGTGCTCCGGACGATGTAGCATTCTCTACTAACGGTAACGTCCTACTACTGGACAGTGCTTTGTCTACTGCCCCAGCACGTAAGGATGTAAGAAGTAGAAATATAGACAGAGTCAAGAAAGGTATAAATAATATAGTGTACTTACTGTATGAATATATATATATATATATATATATATATATATATATATATATATATATATATATATATATATATATACATTTTTTTTACTTTTCTATCACATTATGGTTCAATTGATTGTTCCCTATGCGATTCTTGGTTCTCGTCTACTTACCGGACTTGCTGTTATTTATTTGCGACCGAATGATTTAGTTATTTTTAATTCAGATTTCCTAGTTAGAGTTAGTCATTTTTTTATTTAATTTAATATTTATTTATGTTTTTTATGGATTTGGTCTAGTTATTTATGTTTATCACCAGCTAATAAAACAAATCCTTATGACAATGGTTATATTTCTGTATTGTTATATAAAGGGGATTTATCGTATTGTCAAGTAACTGCATTGAACACAAAACTGAATATTACTTAATCTAATTAAAAAAAAGATCGTGCAGAGGTTATATAGTACCCCAATTTGTTTATGCTTAGTTTCGTGGCTGTTGACAGCGTTAAGATTAAAATAACTTATTTATTTTGGTTTATAATTTAGGTTTCAACTTGCATATCATTGTCATTTTAAACTAATCAAATCTGTTTTATTATTATGGTCGTGAATTGTGATAACTTCTCGTTTCTGTTTTTTTAAATTTCACTTCTATTTAATTGAAGGGTAATAACAAATAACTATAATGACACTGTTAGCCCTCCCGACTTTAATTGTCTACTTTTAGGATTAATTAATTATAATTAAGATTAAATATAGTAACAAAGTTAAAAGTTAGATTAAATTTTGAATTTGTTGTCAGTAGTGGTTAAGGGCCGGTTCTGGACTAATTCAAGGCCACTCGCCCTCGTGAGAAATGTAAGCTTTTGGATCTGTTCAAGGTCAAACTTTTGGCGGGAAATTTACATTTTTGGAGCTTGCTAAAAATGGAAATTTCAATGTCACCATCCTCATCATATTACAAGGTCACTCTGCGGTCAAACGTTTTGGCGGGAAATTTGGATGTCAAGGTCGAAAGCTAAAAATTGAAATAGCAATATCATCATCATATTACAATTCTTAGAAGTCTAAAAATAGAGTGGTCAAGGTCAACGATTATTGACCTGTGGGCGTATCGTATGACATTTCTTAGAAGTATAAAAATAGAATAAGTTTATGGAAAGAAGAAGAAATTTTTGTCTAGGTTAGTGGTTTTGAAGGATGCGGATTTATAATAAAAGGCTTCCTTGGGTGCGCACGATTAAGTATTAGCAGAAATGACGAACATGATAGTATGCAAGATAAGAAGCCCAACAAAAGAACAAGTATTAACTATTGTTGAGCGAAAGAAGAGGTTCGAAGTGTTGATACGAAAGATTAAAGATTTAAAGGTAGATTTAGGGGTGTATGAAATAAATAGAAAAATGAGGCAGCTTCGAGTTTGAAAATAAAAAAACATTTAAACATATTTGGTATTAATATGTTGTAGTGTTTAAATATTGTATTTATATGTAATAAATAATAAAAATTGTGACGTTAGGAAAAGCTTTTAATTTTAAAATGCACCATACATAAAGTGAACCCTGAAATGTTATGCAACTAACAATACTCCCGTGATATTTTGCATAAATTTATATTCACATTTTAATACTGTACAAAATCAATAAATTTTTAAGATAAATACTGATGTAAAATAAAATCCTTTAAATAGACGAATGAGAGTTTGAAAATAAAAAAACATTTAAACATATTTGGTATTAATATGTTGTAGTGTTTAAATGAGTTATTGTGTTTGTATGTAATAAATAATAAAAATTGTGATGTTAGGAAAAGCTTTTAATTTTAAAATGCACCATACATAAAGTAGCATAATAATGAAGTTCTAACCCTGAAATGTTATGCAAGTAACAATACTCTCGTGATATTTTGCATAAATTTATATTCACATTTCAATACTGTACAAAGTCAATAAATTTTTAAAATAAATACTGATGTAAAATAAAATCCTTTATTTATTTCGGAAATATTTGTAATATGTTGTTCATCTAAAAAATTCTAACGTTTTTTTTTATTAAAGAAAGCCTTCCTTAACTAGGGAATATTACAGATCACTATTCGATATAAAATGTACATTTTTAATACTTTCCAAATTAATTGAATATCAATAGGAAATATGATGTAATATAATAAATGTTTAACATATTTGTAAAGTATTTGTAATATGTTTTTTTCTAAAATACATTCTAACGATTTTTTATGAAATAAAGTAATACTAACTCTCACAATGTATCTTTGGACATTTTACATTTATATATGCAATTACAACCCATTTTAAATGAATTGTGCTCGTAATGAGTGAAAAGCTTGCATTGCCCATATAGTATTATCAGTATGATTTGTAATATTATATTTAACTTGAAATACAAGTATTGTACTAGAATGGAATGTATAATAGCAATTATTGTTGTGTAAACGATAGACGTGTACTTGAACTATAAAAGTGATGTATGTTTGAAGGTGTGTGATGTAAGTAAAGATGTATGTGCATATCTATGGAAATAGATAAAAGACGACTCGATGTGGACGTCCTTTTCCTCAGGGTGTAGGAGGGGATGTGGGGGAGGGTGAAAATAAAGTCCTACAAAAGATGCGCTCCTGAAAATTTAAAATTTGCACCTAATTCTCAGAAACAAATTTTTTTTTCAACGCAGTTGTGTTTTATAAGTGGCAATTTATCAATTTCAAAATATGAAAAAATGACTTAAATTAACCAATTCCATTTTGAAACAACAAAGAGCACTTAAAACACAACTTTTTGTACTTACGTAAGCTCAGAAGAAACATGCATGCAATTTATCCATTTCATATATAAATGTATCAAAATGCTCCTTAAATTAACCAATTCAATTTTGAAACAACAAACAGAACTTAAAACATGACTTGTTTTTTAATTTAGTTTGATTAGGACTCCAAATTTACAATTTTCGATGAAGCGTCGATATTACTGCTTCAAGAATTGTAGGATAATGAACGCAGTTATTTTGATTTGAAAGCATTTTATGCAGGTGTGAATGCGAATATTCTATATTTATCTTAGTCACCAATTTACATTGCAATTTTGAAACGGGATTTGCAAATGTATGAATTAAATTGTGTCATTTGTATTGCATAAATACATGGCGTAAAGTTTTCAGATTTACATGCTTTTGGGAACTGCTTTGGCTTTTATTTAACGCAAGCTTTTTTCACTTTTAACTGTACTATATTATCACACTTTTTTATATGCATATTTTACAATAAATAAATTTGTAACGCAACATGCACTTAAAATTTGTAAAAAATAACTGCTTTACTTTGATGTAGAAATTTATACATGAGTAAGTCAGACTTCCAGATGTTTTCAATTTTTTCCTTAACGTAGATCATTTTACTTTTCTAGCGCAAATTGAACTATCACTCACATTTTTTTAGCTGTAGTAAATTTTTTTGGATAATGAGAATAATTCACGAGAAATAATAAAAATATAAAAAAAATTTACATTTATTTTTTACAGTGAAAAGATAACATTAAATTCCACAAAAAAACATATTAAACACATCACACATCCATCCCTTCCAACGTACGCAATATATTTTCAGTCTTTACTATATTTTGCCGCACACTCTAAATATTGATTAGCCTCTACCAGTTCTTCATTCAGTCTTTCCACTCGCCCCATCCCCACCACTTCACTATTAATATAGTCATTGTGAAGCTTTCGTAACCACCGAATACTGTTTTCCCTAAAGGCCTGAAGAGTTGGTGGGTCCTGCTCATCATCCTGCTGTGTGAGGCTATAAGAGCCAAATTTTTTCCTCCATATTGTAGGTTTCGCAACGGTGGTGGTTGTGGGGGTGTCGCTATAACCGTGGTTGCTGGCGTTATGCTGAAAAGATGAATAATTTTATTGGTACTAAAAATTCTCTATGAATTAATAAAAGGAAACTATAATATTAATTAAAATTATACATACCTCTCGAAATACTTCGAAAATTTATCCTCCACACCACTATCCCTCGTAGAGATTATGGGGATGGTCTCTTCAAAGGGTGCTGGTTCTGCGGTGTTATTTGATGGGTGCACCAAAACATCATGCAAAATACAAGGTTTTGCCTGCCTTTTTAGTGAAAGTTTAGATTGTTTGCTGGACGAAGCCATTACTAATGTTGAGTAATTAATGAGCATTCAATTGAAACTTTAACATTATATACACATAACGTTAACGAAATTGATAACAAGTGGAAGTGGTTAGTACAATGAACTGACCTGAGCAAGCAGAGGTGACGAACTCTAATGAATGCAGCATAATCTAGACATGAGAAGGCATTTCGCATGCTGTTAGCAAGGTTAAGTTAATGCATATTCTTAGTAAACGCCACAAAGTGCAATGTATGACCTTTGCAAGCAAAGGTAATGCAGAATAAGCCATGAGAACAGTATTGATGTCAAGGTTAATAGATGTTCCCAGTAAGCGCTACAAAATGCAATCTATGCATCTGTCTATGAACACTGAAGCTCTTGCAACAAGTTATAAGCAGTGTTGACCTTGAATGCTGGGTTTATATTACTATATAAGCAGCTAAAGAGCAGTTTTATACCAGTCAGTATATTGCACTCCCGACTAGAATTGCAATTGTATACCTAAAGTACTTCTATAGTTACTTAAACTATTAATTTTTACATATCAGTTATAATAAATATAATATTTGTTTCCATTACTACATAATCGACAGCGCGTGTGCTTCATATTTTCTTGCAGTGTTGGATACAGTTTTGAAGGTAACTATGAGTAAGGGTATACCCAGTAGTAATGATATTGTTAATTTAACAAGAAGTATTATTCCATTGTTGAAAACCAAAAATGAATTTGTGAAGCACATCCGTATAATTAACACTAATATTAAGCTATTGCAAGATATAATTCAAAATAAAATTTATTTAGAGATATGCGAAAATTTGCTTCAACTCGAAAGTAATTTATCATTGCTAAAGTGTTATCTTATAAGAGTTAAACAGTTAAAGAACGTTTCAGAGAAAACAGGTAGTGGAATTGTCAATGTCACTAAAAAGCGTACACGCAAATTAAGTTGGTACTCTCTAGATTCATGTTTTAATGGTAGGTTACTTACGGGAATTATAGTCAATGTAGCAAACATCAAGGACCCTGCTAAGGCAATTGATGCTAAAGGTGAATGCCCTTTTAGTCTGCAATTTTGTCCATCCTCAAAATCACGTTATCGAGTTGAAGACATTTACCATAAAAAATTATGCCATCAATATTGCGACCAATTTACGTAAGTGGTATAATGAAAACGTTTATTATAAATTACAGAAAAAAATAGAGGAGTTTTCCGAAAGGGATTCCGGTTGGGCATTATATGAAGTATTACATTTAAAGGTGAATATTAATAGCTATTTCCCATTTAGAGGTGGCCTTTCAACTTACGTTAAAGTTCCCTACTTTATAGCAATAAAGCATGCGGTAGTGAATGTTAAAAATGACGATGAGTATTGCTTCCTGTGGGTCGTTGTATCGGCACTATATCTCGCGCAACATCATTCAGATAGAGTTTACCGTTATCCTCATTTTAAGGATGTTTTAAATTATGATTCAATTCCCTTCCCCATTAAACTAGATGATGTAAAAAAATTTGAACAGTTAAACAACCTCTCCATTAATTTGTTTTGCATTCAGGGGAAAGTTATATTATCGTTTGTATTAAGTGAAAATCAAAATAGTGCGGGGAACCCATAAATCTTTTAGTACTTTCTGCTAATTATCAAGCTGCGGGTGATATTAATACAAAACATAATACTGTTTATCATTTCACGTAGATTAAAAATATGTCGGCTCTTTTTTTTAACAACTCAGGTTGGGCACTTTGAAAGCACCACGATTTGCCACATTTGCGAAAAACCATTTACTGATTATGATATAAAAGTTAGGGATCATAACCATTTTACTAGTACATTTCGGGAAGCATCACATCAGAATTGTAACCTAAACTTTAAAGACTCCTACATTCTGCCAGTCGTGTTTCATAATTTGTCAGGTTATGATAGTCATTTCCTCATTAGAGAATTGGCTACTGTTTCCGGTGAGATTTCACTGCTACCCATAAAAAAAGAAAGATATATTTCTTTCACGGAAGTAATACAAGGCACTAAAATTAGGTTTAGATTTATTGACTCTTTCAGATTTATGAGTAGTAGTATTGAAAAGTTGTCGAACTATTTGGAAAATAGTAAAAAAATGATTACCCACGTTAATTGTAACAATGCCGAAGAATTTTCGCTGCTAGTTCGGAAAGGTGTGTTTCTTTATGAATATCTCGATACTTGGGATAAATTAAGCGAGACCAGACTCCCTCCCAAGGAAGCGTTTTTCAGTCATCTCACTAATGTGGGAATCAATGATGCGAGTTTTGCACATGCAGTTAATGTTTGGAACAAATTTAATATTAAATCGTTAGGGGATTACTCGGATTTGTATCTAAAAACAGACGTTCTACTGTTAGCAAACATTTTCGAAAACTTTCGACAAACTTGTTTAAGTACTTACAAATTTGATCCTCTGTACTATTATACAGCCCCCGGTTTGGCATTCGATGCTATGCTTAAAATTACACAAGTAAAGTTATAACTATTTACAGACATTGATATGCTAATGTTTATTGAGAGAGGAGTTAGAGGTTGTGTGGTTCAATGTTCTAATCGATATGCTAAAGCTAACAATAAGTACATGGGGGAAAAATTTGATCCCACTTCCGAAAGTGTGTATTTAATGTACTACGACGTAAATAATTTATATGGAGTCACCATGTCAGAATTTCTACCATTTCGCGATTTATCTTTTGTTGATAATTTTGAAACTTTAGATTTAATAAACCATCCCGATTACTCGGAAATGGCTATACAGTCGAGTGTGATCTAGACTATCCCATAGAATTACATGAGAGTCACAGTGATCTACCATTGGCACCCGAACATATAGTACCATCCGTATCTGATTCCAAAATGAAAAAATTATTTCTTACATTGTATCCTAAACATAATCATGTAATTCATTACAGAAATTTGAAAGTATATTTAAAATATGGATTAAAGTTGGTAAAAGTACACCGTATATTACGTTTGAACAGTCCCCGTGGCTAAAAAAATATATCGATTTAAATACCACCATGCGCCAGCAATCTCAAAATGAATTTGAAAGAATTTTTATAAATTAATGCTTAATCACGTTTTTGGGAAGCTGATGGAAAATGTACGTAAACATAAGGATATACGTTTAGTCACGAAATGGGAGGGTCGCTATGGTGCTCGTGATTACATAGCAAAACCAAATTTTCATAGTTGTACAATATTTGATAATGATATGCTTATGATTCAAATGAATAAGCTTGAAGTATATTTCAATAAACCGATATATGCAGGATTCAGTGTTTTAGACGTTTCAAAAACTTTTTTATACAATTTTCATTACGGTTACACGCTACCCAAGTTTTATAATAATGCTAAGCTCTTGTACATGGATACGGATAGCCTCATATACGCCTTTTCAGTTCCCGATATCTATGAATGCATTAAAGAGGACATTGATAAATTCGATCCATCTGATTATAGCCTCAACAATATCTTTGGAATTCCAGTACTAAATAAAAGTCCCTGGCTTAATGAAAGATGAAAATCATGGCGCGATTATGATGGAATTTGTAGGATTTCGTGCAAAAATGTATGCTTACATGGTTGATGAAAAAGCTGTAAAAAAATCAAAGGGTTCTACCCGCGCAAGCGTCAAACAGATTACGATAAATGATTATAAACATGTTTTGTTTGATGGTGACGTAATAAGGTGTTATCAGCATCTGATAAGATCAAAGAAACATGATGTGTTTACAATCAAACAGAATAAAGCAGAACTTAATCCTTGTGATAATAAACGATTAGTAAATTTCAGTTTCACTGATACTAGACCTTGAGGATTTAACTTTACATAGCATTTGATTCGCCTTCTGTTTCAGAAAACAATTTTATCATTATGAACAGTCTTGAAGACAAATTGCAGGAAGAGCTATGGTACAGTAGTGATAAAATCTACAGAAAATACCTGAAGCGTTCTTTGATGGGGAAGTCCTCCCCCGAAAGCTATATATTGTACTGAATATATCACAATATATTGTTATTCCTGATGAGTGGTTTTACTGGTGTGCTATAAACTCAAAGTGTGCAAATGAAGTTATTAAGAGATTATTTGATAAAAAAATTAAATTAGACGACACCATTAAAAGTTTTATGAAATTGGGTACCGATAAAGGCTACAATTCATTAACTTTTGATAAAGTAGATAGGATCTTAGACGATATGAATGTACTTGGTGACATACCGCTTAAAATTTATACAATTTATTATGGGTTGATGACACAACAAATATTAAATCTACCTTAGAAAATGTTGCTTACAAAGACACTTTATTTATTATAACTGAATGTATTGAGAACGCGGCATATTATGCTAACTACAAGTGCCTCGATATTTTGATTAAAATATTATTAGAACAAAATATCAACTATAAGTTTCAACCGTG
Source organism: Vesta saturnalis (assembly GCA_036346205.1). Lineage (NCBI taxonomy): Eukaryota > Metazoa > Arthropoda > Insecta > Coleoptera > Lampyridae > Vesta > Vesta saturnalis. Next base: position 868,238 of record JARFJB010001479.1, on the reverse strand, counting down.
GGAAAACGATGAGCACCACGAAATTTATTACTGGATACTAGACAACATCAATAAAGGTGAAACAAATTCAAATCCCTGCTTGGAATGGCGGTGTGGGCCAGATTCGGGGATATGGCCATCCAATAATTTAAATGATTATAGAAGTACTTTAGGTTCACTTTATAAGATAATGAAATTTTAAAAATAAATGTAATATTTATATTTAAAAAATAAAATACTATTATTTTTTTGTGCGTTTTATTTCATCTAAGACCTACATCCTTTGATACAAACTATATAACTAATACAATTAATTTATTTCACAAATCACAGGTTAAATGTTATACAACAATATCATCGTTATTGATCCATTATCTTTCATCCAATCCCCACCACATTACGAATAACTTATTATTCTTGGAGCGAAGCACTTTTTCTACTAGATACACATCAGGATACTTTGTTTTTTGTAATTCATGTTCATAAAACCCTCCCAGTACAGGCTTTCCCTTCATGTCTTCCAGCATGTACGTAGTGGGGTTAGTAATGCGAACTTTCACAATCTTAAATAGTTCACTAGACCAATTGGGTGTGTATCCTTTGGCGAAAATACTTTTAAATTTACTGATTCGTACTATGTCACCCACAGAATATCGATTTCTATCGAATATTTTTATGTGAGTGTAAGCCTCTAGCTTTGTATGATTACCGACATCCTTGGGCTTCATTCCGATAGTTCTATGCTTACGATTGTTATAATACATGGTTATGGTATCAATTGTATCAATCCATTTGTATTTACCTTGTAGGCTGAATGACTTATATAGAGCACCCTTAATGGTTCTGATAACACGTTCCGCAATTGCAGCTTTCTTTGTGCTATAGGTGGAGTAATGATTGACTCCATAACGCTACATTAGTTTAGTAAAATGCTCATTGCAGAATTCTTTTCCTGCACCTGTCTGCTAATTGGTAGGTTTCCGTCCTTTTTTGAAGATTGTTTGCATGGCCTTGGTAACTTCTTGACCTGTTTTCGAAAAACAGTCGATAACCACTAATATATACTTATAGCCCTTATTTTGTTTGGCATATGTGTTAAATTCAGCCAAATCTGCTTGCCAAAGGTCATCCAAACCTATAATTATTGTGCGCCTTCGTTTAAAATTTGTTCGTGCAGGTTTATGCAATTTGTTGACGACTTATAATTTGGACATGGTACTAATTTATCCACAATTTCGTTAAGTTGATATAGTTTTTGCTCCAACATTAGATAAGAGTTAAAGTTTCCTTTAAAAGCTCAACTGAACTGCTTGTAGACAAAAATCAAGATATCCTTTACTTATAGCATCACCATCTTCTTCCGGGTCCGCCAACTGTGTCAAACGGTTTCCATCCAAATTGAATCTTGTTGATAAGTAGTATTGATTAGTGATGGCGTCTTGAGGATCTAAGGGTCTGGCAACATTGCTGAGTCTCCTATTCTCGATATCAAATTGATTATCATCAATCAGTTTAAACTAAGTGGTTAATTTCTTGAAATGATACTGGACATGTGAACATCCAAATTTGTCAAGGGTCATCTTAGTTATGATATGTTGACATCAATGCATTGTCATTTATACTGTTTAAAACACAGCTGTTTGGTTTTCTAATGTACCCATCCTAATACAGTTCTTCTACAATTGATATTATGTCATTCACGACACCTGTATTCCCTGCCAATGTTTCTGTCCACAATACCTCTAGATCACGAATTAGTTCATGTACATCATTCCAATATTTATATTCAATTGGCCTGTTTGTTAATTCCTTAAAAACATAGGTCTATCTCCCTTGGTAGTGGGCGATGATGATGATAGCAAGGGTTTGATTATTTGCGTATACTTTTTGCTGCGGCTCCCTCGAATTTGCCCACTTACGTCATAATCTCACCTTACAGCTTCTAAAATACTTCTATAATCTTTTCTGTCTTTTGAATTTACTAGATTTAAATTGGGTTCATTCATAATAAGCAGATCATATAAACCTGGAGTCCCTTTATACGTGACACCCTTAATAATCATATTTTAATTGTAACGGGAGTATTACCAATTGTCCATTTGTCAGTTTTGGTATCATAGTGGACTCCATAAGTATGATCAATAACCTTCAGGATACCTCATAATACGTTCAACGTATATACGAGGTAATTCATGATACTGCTCGAGAAATTCTTCTGAGATGGGTTCATTACGGGTAGTAGAATCATCTGTGACACTAAGAGGCTCTTCTTCCTCTTCCTCAATATTAATCTCTCCTAGAACAGATGTATCTAAGAAAGATGGTGTACGAAGACCTGGAGGAGGATTTATTTGAAAAAACGGAAGCTGAGCTAGTGGTCTAGTGGCACCCTTTCTTAAATCACCTAATGAAGTGAAGCCTGGAGTCCGTTGAACTTGAGCTAGCGGGCGCTAGTGGGGGTAGTAGCGTGCTTTCTCGGAAATATGAATAGGGGTGGTTTTTTGGGTTTAACGTCAATGGGCTCCTTTTTAGGTGTTTTTTTATCTGGATTGATTTTATTTACTATTTCAGTTAGAGGTTCTATTAGGGGTTTATATTTAAATGTTCTTTCATTATCAATGCGAGCAGTTTTAATACTGTTATGCTTCTGATGTATTACTTTACGAGCCTGAATAATATTTTTCTTTAATATCATTTCCTTGTTATTCATTGTAGTAAAGCGGGTTTGCTGAATAGATACCGGTTTACCTCGAACAGATAGCTGTTTACACAAACATATAGCTGTTAATACCTAAACAGATCAGTACTAACTAAACTACTGTAAGCAGTTTAAGGTATTATATATTCATCAAATCTTTTCTTATAGCGACCATTAACTTCAGCATCCTTGTTTATGACCATGAAACCAAACGAATCTACCCAGCATTTTGAACACATGTCTCGAAATAAATTCATGCTTATGGTGGGACTATATGATCCTCATACACATGTTTTAGGTTTAATTCATCTTGCTCAAATAATATAATTAGATTCGCATTGTCACGAATAAATTGCTTTGGAATTTGACTGTAAGTTTGACCCAAATAGAAACAGTCAATATCGTTATGTCTACCCATAGAACAATATGCCCTTATGTTATTTTGCTTTTCACAAGCGATATCATCGAAGATAAAAATAGAGTTTGATTTTGCACAATTAGGCTCAATTACATCTTGATTATCACTGAAGGTAAAGTAACTTATATCCCTCATTGGAAGTAAGATTTCCTGTAAAAGTTTGTACTTGTTTTGATTCAATGACTTAGAGTATACGTATACATGTTTAAATTTCAAGCGATTTTTCTCGGTAATCAGACTGATCATTACGTTTGTTTTACCACAATTGAAGGGGCCACATGTAATATCACGTATACTATTAGGAAGTAAATCACCATGTTTTGAAGTAATACTTTTCATCAATGTCATGATTTTGAATTGAGAGTTTTTGATTTTGAGCAACTACTTTTATCGTTAGTGGATGAAATAAAACTAAACGCATAATTACAACATTTTTATTTATATACGCTATATTACAATAACTATAACTTTTTCACTTCCCCAGTGAGTGGGATGTACTGCACAATAGCATTATGGAGAATAAGACCATAGACAACAATTCCTTTATCGAAAGGTGTTAGAGATTCTATTTCCAATTTGGTGTCTACTGTTGAGTTTTTTAAGGATTCATTTTGTTTAGAGCAGTCTATTACAAATACTGGACATGATTTGAATCTGGAATAGTTGAACAATGCATCTTCATCATAGTATGGCTCACTTTCACCAAAGTTTATTAATTCACCCTTTTGATTAGTCAAATTAGTTGTTATATTACTAATAATGTCAGTGTTTACTTCTAAATATTGAGTAACGATAACGATAACCTGGTGAAACTGAAACATCAATCTCATATAACACTTTAGCAGGTTTCCCGTTTCGATAAGATCCCTTTGTAATGTTGCACTCTATGTGTGCATTAGTGTGTTTAAGTATTTGGACGTCTAACGCAGATGTATGTAAAATATTTGGTTCTAATATTTTAGACTCAAACCCTAGCATGCGCCCAATGCAATTTTCTTTAGTAAAATCGTTCTCAAATGAACTGTTTATCTCACATTTAAGTGTATTGTTGTTTGCTCTAATGATAAACTTTTCTGTGGGTATTTTAGATTTTAGATAATCGCTAATTTCATCTAACTCATATACACCGTGTGGAATATGAATCACTTGCAAATGAGATGGATTTGTTCTAAAATAAAATCTATCGTTGCCTGTATAAATGTTTCTAATGCTGTTGCAGCCGTAAAATTCAACCAATCCAATAACGTATTTCTTCTCCAAATCTTTCTCTATCGGTGGATAGAAGTTGTAGCTAGCTGTGTTACCAACACCTTCGAAACTGAATGTTATTGACATAACTGAGAAAATTTGATGTATTGCTGATTATTTATATAAAAATTGTAGACATAGGTGTCCGCAAAGAATTGTATTAAACTCTTGATCTTGGTTGTAATTATAATATATTTTACACCCCGAAAGTAATTAATCACTTCGATTGGTGGTCGAAGATTACCGAAACTCTCGTAATACCATTGTAACAACCTTTTTTTGTGGTTGTATTTAAAAATACGTTAATCTAAGATCATTAATTTATTTGGCGTAAAATTAGAGGAGTTTTTAATTATTTACATGTAAAATTGAGAAAGGCAACTTAAATTGCATTTCATAGAACATATATTTTGGGTGTAATATTACATAAATAGTTATAGTTCCTTTCTTTTAAAGATTGGACTCGATCATTGTATTTCGCGCAATGCGTGACCACTTCTTGAGGCACTTACAGAAGCAATTCTGAAAGCCTCTATTTTTTACTTCACTTGCTGCTGAATGTTAAAGCAGAAGACATTGTTATAATGGTTTTACTTAATTTTTATGTTTGGTGCCATCAAATTTTGGTGGTAAGTTATTTTTCAATTCATTATATTTAAAGCTTAAGTATTTGCTCTTTCCAGGCACTCACGTACACTTAAGTACACTCATTATAGTACTTATATTATTCCTTATACTCAGTTAAGGCACTTATTTGCTTACTTACTTACTCATACTTATATTTATATTTTAAATGGCTCTTAAGTTACTTATTTACACAAGTTTCTCTTCATTCAAATAATTTCATCTTAAAATGCAATTTTAATACAATAAAACATCAAGAATACAATAAGTTTAGTGGATCGAAAATCCTTCAAATACATAATTGATCGCGTTGTTACAAGAATACGCAAGGAAGATGTAGAAACGCTTTCATACTGTTGACCGTTCCGCATCCATAATTAAACACTAGAAGCTGTCTATAAGAAAATCATTATACTGAGGTATTTATGTGGTAAATTTTTATTTTTAAGCTTAGCTTTAAAACCTTTTCTCACCTCTCCTTAACCATCCATATATTGGGTAAATAAACTTAATTGCACATTGTTAATTTTGATATTTATAGAAAAATTATTGTTCATTATTTAGGTTTTGTTATTCCTTGACAAAGACAACATGGCGCTCGAGAATACATTTAATTATATATTTTTTTATAATTTTTTACATTGTTTTTTATTAATTATAGAAAGGAAAATAATTAAGCAGGTGAGAAACAAGCCGCATTTCATGTGTGTTAACAAGTCAATATAGTAGAACACTCCCTATATTTAATCAACCGATTGTGGACGAGACGGTATATAATTAGTGGTGAAAGGTTAGTAATTCAATTTGTTAAATAAATTGTAATTGGGGATTACATTTGGCGTTTAATCAATGTACAAATTACATCACCACTTTATTATTTTTATTGTTATTATACCATATCCTTTTACCACGCTTTTTGTAGCAAACCCAATGTGTACCTGGTCCTCTTTGGCTATCTAAGTTAATAATTCCAGATTCATTTTTCCGTGGTAATTTAGGCATGCTATTATAACGACTGTACTTGCTTGCAATTGCACTAGGACTAAACGCTGTTTAAGAAATGATTTTAGTTAAATCATGTGGGTGGGGTTGTGGCACTACTATTAAAAACAAAATGTTATGTTTGTTGTTTTGCTGACTGCACCCAAACTACTCAGGAAGGCATCCCTCGTGTTTAGCTGCGTTTTAAATCCTTCCATTCGATTTTCTTCTTTCAAATATTCATGAAAGCGTTGAGGTAATATACATTTAAAATCATCCGTTTCCATCACCATACTTACTGCCACATTAATCACTTTATACCTTATTGATATCTCGAGGTCACATGCACTTTTAAAAAGTTCGCAATGGGTGCCTTGGTTTAACCCTGCTAATTCCATGTTTACCAATTACAAGTTGTAACTGACAGATCTCAACACACCTCTCGCTGTGGTTTATATCACAAAAATGTGTCCTTGACTTAAGTACCTATGACAACATGTTTAAACTTGTTAAATACACACCTACTTTTAGTTTAGAAAATTATTTCACCTTGACTCAATTTAGTCAATATAAGCACCATTTGACCTTGGCCCAAACAACTGGCATTCTTCTTGTTTCCATGAATTGATTCTATTTTTATACTTCTAAGAAATGTCATACGATACCCCCACAGGTCAATAATCTTTGACCTTGACCACTCTATTTTTAAACTTCTAAGAATTGTAATATGATGATGACATTGCAATTTCTATTTTTAGCTTTTGACCTGGGCATACAAATTTCCCGTCAAAACATTTGACCGCAGAGTGACCTTGTAATATGACGAGGATGGTGACATTGACATTTCTGTTTTTAGCAAGCTCCAAAAATTAAAATTTCCCGCCAAAAGTTTTACCTTGAAGAGATCCCAAAGCTTACATTTCTCACCACCAGAGGGCGAGTGACCTTGAATTGGCCCAGAACCGACCCTTAACCACTACTGCTGTCAAAGAAAAATATAGTATAAGAAAAATATAATGTTATAATTAAACTTAAATTTAAATATAGTACCAAAAATAAAAGTTGGATTAAGTTTTGAATTTGAAATCAAAGAAAAATGTTCAAGAACGTACCAGCTAATCTGTAAGCTGTACGTAGAATTTACCCTATCAGAGGATTTTTTTTAATTTACGGCTCTACCAAGTATTGTCATATCTTTTGTATTTTATACTTGTGTCAATATGCCGACAAAAAAATGTTCCTACTTCCCGTATCTTTCGGAATTTATCATTTAAGCACCCTAAAGTTGTCATACAGACATTTTACCGCCATTTTTTTAATAGGATGCATTTTTATTAGTACGTTTTTTTTTATTGTAGCATTCATATCATTATATTACGTTCGCGGTTTCATGCAAATGGCTTTGTACAAACCTAATCACTTTCAAATCACGCATATTTTGTACCCTTAACGTGTGTTGCCGTGATAATCTGCTTGTTGGATTACTTACGTTTTTTTATTAACATGTTAGTGGTTCCAGGATTTAGATGCTTAATATTCTTCACGTCTCCGTGCACTACTTAATTGGTTAAGATTTCGAATTTGCATTTAACACACACACACACATGTTTCACTCCCAAGATAGACAAGCAAAACAAAAACACAAACAAGGTTTCATCACATTTAAATGATTGATTACACTTAGATTTTAATAACGTATTTATATATAGTTGGTTATTGCAATTATTTAAACTAAATTAGCACTTTAAATGATTTAAAAATTATTTATTCTTCAAAGCGTAACGTATACACGTTCGTACTCAACGTGCGCACACGTCACAGGATATAATTACACCTTTTTAGGTAATGCTTAAACCGTATATACCTAAACACCTATTTAGGTATACACGGTTTAAGCCTTATCTACGTTTTTTCTTCATAAACAAATTGACTTTATTTGCACTTAACTTGTTTTTATTTGATTACTTCAAAACACACACAGCTACTGCTACACTTTATTACATCTAGACTTTAGTTTATTGGTTTTTAATCTTCTAATGGCCTCACATTAGCAATAACATTCTTGATAAAAATGCGCACTACTCGTTCAACATTTCATCGTCAAGATGATCAACAAGAGGCCATTTAAGTTCTTCTTTCCATCGCTGTTATAGCCTCTGCTCGCCTAATTATATAATAACGATGTTGATTTATTTTGCCATGCATTCAATAAGCAAAATGCCCTCACAGTCCTAAAATTTGCCAACGAAGATTGAGTTTTTGCCTGTTTTAGTGGGAGAGCTTCAGTGGAACACTCACGTTTCATCGCCTGTGACAATTCGCGAAAAATGACTGTCATCGTTTGCCAAAGCATTAAGATGCTCTTGAACTTTTTTTCCCTTAGTAGTTTCTGTTTTCATGTGAGGAGTCTATTGAGCCAATAGTTTTCAAGTCCATATCTTTGTGTACATTTTTGAATGTTTAGTGAAAAACTTTCTTATTGCATGATTCTCAAAGTTAAGTTCACTTATTTTTCAAAATAAAGCATACTGTGAAAAAAACTTTCCCACCACTTCTTATCTTCTTCTATCTCGCCTGCAATATTTTGAGTGTGTTTCTGCAACGGTGTACTTTACTATGCCCGTCATTTTTGGGCTACTATGATCACTCTGACGAAGTCGTTTTTAATGATTTACCTCTGGTATCCCCAATTCAATACTCCTACGTAAAATTAACGTCCGCTATACTCAATTTGTAGATTCCAGTACCAATACAAACGGTATCCGCGTTTCCTAAAACATTCTCACACAAATGCAACAATTTTCATCACGCCTATATGATGGATCTACTATGTGCTCTGAATCACTCATTCAACATATGACATTTAGGTAACATGATCACTTCAGATCACCTTCGACTCTCTGTCAAAACGCCTCGTGGATCCGTTCCGCCACCTTCTGCAGCACACTTTATCAGAAAATACTTTCAAAACTCAATAAGAATGTATTCAGAGAATACATCTATAACAACCTTCCGGTGTACGCAATCAACACTTCCCAAGATGTTGAGAGAGCGGTCTTCAACCTAACTTCCATTATTACGGAAGCAGTCAAGTCTCAATCCCCCAAAAATCGATAGATATCTCCTGTAAACCGTTTACATACTACTTTGTCATATCAAGGGATATATCACTATTTCTGACATTTTAAAGCCGAATACAATCAACTCAAACTGATACTGGAACACTTACCGCCCTCAACTGTCCGACGTCTAACGTCTATTTACAATAATTGCCTTTCGATTTTCTATTTCCCGACAGCTTGGAAATATGCCTACATCGCCATGATCCCCAAAACAGGTCCGGCTTGGCAAAACCTACATCCCACAGATCTATCTCCCAACCAGGATCTGCCAACAACCATTATTGTAACTTATCCGAAGCATCGTATGCCTTCAGATATGGACACTGTAACCTCGGCGTCTTTGAAGATATAAAGAAAGCATTTCACAGAGTTTAGCATGCGGGCTTAACTCACAAAAACTAAGCTTTATGTATTCCCCTCGAGTTTATGAAGCTCTATCTAACACACAGGACTGTACGAGATAGGATAGGTTTAGCACTCTCCCAACTTTACATCCTTAACGCCGATTTAGACAAAACAGTCAACACAGTACAAAACCGTTGACCCCTCGGTGTCCTTAGAGGTCGTATAGGAGGTTACCACGCTAACGACTTAAAATAAAATAAACAGATTACAATTCAGCGACACAGGGGCCAACGATCGCGTTGGTGTTTGTAAGCAGGTCAAAGAGAAAATCAATAACTTAAAGTAACCTTGGTGCGCATGACTATTATATGTGATTTGGCTTTCAGACTGACTGGATGTGAACTCAGTACTTGGAATGCTTCACACAGGACAGGTTAATATTTACACGTTTCTAAATGCAAATTGTCCGTACGCGTTTGATTATTTACTCTAACTAATCAGGATGGTCTCAGGATTCTTAATTAATTGAGAACGTATTTACACTAATGAATATTTAACATTTAATTATGCCCGAAAATAAGACGCATTAATTCTTTATTATTAGAAAAACGTCTGTTTTTGTTAAACGCGTATAACTTTCTTATTCTACCTATTAACTACACGGAAGACGGAGTTTATCACGATCTTTTACGTTAGTTGTTATTAAAAATTGCTTCTATTATTAATTGTTGTAGACGAATTAATCTGAGGCGAGTTTACACGACCTTTTAGGACTGCGTGTACTAAATTGAACAAAATTGTTTCCGACGGAATACAGGTGTCTTAAGTACGTGATTATTCTCGGGATTAAAATGAGAGAATTTACACGTATAATGTGCGTAATCTATTCGGATGCTGGTAAATTAGTCAGGCCTTCGGGAACGAAATAATGGATAGCTTTTCGTTGCAGGAAAATATACTCGCGATACAGGAATGTTTATCTTACCGGATTTCCTTTATTAAGAAATATTATTAGAAGAATATCTAACAAATTGTAGTCGGTTCGCGCGACGCTGGAACACGTTTGATGCAATTTATTACGTAAACGCACCACGGGTTCGTCTTTATTTAACTGGAGGATCACGTGGGTGACCTCTAAGAATACGGCTTCTGGTATTGAGATTATCTCCAGGTCTTGGCGTCGCTTGTTTGTATTGCTAATGTTCTTCAGGATCTGGTCGGTGTATTGTATGTGTAATATATGCTTAATGAAGGGCCCTTTATAAGATTCTGGGTCCAGCCCATCGACTGCTGTACAAAGGGATCTCCTGGGGAGCGGTAGAATTAGAGCGAATACCCTTCTTGCCGATGGAGTAAATGGAAGATGACTACAAGGCGTTAGCCCGTAGTTACAACGTCCTGGTTTGTGTGTATGTGTGCAGAAGGTACCTTCAGGCTTTACAGCCTGTCGTGTCTTCTAGTGTGTGTATGCTGGCAGAAGGTGACTTTAGGGTTTACAGCCTGCCGTGACTTCTAGTGTGTGTACTGGAACAGTTAGATAACTTCCGGGCTCTGCAGCCCGTCGTTTCTCTAGGTGTCTGGTGTAATGTTTAAGAAAAGTGGTCCAATAAAACTTATGTGCTGTTAACCTTAGCGTATCTCAACCAGCAGTTTGATTGTATAATGCTGATTTACTGGTGACGGCGGCGAAGTAACGCGACTAAAGATACACGACGGTTCAGGATGAACGGGTGCGGTAATCGACAGGTCGGCGACGTACACAACGAAACTAACTACGGCAGGTGCGCGCGGTCTGGATCTCGGTTCTAGATTCTAGATGCTGGAGACGCGAGAGTAGCAGAGTAACGGAGCGCGCAGAAAGTAGAAAGTAGTCGGAATAGCAGGAGTAGCACGGAGTAGCGGAGTCGCGGAGTAGCAGGAGTAGAATTTCTTTCGGTAGCGCCGCGGTTTTTATAGCTAATTAGCAGTGGGTGGATTCGGCTTCTATACAGGGGTCCTCTGGCTGTGATTGGCTGAGGGTCCTCGGACGTAAGAGCATTTTATGGTTTTTAATATCTACGTCGGAGGAGATTAAAATTAATTATTTGTGATGCAATATCGCGCAATCTTTTGTAATGAGTTTTAATTTATGCAGCTTTATCTTGATTACTGTAGGGCAATTAAAAAAATAATTAATTACAAAAATTTTAGTAAAGTTAAGCAGGATCTTTACACTACTTAAGTCTATTTCAATCTAGCTTCAAGTTTTGTAACAAAACCAAAGCAATTAAGATGATGTTGAAAAGTCGCGTGGTCTTTGGAACCAGTAAGTAAATACTTTACACTTAAACATTAAATGATACCTCAAACATCGAAGTTTATTGTAATTGCGAATTTGTGACATGGTTCGATTACTACTCGTAAGAAGAACTAAGAAAACACTTATGGGAGCTACTAACAAGAACATTAACGTTTACATTGAGAACTTAAGTTTAAGGTTTAGCTTTAGCATTATAATGCTTATTGAAAAACCAACTATTTTTAAAAATGAACAGAATATACTTTTTTCAAAACTCTATAAGATTTTCTGAAAGACCTCCACCTTACGCAAAGGCACTAACCCAATCTGTGATAAAATTCAGTTTGAGGGAGTAATTGCACGTCTCCTCTGAATTATAATTTTATCTATTATACCCAATATTAAAAAAAATGCAAAGAAATTCATTTTTTCTAATAAATAAAATCTTAATTTGATCATCTTTAGTAATCATTTTAATATTAACATGAATTGGAGATAAACCAGTTAAAGATCCATTTATTTTAACAGGACACATTTTAACATCATTTTATTTTTTAATTTTTCCAATTACACACTTAATATTAAAACTATGAGATAAAATTATATTTAATTAAGTTAATGAACTTGTTAAGTATATATTTTGAAAATATGATAAAGAACTTATATGCTCTATTAACTTGGCTATATTTAATTAACTAAATAATTTGGACAAAAATATACAATTCGGTACTTGCAAAAACACTGATTTTCAATTCTCGTTGACAGTAACAATTAAATATGTCATTGATACTAGCCTATTCAAAAGACGCATGTATGGCATCAGTGCTTTTAGTTTGTTGTGTATTCTATCTCACTTAGCACATGAACTGATTGTACTGTCCTTGTTTTACTTATTATCAGCCAGACCCTCGATAATATTTTTCCATGCCACGATAAAAGTCTCAGTTTATATAAGAATAGTGTTTTATTTCATACCTAATAGATTTTTAGTGCGTTTCATGAGTGTAAAAAGTGTTTAAATTGATAACTGTATTCTTACGACTAATCTACTTGAAACACTTGAAAACTGAGTAGCCTAACAGGTACTTCCGGTGGGTCTACATGTCCTAATGATGGATGTACGATTTTGCCAATAGCCTTATGCCAAGTTTCATCACTCCAGCTCAAACGACCTGACCGCTATCGAGTTTATACACACACACGCTCGCGCATGCACGTACGCACGCTCGCACGCACGCACGCTCACACGCACACATACACACACATACACACACATACACACACATACACACACACGCACACACACTTATGCACACACGTACACACACCAACCACACACACACACACACACACACACACACACACACACACAACATACACACACAAAACTACACCACGCACACCAGACACACACACACATACACACACCACACATATGCACACATACAACACACAGCACACACACACACACACACACACACACACACACACACACCACACACACACACACACACACACACACACACACACACACACACATACATACACACCCCCCTCCCCACGCACACAAACACACACACACACAGATGGAATTTCAAAAATGGTCAAAATGGATTCAGGGATCCTCATACGAGAAGATCCGCCAAAATGTTGAGGTCGAATTTTTTTGTGATCGGAATACCTTGCCTTTATTATATATCGTATAGTATAGGGAAATGTAAAAAGGTCAATTGCATAACCTTCCATACTACTTCAGGAATTTCTGCCATGGGACTATTATTGCAGAGTAAATTATTGTAGATGGTTAATAAATAAAACAGTGAAAGTACACAACACCAAATATAAACAGGAGACAGGACAGCAGGACCTCAGTTCGATTCGAGTAACACGGAGCCGAACAAATCAGTTGGAGAAGGAGAAAACTTGAAAATGGCAAATGAGACTTTGCCGAAACGTCGTTTTTGTATTGACAGGAGTCAGAAACATTACCAGCAGACGCGAGACAACGCCCTGATAAACAACAGTGTTTCATATATATATATATATATATATATATATATATATATATATATATATATATATAGGAGTGGTCAAAAGTATGGAACATACGGAATATCTTTAATACCAATGAAGTTATTTGAAAGAAATTTCGCACGTAAACGTTTTAATATGTAACGAATACATTGCTAATTTCATTTAACCCCCGTTTTAACAGGACATGATAGCAACTTTGTTATTTTAAATTAAACATCATGTATTCTTTTGGATTCGGATAGAACAGTCCTTTAAAAGTGTCGGTTTGGTACCATTATTTTTAATAAATGTCGAGATATTAAGTAATGTTTAAAACCATGCATTTACCCACTTGATCACTGAACACCTAAAGGACTGTTTCATCCGAATCTTAAAAAATATACAGGATGTTTAATTTAAAATAACAAAGTTGTTATCATTGTCTGTTAAGCCGGAAGTTAAATGAAATTAGCAATAGCACCATTGGATTCGCCATATTATAACCGACATGTGCGAAGTTTCATTCAAATAACTTCATTGGTGTTAAAGATATCTCCTATGATCCATAGTTTTCCACCTGTGTGTGTGTGTGTGTGTGTGTGTGCGTGCGTGCGTGCGTGCGTGTGCGTGCGTGTGCGTGTGCGTGTGCGTGTGCGTGTGCGTGTGGTGTGTGTGCTGTGTGCGTGTGCGTGTGCGTGTTGCGTGTGCTGTGCGTGTGTGTGCGTGTGCGGTGCGTGTGCGTGTGCGTGTGCGTGTGCGTGTGCTGTGTGCGTGTGCGTGCGTGCGTGCGTGCGTGATATATATATATATATATATATATATATATATATATATATATATATATATTATAACCTGTAGCTGTGATTTGTATAAAATAAATAGTTCGGTGAGTAGTAGATCTCCATTGTTTTTTATTAAAATCCACCGGTAAAGACCAACCTGTATTTATTTATCTATGGACGCTCCCTTATTATTATTTTTTTTATTTTGTTTTTTTAAGAAGTGAACCAATTGAGTTAAAATTTGTTCGGCATTAATGTTTTGTTTAGGTGTTCAGTGATATACGGTTTGGTACCATTATTTTTAGTACATGTCGAGATATTAAGTAAAATGTTCAAAAACATGTATTTACCACTTGATCTAGTTACCTACGAAAACAAAAAAATAACTGTAATGAAGTTGCCCAAAAAGCTTCAAAAGCTGTTAGTTTGAAAATTTATTGTTAGTAACGCATTAAAACAAACAAAAACAAATTAACACATGGTAATTATAAAGCAATTATAAAATTAACAACAAAACAAAATTCATCTTAAACAAGGTGTTCAAAATTCACCTCATTTACTTCTTGACAATACGCAAGTCTATTCATAAAACCTTCAGTTACATTTCCCAGCATATCTGCAGTGATCCTATTTCGTAGATCTTCCAAAGTATGAGGCCGTTCGTTATACACCCGAGATTTTAGGTGGCGCCAAAGAAAGAAATCCATTGGAGTAAGATCAGGGGAACGCTGGGACATTCGATAGAGCCTCTTATTGGGAAATATTTGGTTTAAGTGCTGCCTTACAAAACGAGAGAAATGAGGTGGGGCCCCATCTTGTTGAAACCACATGTCTTCGGGGATTGCTCCATGCTCTTCAAGAGATGGAATAATTTGGTTTCTTAAAAATTCTAAATATGCCGGACCAGTTAACGTACCATCAATAAAAATGGACCAATTTTTCTGTTTCTGTAAATTCCAGCTCACACGTTTAATTTTTGGGGGTGCTGCATATGTGCATCTTCAACCCAGTAAGGATTTTCTGTTGCCCAATATCGACAAATATGTCGATTAACCGTTCCATCTAGGAAAAAGTTGCTTCATGCGAAAAAGATCCATTATAGTCTCAGAAAACTGCAGCTTACGATTGAAATCATCTTCTGCTAACTCATGGATTATCTGAACTTTATATGGATGGTATATCTCTTTCTTTAGCATTCGCCCTACTGACCTGCGATTAATACCGTGCATCCGTGTAAGGTCTGAAGGTGTTTTTGGATTTACCTCCAGAGTCACGGCGATGTCTTGTGCTGTAGTTTCATTTCTTGGTACTTTTGGACGTCTAGTTTTAGGTGAATTGCGAACACTATCGATTTGATAACAGTAGTGCGGGTTATTGGTTCTCAATTACGGTGCACATTATTGAGTAAGGTACACGGCCGTTACTGAGTCCGACGGTAGTCACCATAACCCACCATCATCAAAACCTCTATTCTTTCTCTTTCAGTTAATTGAACCATTTTAAAACACAGTTACAATGTCAAAAATTTTCAGTATTTGTTTATGTACAGCATCCACTGATTGTGAGCAATTGTAGAATTTTTTTATTTTTTTTGTTTCCATAGATAGCTAGATCAAGTGGTAAATGCATGTTTTTAAACGTTTACTTAATATCTCGGAATTTAATAAAAATAGTGGTACAAAACCGTAAATCGCTCAACACCTCTAAAGGACTGTACTTTCCGAATCCAAAAAAAAAAAAAAATGCAGGATGTTTAATTTAAGATAACAAAATTGCTATCATTTCCTGTTAAACCGGAAGTTAAATGAAATTAACAATAGCTCCAATGGATTCGTTATAAAGTACGGTCATTTAATATGGAAACTTGGAAATACTAAGTTCTGTGATAATTTGGATAAGCACATAAATGCGCAACTTAATTTAACCAACTCCGCATCTCTTACGGTTTCTATGTACCCCATATTACGCTAGAATTTCCCTGTATACACTCACCATGAAATCTTCTTATTTTTAATGCGCACATTTTGACTCATCGGAAACTTTTTTCTCGCCATATTTAAGAGAGCTATGATGTCATCGCGACTTTTTTAAATAACTACCATATGTTTTTTTGTCATATTTGGATAGGCGGTGGAATTCTAAAAATGACGATGTGTTAACGACCCAGATATACTAAACGACATCTTAGGGTATCAGCAAGATGGGTCACCTGCACACTATTATTTATTGGTCCGCAACTATTTTAACGAAATATTACCAAACAGATGGATTGGATGGATGGGGTTTTACTGAAAGGCCTGTGCGGTGTAATAATAGTAATTCTGTTACAAGAATAGCATAATTTTGAAACTTGAATCTTTGAATTTTGATACCACTTTTTCTGAAAATTATCAACTGCAGTGCAATCGCCATTTTTAGAATTTCGCCGCCTATTCAAATATGATGAAAAAACATATGGTTGCTATTTAAAAAAGTTGCGATCACATCATAGTTCTTTTAAATATGGCGAGAAAGAAGTTTCCGATGAGTCAAAATGTGCGCATTAAAAAATAAAAATCAACGGGTTTCACGATTGTTTCGGAAAATTTTCCTAGAATTTCTTATTTAATGTTCGGTTTTTTATACATTTTACTTTCATTAACTCCTGTATCTCGGAAACTAAACATTCCTCGGCCCATGTTTCAAAAAACTTTTTTTTTAAATTTTGAAAAGTTCTTTCGTCTGGTAAAGTTTTGTCCTTGCAATTTGGAACACGCTGTATAATAAGTTTGATGTGTCTACAATAAAAAATGAGCTCTCTATCCACGGTCTCTGTTCCATTAAAATCTAGTATGTACATTCAAAATTAGATGCCAACCTTCAAGGTGTTAGTATGGCTTATTTGTTTAAATGTTATAAGCAATAGAAAATTTGAAAACGATTTTGGATTCTTTCACATTCTGATTTTAAATCTCTATAATTTTCTTCTTATAAGCATACTCCTCATACTTTTAGATTTTTAAGTGAAATACATATTCTACTATTCGAAACTGGACTAAAATTAATATTTAAAAGAATCAATTCCTACAGAATCGGCTTAAACGGAACGAAAATAGGGAATTACTACAAAATATCGAATATCGCGAAAATCGTTGATTTTTGGATATAGGTAAACATGGCTCAATAGACCACGAATGAGCCATACTAACACCTCCTTGCAGGTGGACATCAAACATGGAATTACCCTGTATTTGTTTTTGGGGCAAAAATATGCAAAATATTTTTTAGTTATTACGGAAATTATATTAATAAAAATAAAAATAAGGCTTATACTACGTTTCCAAAAAAAAAAATACAAAACATATTAAATAAATTGTAATTAGTAATTCCAAAGTGGTGGTAAAATTGTTATCATTAAGCAACATCAAGATCCGGGAGAGTATCAACCATCTGCACACAATTTCAAAGTCCAAAGGCTTAGATCATAAGTAACATGCGTTACGTCATTTATTTTGTAAGAAAAAAAATGAGCAAGGTATAAAAAAATTATCAAAATTAGTGAGAAATACTAATTGGTCCTTTAAATTAAAAAAATTGGTATAATTACATAGCATGGTGTCATAAGCAACACTTATCAAAATTAAAAACTGGATTATTTACAACTTTATTAATTAAATTATTTTAATTACTAACAGAAAAAAAGATTTTTGCTTTGGTGAAAAAAGCTTTGTGTCAAACATTATTTTTAATACAAGGTTTCAATTGGATTAA
>JARFJB010001479.1:797500-842500 GCA_036346205.1 Vesta saturnalis | reverse complement strand
GTTTCGAAATAATTTCATGAAATTTCGTATACGGTGGTTTTTTGAGATAACAAATACAAATTTGTGGACAATTTAGTTGTGGCTTCTAGAGGGCGCCAGCGGTAACCATTTCGACCCCTTTAAATCGTTGCAATTTTTTTGTGCTACACTGTATGCCATTTTGGACTAGAAAAATCGATTCTCCTATCTTTTCTCCTAAAAAAAGGTATATTTTAGTGATGTCGCTAGGAGCAACCTTTTCTGAGAAAAACGCATTTAAAGCTCATTTTATTTATTTAAAACTAACTTTTGTAAGGAGCACTAAAATATCCAACATTAAAAAAGAAAAAGAAAAGAAATTAATATTAAAAGTAAACATGTTCTTTTGATAAATGTTCAAACAACTGTCCCAAAAACCCCGTACACGAAATTATTTCGAAACAGTCGAAAGATATTGAAGAAATCGCGATTTCTTTTTCAACTTTGACACCTATCTCGGAAAAGCATTTGGACCCATGCTATGAACTTTGCTTAATGATGGTTATTTATTTTCGATTATATTGATTATATAATATATATATATATATATATATATATATATATATATATATATATATATATTATAGTATATGGTGGGTGAGACTACAACTTTGTAGTGAAAGGTGTAGAGACCTTTTTTACAAATAATTAAATTTTAGATAATTTATTTTTAAATAAAAGTTTTCGAAAAATTATTAACTTTGTAGGAAAAAAGTGTAGTCACAGCTATTAAAGTTAATTTAATTTTGTTTCCTTTGTAGCTGTTCGTAGGGTAATAAATAATTTCTAAAAAAGGTACTTTAATAGGTGTTTTATAAGCACCTTTTGTGAATATATATCGAAAATATCAACTTTGGAGGAAAAAGTGAGGAAACCATTTTAAAGATAATTCAATTTTAGAAAAGTTTTTAGTATTGAACTCAATAACAAATGGCTGAAAAACTATTAACTTTGGGGCAAAAGGATGCAAAATAAATAACCCTTAAAAAGTAATTTAAATAGTATTTTGTAAGTTTGTTTTGTGGAATTCTACGCTAAAATGTGTAATTAATAAATCAAACATTCTACTATCTACAACTAATTTGTATTTTAGGACAAAATCTTGAAATACCAATAAATTGTTGATTATTTACGAATTTTGACGTGCGTAGTACATGATTGTCATACCAATAATGGAAAGAAACAAATTTTTTTAGCTATTATATTCATGATAAACAAACACGTCATTATAATTGATATAAATACACTTTAAATGGAATGAGGTCTGTTTAATAAATTTTTGTCGCGTTAGTGATATGTCATATTTTTATCATTTTTAAATTGATCAACAACATCAACAACAAAACATTTTGTTTTACACATTTCATATAAAAGGAAATATGAAATTAAAGGAAGCTGTACCCGAGATACTTTTTTTCCCCACATACCCTTAGCTAGTGGCAACTGGGATAAGCCAAATCAAATCATGTGTTGGCTACATCAGATTGTTAAAATGCTACTTACAATAATGAGTTTAGTCAATATTTTAGAAATACGTGTAAATAGGTGGTACTGTTGCATCTTACTGTATGGTAATAGTCAGATTTAGTACAAATTTCTGTTAGTAGTGTTAATTGCAACAATACTTCTAAACTAGCAACTGAGAAGGTGTGTAAAGATGGCCGGGTCTTTATTGAATAATGTAATTTACACTTGTGTATAATTATGCACCGCTTGGGCCGCTAAAATAAATTTTTGCGCACCTACAGGAAAAAGTTGTTGCAAAGTTACATCGACAAGGCTAACTTCACTCATTATGAAATTAAATTTTGCGGTCCTATATGAAAAGAGTTATTGTAAAAATTAAATCAACACAACTAACTTCACAGCGTAAACTTTAGCATAAACCATTTTTTTATTATGCAGTAACTAGCCGCTATTATGCGCTGTTTTGCGCCATTAAAAAATGTGTCGCCCCTATACGAAATAAGTTATTGTAGAAATTACATTAACAAGGCTAATTTTAGCGCTTTATTTATAAATTAATCTTTTCTTGCGCCATAATTAGGTACCTATTGAGCGCCGTTAAACTTATATTTTTCGCAGCCGTGAACTGTTGCATGAATCAATTTTTCTTATGCAGTAACTAGGCTCTAATTATGCGCTGTTTTGTTTTACTAAAATAAAATTTTGCGCGCTCCCCTAAGAAATACATTATCGCAAAAATTACACTGACAAGGTTAACTTTATAGCCTTATGAGTAAATGCACGATAATTAGGCACATATTTTGCCTTTTATTATAATAATTACGTCGATATGGTTAACTTCACAACCACGAACTTCGGAATAAATAATTTTTTTCTTATGCAATAATTAGGTGGTTATCATGCGCTGTTTACTCCGTTAAAGTTTTATAAGGTGCTCCTATAGAAAAAAATACATCAATACGGTTAACTTCACACAGCCTATATCTTATACATAAATAAATTCTTCCTCGGAGTAATTAGGCCAATTATGCGCCGTTAAAGTAAAATTTAGGGTTTTTTAAGAAGTAAGTTTTGTAAAGATTACTTCGACAAAGCTAACTTCACATCCTTACACGAAAAATAGTCCCCTATTATGATTCGTCAAAACTAACTTTTGCGCCTCTATAAGAAACAGGTTATTGTAAAAATTGCATCGACAGGGTTAACCTTATCGTGAACTTCTGCATCCATAATTTTTTTGTTATGCTCTAATGGATGTATTTAGATGTGTTGTTGTTTATCTGTTTATTTGCTTAATGTTTCTTATTGTTATTGTATTATTATTAAAACTCCTCATCTTCCATTGTAGGTATATTTGTGTGCAGATATATTTAACCCATTTTCTTACTTGATGGCTACACTCATTTTTTTCTAATATTTAACTTAATTGGGTTAAACATCATTTTTACTAATTTTAACCCTAAGTGAACTCCAACTCGTGTGTTCTCCTTTGAACATCCTTGTCGTTATAAATTACTTATGCAATATACTAATGTACAAATTCCTATTTAACTTCACAGCTACTCATCTAAGTTTTAAATTCAAAAGGTTTTCTTATTCATTACAATGAAGTAGTTAGCCTCAAATTATGATCTTTTTGCACAAAACAGAGAAGACTAATTTTTTACGTAATTTTTGCCTATAACTTATGTCCTATATGGGCTTAAAATTTTATTTTAAGCTAAATTCACGGCTGTGAAGTTAGCCATGTTATTATAATTTTACAATAACTTCTTTTCTATAAGGGTGGAAAATTTTACTTTAACGGCGCATAATTTATTTCTTATAGCATCACACAACAGCGCATAATTGACGCTTAATTACTAAATAAGAAAATTGATTTATACAGAAGTTTACCGGTGTGAAGTTAGCCGTGTGAATGTAATTTTTACAATAATTTGTTTCCTATACGGGCACAAAATTTATTTTTGACGGCGCATAATAGGTACCTAATTATGACCTAAGAAAAGATGAATTTATATATAAGAATATGAAGTTAATCTTATTTATGTAACTTTTGCAATAATTTATTTCCTACAGGGGCGTAGAACTTTACTTTAACGGCGTATTGGCGCCTAATTATTAAACAACAACAAACAATTAATTTATGCAG
Organism: Vesta saturnalis; assembly: GCA_036346205.1. NCBI lineage: Eukaryota > Metazoa > Arthropoda > Insecta > Coleoptera > Lampyridae > Vesta > Vesta saturnalis. The sequence goes on along the minus strand of JARFJB010001479.1, from coordinate 838,863 downwards.
AAGTTTACAGTTGTGAAGTTAGTCGCGTACATGTAATTTTAAAATAACTTATCTAAACATTTTATTTTAGCGACGCAAAATAGCACATAATTGCCTTCTAATTACTGCATAAGAAAAAAATGATTTATGCCGAAGTTCACGGCGGTGAAGTTAACCGCGTTATTATAATTTTACAATAACTTCTTTTCTATAACGTCGGAAAATTTTGTTTAACGGCGCATAATTTATTTCTTATAGCATCACACAACAGCGCATAATTGACGCTTACTTACTAAATAAAAAAATTGATTTACGCAGAAGTTCACCTCTGTGAAGTTAGCCGTTTTACAATAACTTGTTTCCTATAGGGGCACAAAATTTAACTTTAACGGCGCATAATAGGTATCTAATTAAGACCTAAGAAAAGATGAATTTATATATAAGAATATGAAGTTAGTCTTATCGATGTAACTTTTGCAATAATTTATTTCCTATAGGAGGCAGAACTTTACTTTAAATGCGTAATTATTAAATAAGAAAAAAATTAGTTATGCACAAGTTCACAGTAGTGAAGTTAGCCGCGTATATGTAATTTTAAAATAACTTATCTAAAATTTTATTTTAGCGACGCAGAATAGCATATACTTGCCTTCTAATTACTGCATAAGAAAAAAATGATTTATGCAGAAGTTCACAGTTACGAAGTTAGCCGCGTAGATGTAATTTAAAATTACTTATCTAAAAATTTTATTTTAGCGACGCAGAATAGCCCATAATTGCCTTCTAGCTACTACATAAGAAAAATTTGATTTATGCAGAGGTTTACGTCTGTGAAGTTAGCCGCGTCGTACAATAACTTGTTTCCTACAGAGGCGTAAAATTTAACTTTAACGGCGTAAAACTGCTCATAATGCATACCCACTCACCGTGCAAGAAAAGATTAATTTATTTTTTAAGGTTATGAAGTTAACCTTGTCAATGTAGCTTTTGCAATAAATTATTTCCTATGGGAGGGGGAGGGAGGGCCAAATTCTGTTTATCTGCGCAAATGGCGCCTGATTGCTGCATAAGAGAAAATTGATTTGTGCAGTTCACGATTTCACAATAACTTCTTTCTTATAAGGGCGCAAAATTTTATTTTAAGGGAGAGAAATAGCACATAATGAGTACCTAATTATTGTACAAGCAAATTCATAAGGTTATAAGTTAGCCTTGTCGATGTAATCTTTGGAATAACTTATGCCCTGCGTAGGCACAAGTATTTATTTTAGCGGCGCAAAGCGGCGCATAATTGGCACCTAACTACTGCACAAGAAATAATCGATTTATGCGAAACGGCTGTAAAGTTAACCATGCCAGTGTAATTTTAACGGCGCAAAAAATATTACTGAATAAGAATTGTTAACCAAAAGTTTGCGACTCAGTGATTTTAGCCGTGTTTATAGAATTTTTTCTACAACTTATTTCCTAATGGGGCACAAAATGCAATCTCAACGGCGCAAAATGGAGCAGAAATGCGCGTAACAGGTTAGAATATGTATTAATAACATGAAACCTATATAAGTTTTTTTTAATTTAGTACCACCAATCTTTTTTTCGAAATGGCGATAAAATAGGTACTATCAGTTTTCTAGAAAATAAATAAAAAGTAATACTAAATGTTTTAATAGTTACTTAAGAATTTCACAATGTACAAAATTGCATTAACATTTTTAGAGTCGAAATAATTATAGTAAAATAGTGTTAGAATAACTATAAAGAAACGAAAGAACAACGTGGAAGAAAATAGTAATTTTCAAAAAAATTATCTATATATCTACATACGACGTTATTTAATTATGTAACAAACACGCTACTGATATGATGGTGATAAAATGATAAACTGATGTAGTAAACTAATGCAACAAATATTTATAGACTGAGAGTATATCTACAAATCTGTAGATTACAACAAAATTTACAATTTATCACCAAATTACATTACAAATAAATAAATACAACGCGTCACGAGGTCTTATAATTTGAATGTCCCTAAACAATTATCATAAATTGTATATTTGTATACGGGCTTTTCACGATGAGCGTTAATTAGACGTTTCTGGCAAACCAGACAACGGATCAACCTGAAAATTTGACAGTATGTATAAATTAATATGATCTACACGCCTAAAATATTTTAGATGCTGCGGCGTTGCCGCTTCTACTATAAAGCAGCGACTACTTTGATTTTTCAAATAGAACACCCTGTCTATAATATCATATTATGATTTCCTATTACTTTGTCAATAACTTCATGTACTAGTTCCCTATACCTATCTATTACCGTTTAAGAGATATAACTTAATTTCGATTTTTTTTTTACAAAACATGTACTTTTATAAACATATCTTGAACTCTCTGGTACTAAGACGATCAAATTCGAAATGGAGTGGATTGATACCATGAGGATCTTCACTTCGAGTCATATTTTTATTTGCCTCATACAGGGTCTTTAAAAAATGCAGATACTTTGTTCACATGAAAAAAGGAGTGGAAGTCATTTTTTTCAAATGGAACACCCTGTATATTTACATATTTTTGAGCTCTACATCCAATTTTAGATTGACTTTAATCAGATAATGCTATTTCGATTTCGAACCGTTTTCGAGATAAACTGTTTCAAACAGAAACTGACATGGTTTCCTTGTATTCATCACTCATTTTTGAGATTTAACACCTATTTTATACTACGTAATACAATTTCTTTTCGATTTAGTTTTTCAACAGTCTCAAATCAGTTAATTTGAAACTGATATGTACCTTAGAAAAAGTTACAATTTGTATGCATTGAGGTATTGAGTGTCTCTGCCGTACAACATTGCAAATTAATATTTTTTAATAGTGTGCTTTGGAAAAATAAATGATCCAATTTTGAAACGTCAAACTTTCGTTGGTGGTTTTGACTGATTGTGGTACTAATTATAATAGAAAAACGTCAAGATTAGGTTACAGCAATGAAGAGTTCTTGAATTTATTAATTATTCATGGTGAGTGCAATAGAATTGCAAGTAGAACATGCCGAGTATTTCATGAAAGATATCCACAACTTCCGAAGCCGAATAATAATGTGATAAATCGACTACTACAAAACTGTAGGTTGAATGGAACCTTTCGCCCAAAAATCATTCGTAGAAAGCCTGAAGTGGATGATGATGACAATGGCATAACAGTTTTGGGATTTTTTAATGCATTTCCAAATGCTTCTCTACACGAGGCTGAAAGGGAGATAGGTATACCCTACGTGACAATTTTTCGCATTCTTAATAAGCACAAATGGCATCCCTATAAATTCTACTGTGTTCAATATTTGAAAGAGACTGATTTGCCTCGTAGAGTGGAATGGTTACTTGTCAAGACTCAAGGGGATGAACATTTCCTTGACAATATCATATGGACAGATGAGGCCAAGTTTACAAAAAAATGGAATTTTCAACAGTCATTATTGGGCGCCAGAAAATCCTCATGTCGTTAGCCAAAGGGGTTTTCAAGAAAGATGGCAATTTAATGTATTTTTGCCATAAAGAATGAGTCAATTTTTTATATCTAGTTTTATGATGATAATTTGAATCCAACAAAATCTGAAGATTTACTGAGAAATGGAATTCAAATGATTTTAAATAATAGGTCAGGAAGAGAACGTGTATGGTACCAAATGGATGGTGCTCCACCCCATAATTCTCGTTCAGTAGGCGAAGCTTTAACTGAAATCTTCGAAGACAGATGGATTGGTAATAATGGACCTTTTCGTTGGCCTCCTAGAACACCAGATGGCAATCCAATAGATTATTTTGTGTGGGGTTTCATTAAAAATATGGTTTACTCCAACCCAGTAACAACAATGGAAGACATGAAATCAAGAGTTAGAACTGCTTTCAATAGTTTAACTCCAGACGCGCTACACATGAAAATCTTTTGAAGAGATTAAGTGTTTGTTTAAGTAGAGGTGGAGATGTGTTCGAACATATTCTGAAATACACTGATAATTGAATTAACGTACTAATTGATTTGATGGTTGAAGAGTATTTTAATAATTATTTATTCATTGTATTATCTGTGACTGATGAAGGAACATCGAACAGAATCTGTTAAATTTAAAAAATAAGTGATGAATACAAGGAAACCACGTCAGTTTCTGTTTGAAACAGTTTATCTCGAAAACGGTTCGAAATCGAAATAGCATTATCTGATTAAAGTCAATCTAAAATTGGATGTAGAGCTCAAAAATGTGTAAATATACAGGGTGTTCCATTTGAAAAAATTACTTCCACTCCTTTTTTCATGTGAACAAAGTATCTGCATTTTATAAAGACCCTGTATGAGGCAAATAAAAATATGACTCGAAGTGAAGATCCTCATGGTATCACTCCACTCCATTTCGAATTTGATCATCTTAGTACCAGAGAGTTAATGATTATCAGCGTTCATAAAAATACATGTTTTGTAAAAAAAATCGAAATTAATTTATATCTCTTAAACGGTAATAGATAGGTATAGGGAAATAGTACATTAAGTTGTTGACAAAGTAATAGGAAATCATAATATGATATTATATACATGGTGTTCCATTTCAAAAATCAAAGTAGTCGCTACTTTATAGTAGAAGCAGCAACGCCGCAAGATCTAAAATATTTTAGGCGTGTAGATCATATTAATTTATGCATACTGTCAAACTTGCAGGTTGATCGGTTGTCTGGTTTGCCAGAAATGTCTAATTAACGCTCATCGTGAAAAGCCCTGTATCAGGGCCCGCTCTAGCCTTCATGTCACCCCGGACAAACAGACAATTTGCCGCCAGTTTTTTTAAATAAAATAAAAATTATGTTAAAATCATTTATTTAAAAAAATGTATGTATTTAATACATTACATAATAAACATTTAAAAAGGGCAAAACTTAAAAGTACTGGTACATATAAGGTGCATTTTTATTGCTATACTTATATTCTATTAAGAAAGTACAAAAAATATTGCATAACCAAACAGAGAAATTTTAGATTCTATAAAAATATAACTATAAAATAAAGCAACCTAAAAGAAATTTTTATTTCTAACTTTGATTTCCGCAAATGTTTTTATTACATCTTTTAAGTTAACTTGATCAGCAATTTCATGCTCAATCGCTAAAATGGCCAACCCATTAAGACGATTTTGCGTTGTAGTTGAACGTAAAAAATTCTTAATCAATTTTAATTTGGAAAAACTTCTTTCTCCACTTGCAACAGTTATTGGTATACACAGCAATACTCTTAAGGAAACACTTAGGTTTGGGGCGCAATTTAACATTGTTATTAATTTTAGTACAGTGCTTGGGCTTTCTTTTTTGCCCATAAGCCCAGATACTGCACAAATTTCTTCTGCTAATTCTACCCCATTAATATCAACAGAATCGCCGTGAGTTAAAATACTTTCTAAATCGTTGCAATGTTTTAAAAGATTTTCTTTAGACATGCCCTTTAAATCATATATATTATATAAAAATTGAAAATAATTACTATGGTGACTAAGTTGTTTAAATCTAGTGTCTATTGCATTTAGTGCCTGGTCAATTGTAAAATAAAAAAAATCTACCTTATAATTTTCTTTAGGATTCTCGATCGGTTCATCTCGAGCTTCGTATGAGAAATTCCTTTTTTTTTCTTCCTACGCGGTGTCGTGGTATTTATGATTCAAAATTAGCTTCAACGTCAATTTCGTCAGCCTGTTCTCTCGAATCAATAATAGTTTCATTAAAACATTTATCCGATCGAAGATCCTGAAAAAACTTTTTGCAATTTTGCAAAAGATCAAGTGCAGATGCTAGATCACAATCTTTTGTCTGCAACAATTTGCTTATTGGCTTAATACAGTTTAAAATTTTATACCAAAGAACTATTGAACACAAAAATTTAAATTGTTTAATACAACTTAATAAACCCGAGGCTTCGTCCCTTATTAAATTATCAATTTCTTCATTCTCATAAATGCTTAGCAAGGCGTCGTATACTCCTCCGATATAAAATCTTAAAGGCTTTAAAGCCTCTATCCTACTCTCCCATCTAGTATGACTTAATGATTTTAAAGTCAAACCCTGGACATGTTTTAGATGAATTTCGCATCGAAAAGTAGATGGTGAAAAAAATACATATATTTTTTTAATCATATTAAAGAAATTAGCGCCTTCCAAAGATGCTTTTACCATATCGTTAACTACTAGATTGAGAGAGTGACTACTACATGGAACGTAGAAAGCTCGCGTATTTATGTTCTTAATCCTAGGTTGCACTCCTGATTTATCGCCCCGCATATTAGACCCGTTGTCATATCCCTGTCCTCTTATATCCTGTAAATTTAAACCCAAATTATTAAGTTCTGCAATTATAGTGTCAAACATTTGCTTCCCCTGCAGACCTTTCAACTGGAAGAAAACCCAAAAAAGCTTTCCTTAATTTTAATTTCAACCTCATCCTGATTGGAATCAGTTTTATTGATTGAAACATACCTGATTACAAGAGTCATTTGCTCCACCTTAGAAATATCAGGAGTGCAATAAAAAATTATCGAATAATATTTGGCTTTTTTTATTTCATTAATAATATAAGATTTCACACTTTGATGCAACAGGTCTATTATCTCGTTTTGAATATTTTTCCCAAGATAGTGAGCTTTCGTTTCTTCTTTTTTAAGCACCCTACGTACGTGTTCTTCCATGACGGGATCAAATTCAGATAGCAGCTCAACTATTTTTAAGAAGTTGCCGTTATTATGCTCAAACAGCTTGTCGCTTGTACCTTTTACCAAGCATTTTAGTGATTGCTACGATTCTTAAAAGCACTTCTTGCCAATGGTTTATTTCAGCGTTAACAAGTCTTTGGGAATCCGCATCTATAGTTTTACAACACTTTAATCAGGTTCAGTTCTAGAAAAGATTTTTGGGACTGAATATGATTTTTAGAAACTTCGTAGTCTTTTAGAGTTTGATTCAGATACTTCCAACTTTTGAACTAAGTACACAGCCAAAAATTTTGCAGCAAAAGCAATATACGCAATTTTTTGAGATAGAGTACACTAGCTAGTCTCTTTAAATTTGCCCTCCATTACTTAAAATTCTTTTATAATAATTAGGGCTAAATTTTCTACCAGTCTCATCGTATGGAAATCTATAATTGTACAATGGTTTAGGTGGACCTTGCCTTACCAAAAAGATTCTTTCGGCGTCTGGTAGTATCATTGGCCAGAGCGTTGGATCTGTACTTAAAAGTTGTTGAGCGCTTTCTGTAGGTGCCACGTTGGTATCAATAGTGCTCTCATTTGGCGACGGAGGGCTGCCACTGTCAGGTATATCGTTCATTTGTTGATCTTCATTTTTCTCAGGTGAGTCTCTGTTGTCGCTGTTGTCAGTGTCTTTCAATGCTGTGTTTGATGTAGAACATTTTGAGTCGTCATTTATTTTGGTACTGCCCGGCGTACTCTGTAAATAATTTAGTAGAGTGCCAGCTTGTCTTTGTCCTTGCATTTCCTTTTCCACCATTCGTTTTTTATATTCGCAACCGGATAGTTTTTTGCGCCCCTCGGACATTCTGGAAGATACACAAAATATCTGAAATAAAACAAAGCAAATTATAAGGAAATTGTCTTACAATAGACTTAGTTAAATTAGACAAGTACTGCACTTTTTTATGCTCATTTAAGATCTAGGGAAACGATTAAGCAGTTTTATATGTTTTTTATATTTATAAATTATGTAATAGTAGTAAAATAGTAACGAACCTACCACACCTGATACCTTTCAAATTTGAAAAAGTATAAGCACTTGCATTTTACACAATTTTGCTTCAAAATCTAAAATGGTATAAAATAGGGAAATTTTTCTTGTCCAATTTAGTCAGATCATGCATAGATTTATTCTAGAATGCTCTATGTTTAAATAAATATTTTATTTTAATTTTATAAAATACCTAACAAACTTTTGCTATTTTTAAGAAAATTTTATTTATAAAACTAGGTTTCGTAGCTTTACTTAAAAGGGATCGCATCCAGTAGTTGATAATAAAAAAAAGAATCAGGGTCTATTGGTCAGTAAATGGCAGGAATTATTCAAAAAAAATCAAGCTTTAGGGTATTCCGTATATTTCAAAACCTTTTTTAAAGTATTAGAAAAAGCTTCTTCGCAGATAAAAATTAAATTTCAAAGACGATTTTTTAATGAAACATAAACAAATTTCAGTCCTTTTAAAATTATCAAAACAAGTCTTTTAACTTTTTAATTAATTTAAGTGTTTTATTCAAAAATCGTTTTCAAAATTTAATTTTCATCTGAGAAGGAGCTTCTTCAAATACCTATCTTGAAAAAGATTATGAAATTTAAATGAAAGTTTGTTTTTAACACGCTTATATTAGCTTCACCTACATGTTTGTTTGCTTGTCTGTCTGTTTGTAACCGACTTCTTTGAACAAGAATGCGCGCGGTCGGTGATACATACGATATAAGATACGGCGCATTTGGGATCCAATGCCTATCCTCCAGACCGAGTAAGTCCTTCCCAATTTTAGCTCCAAATAAACTGTCATGTTATTTTTGCAAGGAAAACCATCTCATTTTTGATTGTGACGAATTCAAGGCATTAGATATTTCAAGTAGAACAAGTCAATTATTTGAAGCTATATAATAACTGTTTCGATCCTACCCATTCTACAGCTCAATGTAAATAAATATAGTTTAAAAAAACTAAAAAACACGCTTTAATGATCAATCGAACTAAAAAACGAAAAATAATTCTTAATTTGTGCCATATTTTTCATTCATCGAGAACCCCACGCTTTTTTTACAATAATACTAATCTTTTTCGTTCATTAAAGCGTGTTTTTTAGTTTTTTTAAACTATGTTTATTTTTTAATAATGTTTGCCTTTTATTAATCAAAATATCCTAATTTCGTAGATTCGCTAAGTTAAGGGTTAACTTACCTTAAAAAATTACAAATCACACTGATTATTGAACCAGAACAGTATATACAATTGAGAGTTGCACTTGTTATCACCACGACGAATGAACAAAAATAATGCTATTCTGTAATAAGACAGCCCTTTTATAATTGAAGACAATAAACATGTCATTTCTTGTCAATTCCTAATTCAGACAAGTTCATGCGGCACCCTGCTTGCTGATTTATATGGTATATATGCGATGCGCGGTTATATTAGGTAGTGTATACAAATAACACTCGTGTTCCTTATTTAATAATTATTATTGAATAATTAATTATTTTTTCGTAATTATACCTATTTTCTTTACAACTACAGTAGAATCCAGTTATAACGAACTACAAGGGACTTGAAAAATAAGTTTGTTATATCCGAAGTTCGTAATAAACGATAAAAGAAAAAAGTTACATACATATTTTATTTTTACGATACATTAATGAATCACTATATTATACAATATTTACACATTTATGATTTTCGATTGTTTATTATATTTCGTAGACCAAAACAATTTTCGATTTACATTTTTGAAGCACCGTTTGAGTGATTTGCTTTCGTTTTTCTGTCCCGGTTAAATTAGTACCTACACACAAAAACTGTTACCCGCTCTTTTGATAATTTGCCGCCTACACATTTTTCACCTTTAAATTTTAGTGTTTTATCTGGGTTCTTTAATTTAAAAAAATAGCCCAGTTTCGTCGCCATTATCACTAAAATTACCCTTGATATTAGGCCACTTATTGTTTAACTAGTCTGTTAATTGATTTATTTGATTGACAAGTTGATTAGGAAAAACCCTGCAAGGTCAGCGTGTACAGTATTATTAAAATACATAATTACCCTTTAGGATTAAAGATTTAAACACCAATTAGGAAAGTATTTAGGCAGGCATTTCTAAGAAAAGAATTACAGAAACCTTATCTTTGCACATCAAATAATCTACGTATACCTGTTATTTATTTTACTGGCAGAATACTTTTGTGTAAAATTTAACGGACGGAAACAATTTTTCCGAACGTTATATCCGAAAGTTCGTTGTTTACGGGTTTATTATAACAAACAATATTTATAAGGGATCTTATGGATAGTATGACGGGACTTTTAAAACTAGTACGTTATACCCGGAAGTTCGTTATAAGCGGGTTCGCTATAAGAAGCTTTGACTGTATATAGACGAAAAACAAGTATTTTAACTTTCTTGCAAAAACAGTGATAAGAAATGTTTTTGCAAATGAAAGGCGGCATGCTATTATTATTAATATTTTAATTTTAATATTTTCTCACATTCTGAGAGTAAAAATATCGCCCCTAACATTTGCCGCCCCGGACAAATGTCCGGGTTGTCCGGTCTTGGAGCGGGCCCTGCCTGTATGTATTAAGCAAATATTAATTTAGCATTTTTATGATGCCAGACTGTTATGAAATTCATTTATGATGAAGCCATTTTCAGTAAATTTTCATACCTTTGGCAATGACTTGGCAACGCGGCAAAATTCGACACTCGATAATGTAAAAACATACTAACGATGTCATTAAAAAAAAATATCTTGTTAAAATACCTCGACTAATCAGAGCATCCAATATGTAATATTGGAATTGCTACAACTTCTACTTGAAACATTTTTTAAATATGGTATATTTCCTCACACTAATCGAATAGTTTCAATATTTAATTATCTACAATATCTCACAGTTAATACTTAAAACAAGAGGCAGATTATCTTGCTGAAAACAAGGTCCATGTGAATTACTCATCAAAAATTATTTATAATTTTTAAGATCGTTGTACCCTTGTAAAAAATAATTGTTACTCAAATTAAAGAAAATTATCGATAATGCTGATGTGAGACTATGCTAATTTTATTCATATCTTTTTTTTTGGGCCCCTACAAAATTCTTATAATTTACAACCTGTACCAACGTGTTCTGGTGCATGTGCATATTTTCTACGAAAAACTAACAAAAAATCGAATACATGGAAAGGTCGGTTAGTAACCCTTTGAAATATAATATAGTAAAAAAAAGGAGGAGGAATTTCCTGTAAGAATTTATGAACGTATTGTTTCGTTGACTTCCAATTTCATTTATAATCAGTTCAACGATCTAAGATCGTCTTCTTAGAAAGGAGATTTTTCGAAAAAAAAATGAGTGTAACAGACAGATACGTTGTGAAATTTTTCTATTTATAAATCATTGATAATGTATGATGTAAGGTTAAAATGTATTACAATTGTGTTATGATGCGTACTAATCGCGTAACGCGTAAATATTTTAAGGGTATACCAATGTATTACCAAATTTAAAATGTCTGGTGAATGATCTGATAATTCTAGTAATGTAGTAATAACATTATTTACGTTATAAATTACTATAAGGTCAAGCTTAATACGATTAGATGATAATATTACGCGTTATTTTCACTTTCTTGTATTAATAAGTATGTAAAATTTTGCTGCTGCTTCAGCTTTGAAATAATTAATGTTGCGGCTGTTGCGGCTTTGATTTTAATTTATTTAGTTAACTTTGTGCTGTACACAGATTTAACGTTATCTCTCAAATATTATAACGTGTTGATGTAATATAAGACGAGATATGAATATTACATGATAACTCTATTTCACATCTTTGTCAAACAAATACCTGTAGGTTTAGTCTAGTTAAACATGTTTTACATTATACTGCTTTATGACGTACTTCATATTACGTGACTTGTTCACTTAAATTTATATAAATTTTAGCCGTCTTTAAATGTATTTTCATTACATAGGTACGTATAAACGAATTTGGTCGGTAAAGTGGGTTTTTCTCTTTATGTTGGAAAAATCCAATTTCCGGATGTGCTTTAACTAAATGTTAGATAGCCAATCACAATCACATCAATAGTTCGTTAAATTATTTGAAAACGACATCGCAATTTTATAAATATAAAATAGGGCGTTGAACCATCTTTTTTAATTACGTTACAATTGTGTAATAGGATTAATTATTTTTCTCTGATGAAGTATATGTTTAGTCTGTTAATAAAATGATAATTTTTTTCTCAATTTGTGTACAACATAATTAATTTTTTTTATTTGTGTAGATTTGGCTTAAAACTGAAGGATAAATTGTATTTATGGATTTACTCAACAGAGGACACACCATTAAAACATAAACTTTTGTAAATTCAAAATCCTTAATTATAAAATTAATGCATTAACAATTTTCAAGTTCAGGTCCCAGATTTTTTAAAGACTTTGGCTAACATATATGATTCTAAGACAGATATCCTAATCCCTTGCTACAACAAATTTTAAAGCACAAAGTAAATTACAAGTGGTTGTAGTCTGGTTCTCTCACTGTACAGTAAAAGTAAAAATTCCAACGACAATTACCGAAGCGATGCAAAATAATGCTGCTTCCCTTTTCTGATTGATGGCAACAAAGTGTTCTACGGAAAGAATCAATAAATGATATCCCTTTGCTGAGCCCAAAGACACATGTTTACATACGGATGTTCAGCTGCTCAGTTCTACGGTTTTAATAAAATGGAATCTATTTAGCACAAAAGAGACTGGAGCGGATTTATTACCTAAAAGTAGTTACTGCATTAACTTTGATCAGTATTTTTAACTTAGGACCGAAAACCGTTAAGCTACACATTTGCGTTTGGAGTACTCGCACATTTCTGAAAGAGAAATAACTGTTGAAAATTGCACTATAACAATGGTGCAACATCACATACTATTCAATTACTTTTATAAATACACGGGGAACTAAAGGTCAGCAGTATCACATTATTGGTTTGAGAATGACTCACTTTATTTAAGACTCATTCAAACAAATTATCTATTAAAAAAAATATATTTGTTCATTAAACAATGAAAAACAATAAGTTTTAAAGCATAATAGACACATAAAAAAGCATATGAACGATAGACGAAATATTAACGAACACTCACTTTATTTTTTTATATTTAAAATTAAAAAAGTAACGCAGGCAACAAATTACACTTTCACAAAATGCCTTAGTATGGTTGTTTCTCCACACAGTCATATGCAATTTTGCTTTCTTATGTACGGATTTACACGTTTACGGCATTTTAAAAACAATCTAGATCATTTCCACATACTGTTTGAATATCACGCCGAGCAGCGAGGGTGTGTGTGTGTGTGTGTGTGTGTGTGTGTGTGTGTGTGTGTGTGTGTGCGCGCGCGCGTGTGTGCGTGCGTGCGTGCGTGCGTGTGTGTGTGTGTGTGTGTGTGTGGGTGTGCGCGTGTGCACGGGTGCGTGCGTGCGTGTGCGCGTTTGAGCGTGTGCGCGTGTGCGTGTGTGCGTGTGTGCGTGTGTGCGTGTGTGCGTGTGTGCGTGTGTGCGTGTGTGCGTGTGTGCGTGTGTGCGTGTGTGCGTGTGTGCGTGTGTGCGTGTGTGCGTGTGTGCGTGTGTGCGTGTGTGCGTGTGCGTGTGCGTGTGTGCGTGTGTGCGTGTGTGCGTGTGTGCGTGTGTGTGTGTGCGTGTGTGGTGTGTGCGTGTGTGCGTGTGTGCGAGTGTGCGTGTGTGCGTGTGTGCGTGTGTGCGTGTGTGCGTGTGTGCGTGTGTGCGTGTGTGCGTGTGCGTGTGTGCTGTGTGTGCGTGTGTGCGTGTGTGCGTGTGTGCGTGTGTGCGTGTGTGCGTGTGTGCGTGTGTGCGTGTGGTGCGTGTGTGCGTGTGTGCGTGTGTGCGTGTGTGCGTGTGTGCGTGTGTGCGTGTGTGCGTGTGTGCGTGTGTGCGTGTGTGCGTGTGTCGTGTGTGTGTGTGCGTGTGTGTGTGTGGTGTGTGCGTGTGTGCGTGTGTGTGTGTGTGTGTGTGTGTGTGTGTGTGTGTGTGTGTGTGTGTGTGTGTGTGTGTGTGTGTGTGTGTGTGTGTGTGTGTGTGTGTGTGTGTGTGTGTGTGTGTGTGTGTGTGTGTGTGTGTGTGTGTGTGTGTGTGTGTGTGTGTGTGTTGTGTGTGTGTGTGTGTGTGTGTGTGTGTGTGGTGTGTCGTGTGTGTGTGTGTGTGTGTGTGGTGTGTGCTGTGTGTGTGTGGTGTGTCGTGTGTGCGTGTGTGTGTGTGTGCTGCGTGTGTGCGTGCGTCGTGCGTGTGTGCGTGTGTGGTGTGCGCGTGTGCGTGTGGTGCGTGCGTGTGCGTGTCGTGTGCGTGTGTGCGTGTGTGTCGTGTGTCGTGTGTGTGTGTGTGTGTGTGTGTGTGTGTGTGTGTGTGTGTGTGTGTGTGTGTGTTGTGTTATGCGTATATATATATATATATATATATATATATATATATATATATATATATATATATATATATATATATATACTTAGTGTAAAAATCTATTCTTATCTTTCTGCTAAAAGGTATATTTTAGTAAAGTCGCTAGGAGCAACCCTTTCCAAGAAAACCGCATTTAAAACTCATGTCAGGTTTATCAATAGGGATTCTTAATTGTTGCTAAGTAACTTACTTGTTTACTTGTGTATATCTGTCACTTTGCGTTGATAATAAAATTTTAATAAAAAGTCCATAATTAAATACGACAGAATGCCAAGACATAATTTATTTTCAAATTCAGAAATGCGTGATATGATTTTCGTTTACGCACAAGAAAATTTTGTTGGGCGTAGAGCGCATAGACAGTTGTTAAAACAGTTGTTATCAAAAGAACATGTTTACATTTAATATTAATTTTTTTTCTTTTTGTAATGTTTTAATGTTACAAAAGTTAGTTTTAAATAGATAAACATTGTGAGTTTTAAATGCGTTTTTCTCGGAAAGGGTTGCTCCTAGCGACTTCACTAAAATATGCCTTTTTTTAGCAGAAACGACAGGAGAATCGATTTTGCTAGTCCAAAATTGCATTCTCTCTCTCTCTCTCTCTCTCTCTCTCTCTCTCTCTCTCTCTCTCTCTCTCTCTCTCTCTCATTTTTCTACGTGCTTATAAACGCGTCTTGTGGCCTTCAAGATAGTTCTAGCATCAGTACTGTTAATAATATGCATAATAGTTTGTTGGAGTTCTTCGATATTTGTATAACGTCTTTTATACAATTCATTTTTTAAATATCCCCACAAGTAAAAGTCCAAAGGGGTTATGTCCAGAATTACCTAGTCAACGTTTTTAATGATATCCACAATTAATAATCCTTTCAGGCTATTGGTTACTTTTCAGAATTAATAACTTATGAAAAAATATCAAAATATCACCTTAAATAATGGAAATCATGGCCTACCCTTTACTTATGTTGAAATAATTAAGTGTTGTTATGTTTTAACTAAGATAATGAAATATCTCAAAAGTGGTTGGATTTAGGTATAGGGAATACTGATTCCAAACGAATTGGCTTAAAAAAATACAGCGGAAAATGTAATAAAATACAGGGTGTTCTATTTAAAGTAAGCAACTTACAAATGATTCAAATTGTGCATGTTGGCGTCTAAGTTTAAAACACCCTGTATGAAATATCAATGAGATGGATATATGGAGTTACCGGGCAAGTGCTTGTTGTTTATTGGTTACAATTTCACGTCACTAGCTTCGTTATTAATGGAGATATCGTTATTCAATGTGGACTTGGATTTTTTCACAATTTTTAAAAAAATCGAAATATCTCGAAAATACAAATACAAATACAAATTTTATCTAGAACTTCATGTAGAATTCGAAAATAAAATAAAAAATATTAGGTTCCATTTAATATAACAAAGTTGACGTCTACTTCCGGTATAACCGGAAGTGCCACATTCAGGACGATATTATATTTGAACTCAGCGTCATCCAAAACTACAGCTTCGTAATTTCAGATTTTAACATAACTGTATCCGCCATTACTTTTAATTAATACTCTTGACCACACCACACACATATATATATATATATATATATATATATATATATATATATATATATATATATATATATATATATATATATATATATATATATATATATATATATATATATATATAGATATATATGTCGAAAATTTTAAAAGTGGCTGGCTGGTCTTTGAATTAAAGTATTGTCTAATTAGATATTCTATATAATTTTCATTTTTTTACCACTTCTAGATGGCGCGCGAGTCGCTCAAAAACCGTTATTTTTTGTTTATTTTAAACGAATAAAATTATAATTTCAGTAAAAACATGTTCAAATTTTAACAGATTATTTCCAGAGAAATTTGCTTTCAAACGATGCCACTTTTGTAATACTTATTTCTGTGCAAAAAAAAAAAAAATTATGAAACATTCAGTTTTATGCGTTTCTGCAGCACTTTTTGTGTATTTTTAACTAATAAAATGCTAATTTATTTTAATACTACTTCAAATTTTAGCAAGTTGGTCACAAAGCAGTTTCTTATAAATATTAATAATTTTAATCTTTGTTTTTATCAATAATATGCAAAATTTTAAAAAACAGTTGGTTTTATGCGTTTTTCACATTATTTTTTATTATTAGGTGTTTATGAAAAAAAATTGTGTAAATTATTACATATATGTTGTTCATAACGAGCACTCCACTGCAGTTAATATCTTAATCTTTGATACGCCATGAGATCAGAGACCATGTATGGCTTTCTCATTTTAAATCTTAGGATTTTTATTATTTTGTGATTTTTTATTTTTGAAGGGTAATGTTTAACAAAATACGAAAATAAGTAATTTACTAATGAGTAATAGAGGAAGCGCTGATTTGTTAGAAGGTTGTTTCAAACTGATTATTATTACATATTAATTATTATGCTTGATTTTTTACCAAAAAATATTTTAAGTGAATATAAGAAACAGCTGGTATAAAAATAGTAGTTATTTAATATTTATATTTTGATTATAGAGTAAGTGATTCGAATTTATTCGCCTTGAAGTTGATGGTTTAAGAATAATAATTTAATATGTAAAAACTCAAACTATTATT
This sequence comes from Vesta saturnalis, assembly GCA_036346205.1. Classification (NCBI taxonomy): domain Eukaryota; kingdom Metazoa; phylum Arthropoda; class Insecta; order Coleoptera; family Lampyridae; genus Vesta; species Vesta saturnalis. The sequence goes on along the minus strand of JARFJB010001479.1, from coordinate 821,983 downwards.
TATTAAACTTAATAAATTCTGAATATGAACGAACATTGTGTTAAATAATATCAAATTCAATAAATATAAAATAAAACAATTACTTTGAAGATTAATCGATCCAAGATGGCTGTATCAGTGTATCATGTATCTGTTCTCGGCATTGTATACAAACAGAACTAGTTTACCGAGTTATCAAATAATCAAACATGCGTTGATGAAACTCAGAGCTTTTTGTATTGTAATTATTTAATAGGAAAAGGTAAGTTACTCTTTATTACATAATTATCTGCGATTGTTCTTGTATTGAAAATAAACAATAATGGTTTCTCATTTTCTTTATTCTTTCAAAGTTATAGAATTATAGATGTTTTGTTCTTAAAATATATAGGTATTTTTAAAACATGTATTTCTTAGATTATACAAATCCAATATTTTCGTTTCAACTTTTATCTATTAATTTTATTATTTGTCATATGTAATTAATTCGAGTTGAACATGGTGATCAAAATTGCAATGTTTTTTTTTTAGAAACAATGGAAACCCGAAGATTGAGCAAAACGGCAATTAGAGAGTTAATTTCATCTACTTTGCCGGAAAAAAATTGCCGACTTATAAAGAAGTTATACAGTATTATTTGTATTTTAAAAATCTTAACCCGATGTTCACATGTCGCAGTAAGAATAATTCAGATTTGGAGCAATGTGTTAATTCCTGTAGTTTTCATAAGTCTGTTGCAAACAAAATTAAAGAATGGCATGAAAAATGTGAAATGTTATTAGTAAATACAAGAAAATGCAAAAACTCTGAAAATTCTAAACCAAGAATGCAACAATTTGTTGACGCTGCTGAATCATTATTGAAGGAAAGGGGACAGCCTCTCCTCCACTTTTTTACGTCACAAGCCCCGCCCACTTTCACTTTTTTATACGCTCACGTGTGACTGTATTTTCCGCCCCTATGGTTTCTTTTCGGAGGCCTTAACAATAACTACAAGTTTAAAATCCACGAATACGTACAAACTATTTGTAGACCTGATTTTATGACGTCGTCCTATAGGAGTAATATTACATTTTAAAAAATCTTTATCGACACTTTTGTTAGCAATATCAAGTAAAAAGCATATATATTAAAAATAATACGTTTACCTTTAGAAGTGTTTTTTCTTTCAGTTGTTCTAATAATAACCATATGTTGAACTGAAATATTTTTTATATAACGCATCCACATGTAGTTGTTACATTAAATGCGGCTGCCAAAGTATAAACACTAAAACTGGGCCAACTTATAACATTAAAACAAAAGCGATGATGTAATAAACAATTATTGTGGTGCAATCTTCAGATCTAAGGTTACCAGTCACACCCCACTGGAATTATCTTCTGGTACTTTTTAAAAGTAAAAAGTAAAAAAAGAAAGTAAAAGTGCCTAAAAAAAAGCAAAGGCTTTAGTTTTAACTATAATGAAAGAAAAACTTACCATCTAAACCGATGGCACTTTACACTAAAATTTAGGGAAAATTCCCCGAAACTACATGCTTCATACTATTACATTTAGCAGGAAGTGAATTAAATAAAAGTTTTTAGAATCAATCATGCCGTTGCCCCCTCCAAGAAGTTATCACGCGTTGCGCGGATTAAATGGTCAGAATCCAATTTTTTAAGAAAGGGAACTATAACTCTTTATGAAATATTACACCCAAAAAGACATGTTCTAGGAAATGCAAATTAAATTGCCTTTCTCAATTCTACATTTTAATAATTAAAACTTTTCTACTAATACGCCAAATAAAATAACGATCCCAAACCAATGTATTTTTTAATACAACCACAAAAAAAAGGTTGTTACACACCCCCTCCTAAAATTTGGACTCGGAGATCACCAAAGAGGACATTCCAAACACTAAGCTAATAAATGAAATTATTAAAATTTAAAAAAACACAAAATGTTAAGCTAATTAAAATATAAGCAAAAGGTAAAAGAAAATAAAAAGAAAATGTACGAAAAAGTACGGAAAATGTGGTGATGTCGGTCAGGAAAGACCCCTCGCAACACCATCTAAGCTAATGACCCGTTATCACCCGCACACGCCACTTGTCGAGAATCAAGGACCCGAAACCTTAAATAAAGTAAAAAACTTTAACTGGTGGGGTTAGTGAAGCAAACCACCATCAGAAGAGCAAAATGAGTAACCGGTAAAAAAATTTGAATCTAAGGTAAAAACGAACGGAAACCGAAACCTACCTTGACTTGAAGGGACCGTGGGTAGAGAACCCGGAAACGGTTATCGTGCAACTTTATAAAAAATCAAGGCTAAACGCCACTCCACTCGAGAGTATAAAAATAAAAAATCCTTCCGGACTAACAATAAATAATCGCAAGACTTGAGGTCGAGAGAGAGCGGTTCCATTACCCTACCCCGGTGGTCCAAACCAAGCCTCCTAGGTACATAACACAACTACCACTGTCACGTTCGATAAGTGAGTCAAAATCGGTAAATCCAAGATACGATTATTTCCTTGGCAAATTAGCTCAGGATGCTTCGTAGTGGAGAACAAGAGAGGCCACTCTACCCATCACGAAATTCAGGTTTTATGTTGTTCCACACTCATCGTCCAAGACCAAACATACCCTAACTAACACGCACATTTTATAAATAAATCGAAATCTAGGTGAGGTAATAAGGAGAAAGATGAAGCACTCTTACGAACACAACAACCCCCCTAAAACTACCAAAACGTCATAATCAGGAAGTGAACTAATCGAGGTTGACACGAGGCGAACCGAAGTCCTCAAGCACCGTCCAAGAATAGTAACACTACACAAATCAGGAAAAACAAAATAACTAAATCAATCAAAAATAAAAATGTATAGAAGCATTACTAGTTTTCTTATCCATGGTTATGAGTTTTACACGTCAAATTAACGATCAGAGGTAAACTCAAGATAGTTATCTTCAATTTTACTATTGTAACAATAGCAAATTGTAAATCCAATGAAGGAAGATAATCTGCTAGAGAACTAATGTCCCAAAAAATCGGCAAAATAATCGCACGATGTGATCTAAATATCAAATATCATGCTAAACAAATCAATCGCACGATGGGATCTAAATATCAACCATCGTGCTAACAAATGTAGCAACAATCGTGCTAAAAAATGTAGCAAAAATAAAATAAGTGGTTTGCAAAGTCACAACAATATAAAATAAAATAATGTGCGAAATAAGCACAAAATTAAATTATTTTGAAAAATTATCAAAATAATTAAAAAATATAAATAAGAAAACCAGAATGTAAAAATACTAAAATAGAAAAATAATTAAAAATAATACGAAAAAATAAGAACTAATGGGGTTTTAAATCTTTAACATGAAAAACACCTAAGGGTTTATTATCAATAGGGGTGGCCAATCGGTACGTAGTTGGACCTACCACCTCAATAACTTTTGCTTCAATAAATTTTGGAGCTAACTTTTGACTATAATTTTTAGTCGCATCAGACAAAGTAAAATTCTTTTTCCAAACCAAATCGCAAACGTTTAATTTCAACGGACGACGTCGCAAATTGTAAGATTTTGAATTTCTTTCGTAAGCCGCACGTAAATTTTGTTTAACATGTTTAAAAATGGGTGAAAGTTCATTTAAATCTTGAACTAATTGTTCCCGGTTAGCAATAAATCAATCATCCTCTTTGAAATCCTTTAGTCGACCATAAAAATCTCCAGAAATAGGAACTGTCCGACCAAACGCCAAAAAGGAAGGTGAAAATTTCGTAGACTCATGAACAGCGTTACGATTTCAATTAAAAACAATTCAACAGAGAAGAAGTACAATCTAAGAAAAAAATAAAAAATGGAATTTACACACTAATAACACTAAAATATGTTAAACGTTCGCATCTAATCTTCCACCATTAAATTTTAAATTTATAAACATGAACGGAACTTACAAATTTGTCAATCTCAATTCATTTGGAAAAAATCTTAAGCAGGAATACTAACTGAAGTATTAATATTGTCATTATGTGACAGAAAAATAAAATAATCTAAATTTGTAATTAATTATTCATTTCAAAGTTTTCGTTAAATGGATTCAATAAATTCTAATGAATCGTTACATAAATTTAACAACTGATCGTATAAATATAAAAATTCATTATCAAAAGTAGTATAATTCAAGGGTTTCAAAATTTAAATAAATGTATTAACAATAGAATGTTATGAAGTTTATCAATAACAAAACCTAAATATGATAATCGAGGTTTACAAAATTCACATTTATCTAAACTAATATTTAAATTGGCATCACTAAGCCTTTTAAAAACTTCTCTCAAAATAGCAACATGTTCCTTGAAAGTACTGGAAAAAATAATAATATCGTCTAAATAAACAAAAACTGATTGAGATAAATCATGTCCTAAAATGGTATCCATAAATCGTTGTAATGTACTGGGAGCGTTTTTAATAATTCCAGTTACATAAAATGTAATCAAATAAATTTGGATTAATCCTTTTTAAATTTAATTTACGTCTCTCATCTATTGTCAACCGTTCTGCTTCATTTACAATTAAAAAAAATTTAATTCTACTAATAACTCATCACTATGTAAAACATCCACTAAATAATTAAAATTTGACATCGTAAAAAAATATTGTATAACACAATCAATAAAGTTCACTACTAAGTATAAACACATAAAAATACCAAGCGTAATAATAAATGGTAACACTCCTTAAATCTCGGTCAACTTCACAATCAAAATAAACAAAACAAAAGTGAGAATAACCAGCATTGAAACAACAGCAAATCAAGTCCCTTTTTCTGGCCCCAGTGTAATATTAACACACACATGTAATAAAAATCTCAAATACAAAGTAATAAATTTCAATGTAATAAATTTCAATGTCCCTGATCGCCCGCGCCAAATTGTAACATTAAAAGCGGCTGCCAAAGTATAAACACTAAAACTGGGCCAACTTATAACATTAAAACAAAAGCGATGATGTAATAAACAATTTGTAATTGATCGAATAATTTTAATTAATATTAAATATTACCAAATAACAATCGCTACTGCCGTCGGCTCAATCGGTAAATTAAGATAAGGGAGAGTTCTAATATACTGAGTTTAATTAACATACCTGAAATACTGCATGCTTCCCATCTGCTTAGTTATTTTCACTTATACTTAATTAATAAGAAAAATATGTAATGTAAATAAAAACAATAAAATGATACCTCGGGCGCCAAGCTATTTTAAATATACGTTATTGGAACAGCTAAACCAAGTTTGTTAATAATAATACAACATTAATCAAAATGAAAATAATATTACAAGACACACTAACGTGTATTTAATAATAAATTGAAATGGAAAAGGTCTTAAATCTATTCGTTAATTACTAAAAAATCATACCTTTGAACAGTTCTGTATATATTTTATTACCGCTGGTGACACATGAAACGGAACGGTCAACTAGATGAAATTATTATAGCATCATTGTGGTGCAATCTCCAGATCTAAGGTTAACAGCCACACCCCACTGGAATTATCTTGATAATTTATTCTTAATAATTCGAATCCATAATAATTAATGCATTATTTTGAAGTTTTTAGTATATAAAAAAAAATTGTGATTTATGATGTAAACCAAGTAAAATAAGGTATTTAATAAAACTGGTACTTTTTAAAAGTAAAAAGTAAAAAAAGAAAGTAAAAGTGCTTACAAAAAAGCAAAGGCTTTAGTTTTAACTATAATGAAAAAAAATAACTTACCATCTAAACCGATGGCACTTTACACTAAAATTTAGGGAAAATTCCCCGAAACTACATGCTTCCTACTATTACATTTAGCAGGAAGTGAATTAAATAAAAGTTTTTAGAATCAATCATGCCGTTGTCCCCTCCAAGAAGTTATCACGCGTTGCGCGGATTAAATGGTCAGAATCCAATTTTTTAAGAAAGGGAACTATAACTCTTTATGAAATATTACACCCAAAAAGATATGTTCTAGGAAATGCAAATTAAATTGCCTTTCTCAATTCTACATTTTAATAATTAAAACTTTTCTACTAATACGCCAAATAAAAGAACGATCCCAAACCAATGTATTTTTTAATACAACCACAAAAAAAGGTTGTTACATAGTCTCACTAAACACGTTTTATGAATGGTTGGATATAAACTGGCTATTGCATTCCGATCATTATCTAATTTAGGAAGTAATACACAAAACCTAATTACTGGTACTGGTATTTAGCATTTATATTGTACTTATAAATTTACATTGAAAATGCTTACAAACATTTTAAAAATTTGAACCTTGAGATTACATAAACTATTGTTATGGAATGCATTACAAATATTTGCAAAATATTTTTTGCCACCGCAAATTACATTAAGGTCTAAAAATTATTAGTCGAAATAATAAAAATTTCTACCCGATGGTTTTTTTTATACGGATATATTGTCTCTTCTATGCAATCATGATTTATCTGTATACTCAATTATTCACACACACACACTCACACACACACGCGCACGCACGCACGCACGCACGCGCCCACGCACGCACGCACGCACACACACACACGCACACACGCACACACGCACACACACACACACACACACACACACACACACACACACATGTACTTCACGTTATATGGATTTTTATCAGTTGAGATTAATAGCAATGTTAACTAAACCCTTTAAAATTTCTAATCTGAAATAAGAGTGACGTAATCTAATTTATTTGAAATTTCATAGAGAGCATCACCATCATCGAAATTTTGAAATACATTCATCTCATCGTCTTCACCTTGAACGATTATATTGTAACAACCTATAAAGCAGCTAATAACCCCTAACAGTTTTTATCAGACACTGTTATTATTGTTACATGGACATGAGGTTATCCCTAAATTAACTGGTTTCAGCACGGCCCTGGAAATGCTGCACACTCTTCAAATCTTTCAGTTCGTTCTCAGAAGATGTACCGTATTCATTTCCTTCAATTTTATCTGCATTCTGTTTCGAGACTGTAGTACGTTTTCTAATGTATAAACAGAATCTTCAATATTGTGTTGCATATAGCAGCAAAACACGTTAGCTAGCTAGTTTCACCTCTATATTATTTTACATGCAAACCTGATCTTATCATAAATACATCTGTAAAGAAGCTAATTAAACATAGTTCCGCGGACTGAACATCGCAAACAGCGTTTCCAATTATGGTTTTTAGTCAACACAATATTGCCTACAACTACATACAAGCGACTATCAATGTTTTAGCACGAGGAGCAAACGAAAATACGCTAACACGAAAATACCCTAACGCTAGAACACGCAAACGCGAAAACACGAACGAAAACACGCAAACTCGAAAACACAAACGCCATCATCATCATGGTTTTGAGATTCGTCCTTTTCTTTACCTCATCGCTCTTCTTTCTCTTCTGTGAATCATCACCATCACCTTGGATGTGAGATACATTCAGCTCATCCACGTCATCACTTCCATCATTATCTTGAACGGTTATGTTGTAATAGTTTATTAACAAGTCAGTATAATCTCTAATGTCCGCTGATGTTGGCTCATAAACAGGAGAATACATTATAATAATGCTCACTCGATGACAGTTACACTTTAAACAGCGAAACACACGAGAAACGAGAACGCTGCTAACCTTGGGTCTTGTGCGCTGGCGCGCTCGTCAATGTTCGGGTAGAATCGGTTATCTTCGGGGGAAGTTTGATGTATTGACCTAACCACACTCTAATATCTTCCCTAGGGACATGTTTATAAATTTAAACTCCTCTTTTATGGCCGAGGTATTTTCTCCTAAGACGGCGCGCCGTTTCTATGAAACAATTTTGTGTGTATGTAATTGAACGTGCAAATAAATCAGACATAATTTTCCAAATGTATAGGTGGTGCCTGTTTAGAAACAGAGAATCTGCCTATATATAATTATTTATTATTTCACGTCATATTTAATTTAGACTTTAATGTATACAGTTTTGAACTGTAATTTGGTTTCCGCAAACTGTAAGACATGATTTCGGTTGATTGATTGAGATTGCCCTGATCGATTTGATCGATCATGATTTGTTTGAGATTGATTGATTAATTAATTGATTAATTGATTTGTTTGTGTGTGAGAAAGAGCCGAAAGAGAGAGAGCAAGAGAGAGGTGTGCATGATCAACTTCTATTATAGAAAATGTTCATTAGTCTATACGCTACTAGATGGCGCTAAAATCAATTTTAACTCAAAGGGGCCAGGGCGCAGACCCCAACACAAGATTGAAGGCCTACATGGTAGTTTCTACACTTGTCTTACACGTTAGCATTAGGGACCCCTTATTATCTGCCAAGAGGCCCGGGCGCAGACCTAACACAACTTCTTATATCTGTCTTATGAGGTAGCATTAGGGTGTCTTATTAGAACATTGTACGCGCACGCATTTGCCTACCTTCTAGGAGCTAAACTGACAAAGAGGCGGTAATTAGGGTAAAAATTTCATCAAGGGTTGAAAACGACCTCTGGAAAGAAGCCATAAAAAATAAGGGTAGAAAATACGAGCTCACACGTGGGCGGCCATAAAATAAGGGGTGAAAAAATACGCCCCTCAAGTATGCGAGTAAAAACAAAAAGGGATGAAAATCCCATCAATTGTTGAAAAAGACCTCCGAAAAGAAACCTTAGGGGTGGAAAATACGGTCTCACACGTGGACGAGTAAAAACAAAAATAATTAGGGATGAAAAGGGGTTGAAAAAGGCCTCCGAAAAGAAACCATAGGGGTAAAACATACGGTCCCCCACGTGAGCGTATAAAAAGTGAAAGTGGGCGGGACTTGTGACGTAAAAAAAGTGGAGTGGAGGGTGTCCCCTTTCTACTGACATTGCTAAATGCAAATGCACCTTTGATCTTGGTTGTAAATGTGCGACAGAAGAACGAATATCGCAGGAATTAAGAAAATTTCGAAATGATCAGCGATGTACCTAATTGTGAAGTAACATTGATACAAGCCAAACGATTACTGACGGACATACGATCTCATGAACAAGCAGCAGGTAGCGAAACTGATGTTTTGAATACCACCCTAACACCTGATTCACAAGAAACAAAAGCCTCTTCAGGTCATTCGTTTTCTCAGGTAATTTAAGCAACACTACATTCATTTGTTTTTGTTTTTTTTTGTTAATTTGTGTCAATGTTTTGTTATTGTTATTGCTATTTTTATTTATGATTCATGAAAATATATATATTTGGATCGCAACGATATGTTTCTGAAATATAAAACATATTTTGCAACTTTTGTTGAATTAGTTTCTCTTAAACATGATACATATTAATCATTTTTATTATTTATAATATATTACGTAAATAATTTTAAATTAAATAGAAATAAATATTAGAAATATTACACAATTTTTGTTTATTATTTTAGGCTACGCCAAATCAAATGATACTCAAACTGACGAATCTTGTCATTGCTATAAACCGGACTGTGGCCTCACTAAGGAATACTGCTATGATAGCAAATGCCACGCTACAAGATATGGGTCTAATCACGGCTGATAACACGGACATGATTAGTGACAAGTTTACACTTTCAAGAGAGCAAAAGATTTTACATGAATCTCTTTTGAAGAAATCATTATACACAAACAACATAAAATCAGTTTACTTTGATGGACGAAAAGACGTCACATCTCAGATAGAGAAGAAAAACAATAACCATTATCGTCGAGAGATCAAGGAAGAGCACATAACAATATTGGAGAAACCGGGCGAAAGATACTTAGGTCATGTCACACTTAAGCCTGGTGCTGCAATAGACTTTATGGAATCTATTTACGGTTTTCTGCACGATTTAGAAGTTGACCTATCGAAAATAGGTATGATAATAAGATAAATGATATAATAAATAAGAATTATTATTTTGTAAAAAAATAAATCTTAAATTATTAAAAGGTTCAAATTATCTTTGCAGATTGGACTTTTGATGTTTGTAATGGCGATTTCAATGTGTGATGTTTTGGAAGCATCTTAATTTTTCAATATATTTATAATAGATGATAAATGACTAAATTGAATACTTTAGATTTGTTACTTATTTTAGTAATACTTCTAGAAGAAAATGTTTGAGCAATTTTATTGTGGACATTTTCTTTTTGTTTCTTGAAGTAACCGTATTTTCTTTTATACTAAAAACTTATCAGTCACTCACTCATTTAAATACTAATTGAATATAATTTTTATTGGAAGATGCATTACATTTAAGAAATAATATTTTAAGGGTTATACTATGAAAGGTTAAAGAATTTACTTAAATGAAACAAGCTTAAACTATTGCAATTCTAAATTTACGATTAAGATTTTTAATTTAAGAAATTAAATTTAATTTACTCAAGAACAGACAACGTTTTGACCATGGATTGTGATCATTTTGAAGTCTACAAAAATATTTTCATACAATTATAATTTGAATTCTTTTTGGATAATTATTAACTATTTTTAACTATATAAACATTAAACAATAAACACATTTCTTTTAAATATACCTTTTAACAATCAATATTCTATGTCAAAAATTAGAAAATACAATTGAAATCGTATTAAGATTTTTATCTCAAATTATTTTACAGCTGTTATCGGATGTGATGGTACGCCAGTAAACAGTGGTGCGAAAGGCGGCGTCATTAAATGAATGGAATTAAAACTGCAAAGGAGTTTACAGCGGTTCATTTGTCAATTGCACAGCAATGACTTGATTCTGTGACACTTGTTTGAAACTATGATGGATGGAAAACTGGCCCTCTACATTTTATGGTCCAATCAGTAAGGCTATTGTTGACTGTGAAAAGTTGCCAGTTGTATTATTTCAGCCTGTGCAATCTCCTATACCTTTACCTGAAATTGATGCAAACGAGCTCAGCAAGGATCAGCAATACTTATTGCAGATAAGCAGAGCTGTCACTAGTGGAAATGTCCAGCAGACCTCGCTAACAAAAATCCACGCCCAATAAGTCATGCCCGATGGCTTATATCTGCTAACCGTGTAATGAATCTTTTACATTCTTCGTTCATTTAGTTGTAAATAAAAAAAGAAAAAAAGGGGTTTTTGATTATTAATGATTTATAAGTATGTGGTAGACAACTTAATTTGCATTGGTGTAACTTAAGTTACATATTTTCTTAAGGGTTTATACTTCCATATCGTGGAATTATTTTCTGCACATATTTCGCGCGCATCGCTACATCACCTGATACCGTGAGCGCCCTTTTTAGCATTGCTTGATGTGCGTTGTTTCAAACAAGAAGTCATTTTTGGTTTCCACCTAAATTTTGTGTAAAGTGCCATTGATTTAATGGTACTTCTACTTACCCTTTTACTTACACTTATAATTATACTTTTACCATTTTTGGGTACTTTTGTTTTATGATTACATTTTGCATTTAATTCAGATCTAAATTTAGACCACACCTTTTTAATTGAACCTTCAAGAGAATGCAATAAATTCTGGATTATTCAAATTTCAGTGAATATAAATTTGTAAGAAGTAAATTCAACTTTGGTAAAACATTGAAAATACGACATATTGCGCAACATTGGTACGAAAATTACATCATCTATGGTTTACATTTCCTCATTCCTTATGATAACAAAGGTTCTCTAGAAGTTGTACAAAAATTTTATAACATTTTATAACCCCAATGGCTTATTAGGATAAGGCTATTAACACTAGTTTTAAGATTAATTTTATATAATCCCAAATTTAAGTGCTTAATAAACATAGTTTGTATATCTTTTATTTTGACATTTTGGTGAATGCTTTATTGTATCCTCGGTTTAGTTATTCCGAGTGTGATAAAAAAAATAACTTGGCGTCCGAGATAACTTTTATTATTGTTACCTTGAAGTTACTATATTGATGTTAGGTGGAAATAACTAAGCAGAAATTTATTGGTAATTAAGCAAATCAAATCTACCTACTGAGTCAACGGCATTATCTTTTATTGAGTGCTTGGTGTCTCTAATTATTTTAACGATTTGTATTGAGAACACCTTAAAATATTGATTTACACCATTATTCTATATTATAACCGCCTGCTAAGATTGTATATAGCGACATCAAAACCTTGCAAAAGTTGCAAAGCCTTGTTAATCTGATCATCAAGGTTTACGTTCCTGTCTGGTTTGCGATCAAGAGAGATCCGTATTGTTATATGGGAGCCGAGACTTATTTTTAACTATTTCTCTTATTCAGGCCCTTGATGAACACATTAAAAACGTTGTTCATCCGGTTATTCAACGAAATGGTTACTTCTCATTTTCCGAAAATGTGTTACTAGCTACGATGGTTGATGATCTCATCGACGTTCATGTTGATGCGTTGAACACAATTTTAAAGTGGCAGTTCAGAAAAAAGTACGAGATTTTCGTATACCGCGAATAGATTTTAATGCTACTGACTATAAAAGCATGATTCAGTGGGACAAAGTAACTGAACCACCATTAACTAAATCTATTCCCGACGAAGAACTAGGTTGGTTGATTATGACTGATACCTACGAATTATAAAATCCTTGTCATACGCAAGCTGTAGAACGCCATATAAAACTAGTCACAGAAGCCTCAAAATCTGTTTGTGGTTATGCCGCTCGACAAGCATTCTTGCTGTATTAGAATCAAGATCACAAATGCCAAGTTTCTCTACGAAAAAAGATTTTATTGTTGCAGATCAGTAGAGTTTATATTTATTTTTGATGAATTTTATGTATTATTGTATAATCGAAATATGTTTATAACAAAATATTTGTGCCCTTAATAACTATTTCTAATTCCGCTTATTTTGGTTGAAAAGATAAAGATTGCCCTTGCAGAATCATTTATGTTATATTATTACATTAATGAGTAAACTAAACATTTCATTACTTGTTATTGTTCTTTATTAATAATAGTAAAAATAAAATGTAATTGGAAAAATATTTTTATTCCATCATAATGTTGTCAACTACTGCTTTAGTACTGCAGTAAGCACATCTTCTGTGTTTTCCTTGCACTGGTAAATGACTACCAACATCTGTCTTCCTCTGAGTACTTTCTACAGTAACGCTGCGCCCTCCAATTTTTTTAATTTTGTTTTTATTTATAATTATTGGAGCTCCCAAACGCTTACGGCTGCAATAATTTCCAATCATTTCGTTTGCTAGAATAGACCGAAACTGTAGTTGGATCATGGGTTTGGTATCAGTCGATTTTCTGTATAATATATAGGAATTAACGATACAAGCATCTAATAAATAGTAAAATATTTTGACCCACCAACGTCGCGATTTCCAAGATATGGAGTAAGAGTGTACTAACTGATCAAACAAGTCAACCCAGCCCATGTACTTATTATATTCTGCAATTGGTTGTGGGCATTTTACTAACTTTCTTACTCCCTGCTTGTTTGTCTTTTGCACCGTCGTTGTCTCTGATGGGTCATCCATGGAACTCACTACAATAACTGATTTTTTCCCACGATCGCGCCATTTTGTTACTGATAAGTCATTGCTCATTACAAAGTCCGAATCGCCGAGTTTCATAGCTTTTTCTTCTTTTAAGAGTTCTTTAGGGTAATGTTTTCTGTTTGCTCTGAATGTGTCACAAGCAAATGTTTTCTTTTCCAAAAGAAGAGATAATAGAGTAATAGTCGAAAAAAAGTTGTCAAAAAACAAACAATATCCTCGGTTATGATATGGTGAGCTAAGATCTAAAACATTTCGTTCACCAAGAGTACCCTCCGTGTTTGAATCTTCTTTGCCTTCATAGATTTTGAATGAAAGTAGGTACCTTGTTTTCGCAGACGTTATGGCCCAAACTTTAAAACCCCGTTTTGTGGGTTTTTTTTTTCATTATTATTCAGATGCAAGTATCGCAAAATGGTAAGAAATCGTTTTTGTGATATAACATCTGCAATCCGAGCTACTCTAAAATTTTTGTCATTTGACCAATACAACCGGATACTTGGAAGTCTGTGAAACCCCATTATTGTAAGGATTCCAAAAAAAACTTTTATTTCGTCCACACTAGTTGTAAAAGTGCCACCCCGTTGACGAACGTAGAGTTCTGATTCGTCAACAATATTTTGCAGAAAATCCACAGAAAGAAAATTTTCAACAATTTCCCATGGACTTCTGTTCAGTAAATTAGACTTAGGACCAAATGGTTCACAAAATACAAAATTTTCAAACATTTTCGGTGCGGTTCCTACTTTAGTCCAGTTTAGATGTTGATTGTTTGTAGCCTGGATCTGTTTTTCATATTCAGAATAAGAACTCTCATTTCCGAAGTCAATAGAAATTTCTTCCGGGTTTTCCTGCGGCATTGCTTCTGCTTTACTGATATACTCTTGTTTGGGAATGGAATCATCCGAAAGAAAGGTGTGACTTTCGTCATTTTCTGGTATGTAATCTTTATCTTTGAAGGAATCGTCTGAATCAAAATCTTGCCTTCTTTATCCATTTTTTTGTCGTTTCTTCGTATCGAAGTTGAAGGCTCTGACGGGAAATGAGTTGCACGTTTTGATTTACGTCTACGTTCACAATGTGATGGTTCAGGACTGCTTGGTGTTATATTGTGCACAGGGCCATCCTCGGCATCATTGTCCCCTTCAGCTTCCGAATTCAATGCTTGTTCGTCACTGATTCCAAATTCAACTAGGTCAAAAAGTTCTTGCGCCGAGATCTTTGCAAATCAGAATAATTCCAGCTCACCATATTCTGCAAAATAAATTATACAATGCAAATATGTACAATAATACAAGAATTCGTAGAAATTAAGGTTAGATTTACAAATAAAAGAGCTGATATCTTCCTAGCCGAAACTAATAGTTAGAAACTAGTTAGCACATAAACAAATATAATAATTAACAAATGAATCCACATACTTACATTGTTTCTCGGTAATTCACAATTCACAACAAAACACACTCACGTGTCAACAACACAATACCAGTTCTTAACGGTTGGTGGCAAACTACCAAGCCACTTACTGCGAATTTGCCGCGCAGTTTGAGATGTGGCAATTGTAGCGACCACCAAGCGTTCGGGTGCCCTGCTTTAGTCAATAAGGTTGAAAATCACTATCAAAACCCACACACTATAGTCTGTAGTGGAAGTGGTTCCTATATTTGCCACCAACCTATAAAGTGTTAAATCAGGTATATTCTTGATAGTGTAAATATTTTGTATTTCCCAAAAATTAAAGTTAATTTGTCGTATCCAGTCTCTACCTAACAAAGGGTTACGGCTGCCTGAGGCTATGTAAAGATTTAAATTGTATGATTGATTTTCGTAACTTACTAAGACTTCTGCATAGCCTAGTACATATAAATTAGTTTTGCAATAAGAAACAAGTTTTAATTTTGTATCGAGAATGATGAAACTTGGAAATAACGAATCAAATTGTTCCTTACCCATCAACGTTACGGCGGCTCCACTATCCACCTCAAAACTGACATTCTTACCATTCATATTCATACATGATAAGAATTTTTGTCTGAATTTCGACTGACTGAACTCGTCTAGTTGAATTATTTCTTCCACTTAATTCAGAAAATATTTCTTCTTAGTGCATACTGTTTGTAAATGTCCCTTAGTTTTACAGAAACTGCATATTAAATTAACTTTGTCACTCTTATTTGCATAATGTTGGTCACCACATCTGTAACACTTCACTGTATTTGGCTTGTTCCGATTGTACTTTTCTTTTGTTGTCTTTGTATTAAATCCTTTATTCTTGCTTGCAAGAGGTTTATTTATAAAATGTGGTTTGTTAATATCTACAGCACCTATTGTATTATTTATAAGTATACCTTTATGTAATTGTGCTGTATCCCTGGCAGATAGTTCCATTCCCACAGCGATTTCCAATGCTTTATCTAATGTTAAGTCTTTTGTTTCTAGCAATCTATTTTGGATTCTTTCGCTACGCATACCAAAAACTAACTGGTTTTGTAAGGCTATTTTTGGTATTCTCCAAAGTTGCAATTTATAGCTAATTTTTGTAAAGATGTAAGAAATTCCTGTATTGTCTCACCTTCCAGCTGCGTTCTCTGATGAAATCTAAAATTTTCTGCGATTTCGAGAGGTGCTGGACTGTAGTAATCCTTTAGTAGTTTCACAACCTCTTCATACGTTTTATCTGTAGGTTTATTAGGTGCTAACTTATCGCATACCAAATCGTACGTTTCTGCACCCATGTAATGTAATAAATACGGTAATTTTTTAGATGATTCAATAGTAAATACTAGAAATGCACCTTCTAGCCTTCTTACCCATCGTTCCCACTGATATTTTGTATTATCAAACATTTCGATCTGAAACACAATACTTGTAGATGTAGAAGTTGCCATTGTGGTAAGCAATATTTTCTTGTAGGTAAATCCGTAATCCTCGTCGCCAATTTATTGTTCTTTATTAATAATAGTAAGAATAAAATGCAATTGGAAAAATATTTTTATTCCATCATAATGTTGTTTTTCTATTATTCTCGCTAACTACCGTATCCATGTCAATACAATAAAAATAAAACATAACATAAGGAAAGAAATCAAGATTCATGAGCTAAATCATAACTCTTGTTATTTAATATTGTAATTTTAGTGATATCCTATTCATTGATTTTATGTATCAAATTCATTTCTTATATCTCCTTATAATTCGAATAATTTTTTTAAATATGTTGAAAGTTAACCTTTTAACAATAGATAATCTTAAATTAACAAATCTTCTAAGATACAATATGAAAAAACCGCTTGAAGTGAATTTGGTTCCACCGGAGTTGTAGGGGTCAGAAATTGTGAGAGTACCAAGGGCGTAGCCAGGATTTATAACGGGGGCAAACCATGGTCCATGGTCGTTCAAAATGTAAAATTTTAGGATAAAAAGAAAAGGCAAATGAAAACAAAACTTTGAGATTTTAATTATACTTAAATTAAACTAATAACAGATAACAAAAAAAATATGCAGAACAGAAAAATATGTATATTTTAGATTTAATTTTTTGTATATTAAAATTTAAAAATTATTTAATTTATTTTTGCTCTTCCAGGGGGGGGGCAGTTGCCCCTCCTTGCCCTTAGCTGGGTACGCCCATGGAGAGTACGAATGTTAATAGGAGTTAGAAAATAAATTGTTCTTTACGAGTAAAACTATTGGATTCGTATAGAAACTATATCGCATAGAAAGGGGAAAAGTCCCCTTTTTCAGATTCCAGGTTTAAAATTTATTGTTTTATGTTGGAAATTAAATACGGCGACTTATTTATAAAATCACAGAAAAGTTGTGAACGAATCTTTTTTTAAATTTTTTTCATATGAAAATAGTGCAAAATCCAATGAAATTTGCACAAACTGTTCATATTTCCAGACTATATTTTTTTAATTGATTGAAACTTTAAAATGGCGCTTTGAAGTCAAAATTCTAAAAATGTTGAGTTTTTGCTAAGTATTACGCACCTTTCTGATTAATAGAGCAATTTTTTTTATTTAAACGTAAGAAAAGTCATTATAGTTCATGTTTAATCACAAATATAATTATGGCTGATTCAAAATCATATGTAAAAATCTTACAAAATTCCTGTTTTTTTATGATTTTATGATTAAAAATTGTTATATATGATACATTTTTTTACAAAATGATTTCGTAAAAAATGTCCGCTTTTTCACAATTTTTTTCTCTGGCTGTATAAAAGATAACAAGGTGAAATTTTGACAGGTGAAAGTACATGTATTGATGTTTCTTAAATATTTTGATTAATCCAAATATATAAATTTAAACCACTCATAGATGGCGCTTATCCTGGCTGTGCACGCCGTGGAAGGTTGACGGCCGTGCGGCTAGGGGCTGCAGGTACTATTTAATATCAAAAATAAATATAAATTTGTACGTAAAATATATTCCAATACCTTCAGTCAAGCATAGGATCTTTTTGATTCGAGCAATTTTCGCGAAATGACAGTACTTTTAGAATAGGTAAAAATTCGGTACTTTTTTTTTGTTTTTTAAACTATGGCACCTAAAGGAGGGGGCACGTTTTAAATGTAAAATACCTTTCGGTCAGAATTTAACCAAATTTTGATATGTTCTAGAACTTGACCTATTGACCAAATGTCTTCATTGCCCGAAAGCTCAAATCTCAACAGTTTTTGATGTACAGGGTCTGCAATATCACTATTTGATACTTTTAATATATCATAAAATGGACATTTTTGCCAATATTAACGCAAAACTTAGTGGAATGTTATTTTTTTGTGGCTACTGGTTACAACCTTTTCTTTACTTTTATTATTTTTGTACATACACCTGATATACAGGGTGAGACCAAATATATGTATCTAAAAAGAATTATACGGTGGTATTGTTTTGATATTTTGGTGAATGGAAGTTTACACATATATATGCCCATTTAAATTATTATTGCAAGTTAAGTCCCCTAGACGTCCGTTATACAGAGTGTTTCATTTCTTTAATAGATTTAATTGAGTATTATTATACTTCCTAGTTAATTTTCTGATAACTTAATTGAAATGTCTATATTAAAATAAACTATTTGCTAACTGTATATACCTACATAATAGTCACGTGTGTTTATACTGATACTGGGTGTCCAAGTACAAAGGACCAAAGCGATATCTTAAACTTCATATAGGTACGGAAAAAACCGTTAACATAAAAAATCCCTTGCAATTCAATTGGATGTCGTTGCGAAATACAAAGCTTTTGGAGATTGACAGATAGAAAGGTTAGATGTGCTTCATTTATTATGCTCACTATTTTCTAATAAAGTTTTCAGTAGATTCTTTTGATAAAGAAGGCGCTTGTCGAAGTTCATTTTTGTTTTGCAAAACTAAGAAAAGAAAATTCTTTAAGATACTAGTGTCTTCACTGTTTACACCATCGACAGACCGGTTTCGCAGGTCTACCTCCATCATCACTACGGCTTTGTACAGCCATTGGAAATAAGAAATGTTTATGTAGAAAAGTTAATGAACGTATATTAATATATTAAAAATATCTAAGCTTAATCAGATATCAGTTAAATGAACTGATGAGGCAGAAAACAGTAAATAATTTTTGGTCTTGATATAACTATTGTCATAGAAATCAAAAAGTTGCATAATCAAAAGTTAAATGTCTATCACCTCCACATTATTTGCATTTAGTATATGATTTAAAACATTTGTAAAAGGATATTTGATTAGCTCTTGATACCTAGCGTATCCTAAAAACCATAGTACAACTGTCACATGAGAACAAGTACCTAAAGTTCTGGAACCAGTCTTGCAGGTGCAGTAAGTACCTAATATTGGGTTAGGTTCTTCTTCCTCATTATTCGGCACAAATGCAATTCACAACTGGTAACGAGTAGCATTTCTGAGGCGAGAATATATCCTTACCCGTATAAAACCGGGTTCGTAGTTTTTATCAAATTGATATTGAACCTGGCGGTCCTCTATTTCATTGTCCTGTATAGAAGGAGCAAGCTTTAATTGAAAATTACCTACAGTTAACTCTTTAAGATAGTAATGTGACAAACGTGGGAATGAGAGAACGATAATTTCATTTAAATCAACCTATCTGCCCCTTCTAGCGCGTAAGTTTTCCTCCTCAACCCTGGCTTGAACAACATTTGGCTCTTGAACTTTTTGAAGAATATTTTCAGCTAGCTCAATAGTAGCATCTTGCATTAAAATGGGTGGAAAATATTTATTTATAATTGCTCCAGCAATTTTAAGAAAATCAGCAATATTACAAATGTGGGGTGTTTTTATCTTAAAGCTAAAAAATTTAAAAATTGATTTTAAGTGCCCATTGCGTGCTTCTACGTTCCACCTGGTTTTCGTAACGAGACGACTATCATTAACCTCTTCTGTGGATAACTGTAGCTGATCTATGGGCAAAAAGGCTGGCATTTTAAAATTAATACCTAATCTATTTAAAGCAGGAATAGCATCCAAGTACCCGCGGTTGAGAATGAAAATATCTCCTTCATTAAACCATTCACGCATTCCATTCACATCTGTATTAAATTCACTTATAAGTATGTTAGCATCGTTGTTTTCAGAATTTGAGAAATATGGCCCTTGAATGTCAAGAATAAATCCGCTCGGGGCAACAAGCAGAGATGGCTTGATAAGATGTTTACCCTTAAAAGTACAGTATGACTGTCGCAACACTTTAAAATAAGAACTTTTCTTTATTTCTAGATAAGTACAGTCATTATACACTATAACTTGAGGCCGATCCAGGTTTTGATTATATAGACGATTTGCAAAAGGAGTTACATGATTTTCGATGTAGCTGTCTCTTGTTGTAGCAGTAAATCCAATATTTTGTCGTACAAATCTTGCAGAAAGAGATTGTCTAACTAGAGATATAGCTAAACTGGCTTGTTGTCTTGTGGAATAAATAAAAACAACCGCTAAAAAACTATCACCAAGACCTTGTCGTAACTTGCACAGGAATGCTAAAAGATCGTTTTTACTTACATATCTCAAAGAATTTCCTATTCTAACGGAGTCACAAAAGTTGAAAAGATTATTAAATTGATCTTTGGTTATAGGAGAAACTGCTTTAAATTGAGAATCTGTGAAGTTATTTTCGTCTTCGTAAGCCGTGTGGTAGCTTTTTTTCTTAATTTCCTTACGTAATGCTTGTAAAAAAATATAAATCTCATTACCTGCTAATAATGGCCGACTTACATATCGTAACCCAGGGAGCAGAAACTCAAACAGATTACCATTCTCATCCAAATGAATATTACAGCAGTACGTATTTTTTGGCACTCTCAACAAAAATATTAATTCTACCTTTCATGGATATTTTATGTACATCATTCCCATCGTTACAAATGCAGCATAAGTGAGTTGACCTTTGTAGCACATTTAATCGCAAACAATTAGGGTTATTGTCTACTGCTTGAATTTCCCTTACAATAGAAATATTGCAGACATTGCAGATTCGAGTTTCTTCTATTATGACCCGCTCTGGTAGATTTGCTTCGCGGCGACGTGCAATCACAATTTCCTGCTTTCTTGCATTTACCTCACCACTTATTTTCACCATAACCCTAGGAACTAAAGCATTTCCACAAGGAAAACATGGAATACGATTCATTTTTCACATAAACTCTTCAACGATTTTAATTCAAAAAGTAGATTTGCAACTAAGCATCAACATTATCACTTAATTAGTGGATTAATTTTTGACGTTTCATAGCCACCTACTATATTGTTGTTATTTTATAAATTTGGGAATAGAAAAAAATAATAATTGTAGTATGAAAAACGGAAAGAAAAGTGCAAAGTCAGAAAAATCTAGTTGTACGAATAAAAGCAGAAAAAAAAACGCAATACCACATTACGGTTTTGGTTTAAACGAATAAGTAAATATTAAATACAACTTTATTAGAAAATAGTGATCATAATAAATGAAGCACATCTAACCTTTCTATCTGTCAATCTCCAAAAGCTTTGTATTTCGCAACGACATCCAATTGCAAGAGATTTTTTATGTTAACGGTTTTTTCCGTACCTATATGAAGTTTAAGATATCGCTTTGGTCCTTTGTATTTGGACACCCAGTATCAGTATAAACACATCCTGACTATTATGTAGGTATATACAGTTAGCAAATAGTTTATTTTAATATAGACATTTCAATTAAGTTATCAGAAAATTGACTAGGAAGTATAATAATACTCAATTAAATCTATTAAAGAAATGAAACACTCTGTATAACCGACGACTAGGGGACTTAACGTGCAATAATAATTTAAATGGACATATATATGTGTTAACTTCCATTCACCAAAATATCAAAACAATACCACCGTATAATTCTTTTCAGATACATATATTTGGTCTCACCCTGTATATCAGGTGTATGTACAAAAATAATGAAAGTAAAGAAAAGGTTGTAACCAGTAGCACAAAAAAATAACATTCCACTAAGTTTTGCGTTAATATTGGCAAAAATGTCCATTTTATGATATATTGAAAGTATCAAATAGTGATATTGCAGACCCTGTATATCAAAAACTGTTGAGCTTTGAGCTTTTGGGCAATGAAGACATTTGATCAATTGGTCAAGTTCTAGAACATATCAAAATTTGGTTAAATTCTGACCGAAAGGTATTTTACATTTAAAACGTGCCCCCTCCTTTATTACCCTACGCTTAACGGAAATGACCGGTTTTATCGACATCCTGTAAAAATTTGAAGTCATTTGGTTGGATATTAAGTTCTCCAGCCGGCTTTAAAAGTAAAGCCTTGGTAGCGTGCACTGCGCTACAAAAAGTGTTGTCATTCTTTTACTTTACCGAGTTTTATGATCGTTTTACATTGATTCATTCTATCCGAAAATGCAAAAAAAAAATCTATTTTTTTTTCTTTACAGTGTTTATCTCTCATTAATAGTAAAACCTTGGTGCACGAGCAGCGTGCACTGCACTACAAACAGTGTTGTCATTCTTTTACTTTGCCGAATTTCATGCTAATACTTTGACACATTATTCTACACATGTCAGTCTATCCGAAAATACAAAAAAAATAAGGTCGATTTTTGTCCTTCACAGTGTTTACCCCCTTAAAAAATATGCTCCTCAATAATCTGTTAAAATTTGAACCTATTTTTACTTAAATTATAATTTTATCAGTTAAAAATATACAAAAAGTGCTGTAAAAACGCATAAAACTGAACGGTTTATAATTTTTTGGCATACTGTTGATTGAAATAAGTATTACAACAGTGGTATCGTTTGAAAAGAAATTTCTCGAGGAATAATCTGTTAAAATTTGAACCTATTTTTACTTAAATTATAATTTTATTGGTTAAAAATACACAAAAAGTGCTGCAAAAATACATAAAACTGAATGTTTTATAATTTTTGCACACTATTCATAGAAATAAGTATTACAATAATGATATCCTTTGTAAGGAAATTTCTCAAGGAATATTCTGTTAAACTTTGAATCTATTTTTACTTAAATTATAATTTTATTATTTAAAAATACACAAAAAGTGCTGCAAACATACATAAAACTGAATGTTTTATAATTTTTTTGCACATTTTACGTAGAAATAAGTATTACAATAATGATATCCTTTGTAAGGAAATTTCTCAAGGAATAATCTGTTAAACTTTGAATCTATTTTTACATAAATTATAAATTTATTACTTAAAAATACACAAAAAGTGCTGCAAACATACATAAAACTGAATGTTTTATAATTTTTTTGCACACTATTCATAGAAATAAGTATTACAATAATATCGTTTGTAAGGAAATTTCTCAAGGAAATAATCTGTTAAAATTTAAATCTATTTTTACTTAAATTATAATTTTATTATCTAAAAATACACAAAAAGTGCTACAAAAATACATAAAACTGAATGTTTTATAATTTTTTTGCACACTTTACGTAGAAATAGGTATTACAATAATGATATCCTTTGTAAGGAAATTTCTCAAGGAATATTCTGTTAAACTTTGAATCTATTTTTACTTAAATTATAATTTTATTATTTAAAAATACACAAAAAGTGCTGCAAACATACATGAAACTGAATGTTTTATAATTTTTTTGCATACTATACATAGAAATCAGTATTACAATAATGATATCGTTTGTAAGGAAATTTCTCAAGGAATATTCTGTTAAAATTAGAACCTGTTTTAACTTAAATTATTATTTTATCATTTAAAAATATACAAAAGTGCTGTAAAAACGCACAAAACTGAATGGTTTATAATTTTTTTTCACACTATTGATAGAAATAAGTATAACAATAGTGGTATCGTTTGAAAGGAAATTTTTCTGGGAATAATCTGTTAAAATTTGAACATATTTTTACTAAACTTATAATTTTATTCGTTTAAAATAAACAAAAAATACAAAAAATAACGGTTTTTGAGCGACTCGCGTGCCATCTAGAAGTGGTCAAAAATGAAAATTATTATATAGAATATCTAATTAGACAATAGACTTTAATTCAAAGACCCAGCCAGCCACTTTTAACATTTTCGACTCAAAATACTATATATTATATATATATATATATATATATATATATATATATATATATATATATACAGGTGCGCCTTTGGGAGCTGATCCTATGAGTATCTGCTAAACCAAACTTACTATAATTTTGAAAGTTTGGTGACAGGGTAATGATGTGAGGGCTAACTCATCTAAAATATTTTCACGTTCGTACCACTTCAGGTTATACTGGAAGTCGGTACTTAGTCGCTTATTTTAAATGGAACACCCCGTATATTAATACATTTTTGGATTCTATGTCGAATTTTAAGGTAAGTTTGTTAAATAAACTAGATACGAAATTTCAGTCGTTTTAAAAATAAAACATTTTTCTAAAAAAATTTACAGATGCGGTCTTAGTAATAACTCGTTAATTGTTCTGTTCCTGTCAAAC
>JARFJB010001479.1:630000-790000 GCA_036346205.1 Vesta saturnalis | reverse complement strand
CTGTTGAATTATATTCTTTGATACCATCTCGGCTATCTTTGCGAGAAACACTGGTTCGCTCATTCACATCATCAGTATGCAAAAATCTCCACTTGTCGTACCAAACGGGCGCAATCCACATTTTTCACACGGCTTCTAAACTCTGGAATGATCTCCCTAGTTCCTATTTTCCTCTCACTTATGATATGAGAAAATTTAAGGTAGCTGTTCATAGGCATCTATTGGCAATTCATTATCCCTCTATCCATCCTCCTAAGTGTTCCTGAGTGCTTTAGCACGATAGGCCTAATTTAGCCTGTTCAGGTCCACAATCATAAAAAAAAATTCATTCGGAAAATATTTAGTTTGTAAACACTAATAAAGAGTAGTGGTGAAAATATGTAAATTTTTGGAAATTCCATAATATCACCAGTAATACCATTCTTTCCTTGTGATTTGTTCTATTTCTGATTTTTCATAATTTTTGCGGTCTTTCGTATTAATATGGGTTTCTGTATAATTTCTAACATTTCTGTGAAATGCGCCCACGCACAAGACCGAAGGCCAGCAGCTTTCTGGTTTCTCGCGCGTTTCGCTCTTTAAAGTGTAACTGTCATCGAGTGAGCATTATTATAATGTATTCTCCTGTTTATGAGCCAACATCAGCGGACATTAGAGATTTTACTGACTTGTTAATAAACTATTACAACATAACCGTTCAAGATGATGATGAAATCGATGACGTGGATGAGCGGAATGTATCTCACATCCAAGGTGATGGTGATAATTCACAGAAGAGGAAAAAGAGCGATGAGGTAGAGGAGAAGGACGGGTCTCAAAACCATGATGATGACAGCGACGAGTCACAGTTCAAGAAGAAGAAGAAGACCGATAAAGAATGTGATTAAATAAGTGATGTATTGTTGTTTATAATAATAATGTATTTTCAAACGCTAAGCTTTACTTCAATTTTTATTAATAAACTTGTTTTTCCTAACGGTGTTTGAACCTGCACTAACAATGCTGCAGTTAATGCGAAAGGGCGGCAGTTGGATAACTACAATAAGTGATAGATTGGCTTTCTATTGCACTCTGTAAGTTAAATCATACCGCTATTTTTTGAATTGTGAACTGATTTTGTATAATTAAGTTAAATCAGTTTGGTATTTTTGAATTGTGGTTAGTTAGTTTTAGCAAAGTGTAAGTTAGTCCAATCTGTATTTTTGAGCTGTAAGCTAGTTTTCTTAATTATGATTTGATTGATTGAGGTTGATTTGGTTGATTGATAATTAGTCCTAGAAATATACCGCTAGGCGCTACCGTCTCTATTACAGAAAACATTCGCTAGTTTAAAAATATACCACTAGTTAGTGCCACAAACGAAATCATAGTTAGCTCTAGAAATACAACGCTAGGTGGTGCCACCTTTATTACAGAAAGTATTCATTAGGCCATACACAACTAGATGGCTACATAAATTCAAATTTCGCAACAAGGGGCCACGACAGGAGGACGCAGTCCTAACATAACTTCCTACGTCTGTCTTATCAGTTAACATTAGGCCCTCTTATTATAATACAAGTTCAAATTTTTCCTCATAGGTACCACAAACAAATTCAAATTCAAATTTTGGTCGAGGGGTGTGAGCCTGAGAGTAAGTTGCTAAGCCCGACATCTTTATTACAAGTTAGCATTATACCCATTATTACAATACAAATTCATATTTCCAGCCATAACCTGCAGAGACTTGAATACAAAGTCAAATTTTCCGCCAATGGGGCCTCGACAAGGGGCGAAGCTCTGAGAGCAAGTTGTCCAGCCATACACCTGTCTCAAGTTGGCATGAGGCCCCTAATTATAATACAAATTCAAATTTTCCGCCAAGGGTACCACGAGAATACACGATGGCCTCCGAACAAGTTCAGATCACAAGGGGCGAAGACGCGAGAACAAGTTACGACGCCTTACACCTGTCTTACAATCTCGGTTATGTTCGGGGAAGGTTGAACTGGGGATCGCCGAAACAGCCTTCGAAATTTTACGTATATATTGTACTTTTAAACTAGATAATATTTTCTATAATACAAGTTGATCTCTTTCTCTCTCTGTGTAATTAGTGTAGATAAGGAATTATAAGTATGAAAGGTGAAAATGAAGTGGTAATATATTGTTAATTTTCATATGTATTTATGTATATCTAATAATGAATAAAGTAATTTTGAAATGCATACACGTACAATATTAGACGGTGTAGGCGTCGACGCGACACTCATCTCGAGCTGCTCCAGTGCGACGTCTCGACGAAGCATGTCTGCTTGCCGGCGATATATCCTAAAAACCATGCATTTATTAATCTAGTCTTGCTTGATTTTGTAAATAAGTTTTTCACTTGTTTAGTTATAAATGATGCGATAATCAAATTACTGTATAATGCTTGTTTTTCAATCATTCTATTCTGATAAAAGCGTTTTAGGGGTTTAGTTGTTTTAATTAATAGTTCCGTAGCAAGAGAGAAGCGTGCATGATCAACTTCTATTTCAGAAAAAAATTTCGGTGAAAAAAAATCTGCAACCACAGGTATATTCTACTCTGTTTTATCGTGCTTATCTTTTAACAGCAAGATAATCCTGTTTGTTGTTGTTCTCTTTTATATATTTACTAAAAGCCGGCACACGCATTGTGCATTAACAGTAATAGTTTTGATGTATATCTAACTTATAATGACCAATTACCTGCTCAGTTAATTTCTGCTTATTTATTTATTTAAAAGTAATTTATGTGTGTGGGTATGTGTGTGTGTGTGTGTGTGTGTGTGTGTGTGTGTGTGTGTTGTGTGTGTGTGGTGTTTGTGGTGTTGTGCGTGTGTGTGTGTGTGTGTGTGTGTGTGTGTGTGTGTGTGTGTGTGTGTGTGCGTGGTGGTGTGTGCGTGTGTGTGTGTGTGTGCGTGTGCGTGTGTGCGTGTGCGTGTGTGCGTGTGCGTGGTGGTGTGCGTGTGTGTAGTGCTTGTGCGTGTGTGCGTGTGTGCGTGTGTGCGTGTGTGCGTTTGTGCGTGGTCGTGTGCGTGTGTGTGTGTGTGTGCTGTGTGCGTGTGCGTGTGCGTCGTGTGCGTGTGTGTGTGTGTGTGTATCTGCGTGTGTGCGTGTTGTGCGTGTGTGCGTGTGTGCGTGGTGCGTGTGTGCGTGTGTGCGTGTGTGTGTGCGTGGTGGTTGCGTGTGTGCTGTGCGTGCGTGCGTGCTGTGCGTGCGTGTGTGGTGTGTGTGTGATCGTAGTCGTGTAATTGATGTGTGTGTGTGCGTTGCGTGTGCGTGCGTGGCTGTGCGTGGTGTGCGTGGTGCGTGGTGCGTGTGCGTGCGTGCGTGCGTGTGCGTGTGTTGTGCGTGGTGTAGCTGTGCGTGTGCCGTGTGCGGTGCTGTCGTGCGTGTGCGCATCTGTGCAGTGTGTAGCGTTTTGTATGCGTGCTTCGTGTGCGTGTCTCTGCGTGCGTCTTTGTGTGGTGTTTGTGTGGTTGTTGTGCGTTGTCGTGCGTGTGCGTGTGTGTGCGTGTGCGTGTGCGTGCTGTCGTGTGCGTAGGGTAAAAATGCATTTATTTCACCTAATGTGTAGACCTTAATGTTTTTGCAGCAACATGATCGTGTTGTGAAAATATTTGTAAGCACGATGTTGACGGCTCATTACTACTTTCCAATTCATATAAAATGCAATTGTATAACTGTTTAATAATAATAATAACTGCATTCTATAAAAACAGTTTTATTATATAGGTGAAATCTTTTAGATGTATGTTTGTAGGTTTGTATATTTACATTCTACAAATTACTTAATGATGATGGGAGAAACCAATAGCCAGTTTTATATCAACTATTCATAAGTAAAAACACAAAACAGGTTTACTAAACTGTATAAAATATTTCAGTATTTAGTTTAGTTCTCCAACACACTTATTATTGGAACAGTTGAAAGAAAAACACATCTGAAGGTAGGCGTATTATTTTGAATATATATTTTACTTGATATTGTTCACAAAAATGCTAATAAAGATTTTAATGTGTTATTATAGGAGGAGGCTGTCATAATCCAACCAACTCTGCATCAGCTCTTATTCTACTCGATCTCTACTCATTTGTTTAGTTAATGAGATAAAGGTGTGAGTGTTACGACATTTTTTAATAAATTAATTAATAGCATTGAGCGGTACGTATTTGTTAGTTTTAAACTTCGTAGTTATTGATTCGCATGTAATAATAAACCGTTAAAACCTTTTGTCTTTTATTTCCGTTATTGCAATTTGGTATTTTGAACAGTTGGGAAGAGCCAAAAGGGTCTCCCTTTTGGCTCTTCATGCATGACCAACTTCTAATGCAGAAAAGTTCATTAGTCTATACACCACTAGATGGCGCCTAGTCCTACCGCTAAGTGACGCTACCTTTATTACAGAAAAAATATTCATTAGTCCATACACCACTAGATGGCCCTACAAGCAAATTCAAGTTTCCCAACAAGGGGGCACGACATTGCAAATTTTTCCACCGTAACCATTGCAGAGCCTTAAGCCTCCAATCAAAGCTCAGAAGCTAGATGGGGCTAAGAACCAATCAAAACTAACCAGGTGAAAGGGGGCTGTCCTTTGGACCTTCATTCGGGAAATTGTATGCGCATGCATTTGCCTACCTTCCAGGGGCTGAACTGCCAAAGAGGCTCTTAATACAACTAAATTAGTGTGAAAATTCCATTAAGGGCCTAAATACGCCTCTCAAGTAGGCGGGTACAAAAAAAAGTCGGCAAAAACGACCGACAAAAACTACGCCTCCCACGTGGACGAACAATAAGGTGAAGGAGAAGGTTCTCCAGTAGGCGGGGCTTGTGACGTAGTTCTTGAACAAAAGCTATATCTACACAATTCTGGTTCTGGTTAGTGGTGTATTTCTAGGACCAATAAATCTTTTCTGTAATAGAGGTTGATCGTGGCTCCACCTAGCGGTAAAATAGAAGTAGGTCCCTGTAATTGTTATTTCGGGAAAACTTGAAACTTGAAATAGTGTTTTAATAATGGGGGCCCGATTCCATCTCGTAAGACATGTATGGGGATTCGAAACCTTCTCATAAATCTTCGCCCCTTGACGGGTCTGCGACCCCTTGTTTATTATGGCCGGAAAACTAGAAATTTGAAATAGTGTTTTAATAAAAGGGTCCGCATACTGTCTCACAAGACAACTATCGGCCTTCGGAACTTGTTCTTAGGTCCTTTGTCGGGCTCCCTAACTGTCTGTGACGCCATCTAGTAGAGTATTACTAAAACTAATGAATATTTTCTGTATTATAGGTTGATCGTGTTACCATCTACTAGTATATTTATAAAAATAGATTTAACTGTTATGGCGGGGAATTTGAAATAACATTATAATAGTGGGGCCCGCATACTATCCCATAGGCGCCGTTAGGATTCTCAAACTTGTCACCGAGTCTTATCCCTACTGATGTTGCTCCCTTGTCTGTTTGTGCGCTTGGATCCATCTACTGATATATTTTAAAAAAAGTAGATGTAGATTTCTGTAACTGCTATGAAGGGGAAAACTTGAAATTTGAAATATTCTAATACTACTAGAAGCCCATACCAACTCATAAGACAGTATTGGTCATCCAAAACTTGTTCTGGAGTTATACTTACATTGCACGGAATTGATAATCAGAAATAAAAAGATAAAAGGTTTTAATAGTTTACACAAATCAATCACTATAAAGCTTAAATCGCAAATGCTTGCCCCATAATGTTATTGATTTTAAAATAGCGTAACACTCATACCTTTATCTAATTAAATACACGAACAGGCTGAGATCGAGTATATGGAATAACAGCTGACGCTATTGCAGAGTTGGTTTATGATGTCAAGCTATAAGGATAATAATACATTAAAAATTACCAGCATTCTTTTGTGAACGATAGCAAATAAAATTATTATTAGAAATAATAGTCATACCTCAAGACCTGATTTCTTTCTACTATTCTAATAACAGCTATGTGTTGGAGAATTGTTTATTGAGCTATTTATACCGTGTATACACACACACACACACGCGCGCGCGCGCAATACTACTTTTTAAAAAGTTTTTTAGGAACCTATTAAGATTCCCGAAAAGATATATATGAAAATTTGCACCCATTACAATTAATGCATAGTTTAATCACATAGGATATTTAAAATAAAACAAAAGCATCGTTGTGATATTAAAAGATAAACAAGATAAAAGTAAAATGTCCGACGATTTTAAATACAATATTATCGTTCAATAAAATCTCTATAACAATAATAATAAAACATCCTTATGGGTTTTATATGATCCATTAATTATATAGTTATACAAAAGGCGAATGTGCGATTTCACACTTGATCGTAAAAAATTAATTAAGTTTTGTTATGAACGAATAAGTTCAGAAGTAAATATGTAATTAAAAATTATTTTTAATAATTTTTAAATCCCATATATGTTTACATGTAAGTATAACCTCTAAAGTATTCATTACGTAATACGTCATTACGTGATATGGTATTACAGTTGATATAATCAACGACAACTGATGCTGGCAGGATCTGTAACAAACAAAACACACCCACGTACCACACAAAATTAAGAAACACCGAACACGTTTCAATAGCTATGCTATCGTCATCAGCGGTCAACTAAGTTCTAGGTTCTTTTGACAGAAACCGATTTCAAATCAACATCTTAGATTTGCAACTTGTTTCTGTATCTAGGATCCTCTGACTGAAACAGGTTTCAACTCAACAACTTTAAAATATTATATTAGAATCATAACACAATTGCTGCATCTACCTACAGGACATTTACAAATTATTATTATTTGGTATTTAAGAGAGCGTGATGCCAGAGTGACCATTAGTATCGTTTCAAGATTCAAGATGGAGGGTCAGTGTAAGCATCCCTTTTCAGCAATAGCTGCGGAGCCATCTGGGTAGCGATATGGGTAAAGTTTTAAAATCCGAAATGATTGAACATGACAAATGACAGCAGTACAACCAACTCAAAGATATCTACATTTTTCCAATCAGTTACTTCAACCTGCTAGCATTACCATCAGTGATTATATTGGTGATTTACCGAGACGCAAAGGCCTGGTAGACGTCGAAATATTATCAACTCTTCCTCCTATATATAAGAAGAAAGGTGAGGATTTTTTACGTATACTGAATACGGTCGGTGATGTATTTTGAAATGAAAGAGGTACTGTCACAATAAAAGGTGAGATTATTCCTCATAGCAACATTATCGATCTGGTTCACGGTACATTAAGACATCGAAAAATTACAAATCCGCATGCTGGCAACAGTTTGCGGCGCTCATTGAAGAAAAAAATATACCACGAGAGTTTATCGGAAATAGGCGTGATACGACATCACCTAAAGTTGGACGGTCCCTTACGTCTATAACTGATAATTACCATGCTGATAGTGAATCACGGGAAACACCGAAAAGAACCTCTCGAAGAAGACCTTCACTAGATTAAGATACGTGACGAGCAAAACTTGTACGATGTATACTCTGATCCCACCACCCGGCAGGGTTTTCTGGTATAACACCTATAGCTAATGCCGTAAAAGGTAAATATGCCGAAGTGAAAAATTAGCTGCAGGCACAGGAAGTTTATATAGTACATAAACCTGCCAGAAAAAAGTTTCCGCGCAATAGATATATTGTAAGTAACCATTACGAGTTGAAACAAGCAGATCTTTGCGATGTGCGGACTTTAAGTAAACACATTAGTGGATACAGTTACATACTAACGGTTATTGATGTGTTTAGCAAAAGGGCCTGGGCGAAACCTCTTAAAACAAAGACAGCCACATCTGTAATTGAAGCATTCACTGATATTTTTAAGGAGAGTGACAATACATCGGCAAATCTAAAGAGGAAAAAGGTAAAGAATTTGTGGCGGCCAGTGTACAAAACTTTTTCAAAAACAAAATATCAGTTTCTATGTAACAGATAACCCCGATGTAAAAACATCTGCAGTTGAAAGATTTAATAAAACATTAAAGGCAAAGATGTGGCGTTATTTCACATACAAAAATACCTAAAGGCTTAGGTACAGTACGTCGCCTTAAATATAAAGTCCGTGAGCACGTCAGAATCGCCAGAACTTAGTACACCTTTGAGAAGCGGTACGAAACGAATTGGAGTGTGGAAGTTTTTACGATTAGCGCAGTGATACAAAGCAGACCACCAGTTTACCGAATAATCTATCTTAATAACGATCCTGTGTTACAGGCTAAATATTCACTAGAGCATCAATCCCGTAAAGCCCATTTGTGCACACGGCATATCTCAGTGGTGTGGCCGGTGTTCTTACTTAATGCTGCATAAAGGACACTCGTCACAACTCCAAAAACGTCAAAATCTGACAAAATTGTCAAGAAAGCGCCACCTGTTAAATACATTTATAGGGGGGAAAACGTCATAAACAGATCTTAGATTGGCCTAACAGGAAACCAAAACGTTTACTCAAAAATAAACAACTCGACTACTAAAAAAATTCTATTCAAAAAATTTTAACACTTCAATGAAATTTTAACCTTTAAATATAAGAGTCGCCAAATGCGATAATAAAACTAAAACTCACTAAACTTCGATAAACTACACGTTAAAACTTATCTAAAAAAATAAATGAAAATACGATAGTTACTTCTTCAATTTAAAACACAAAATAGGTCACTACAACAAAACTAAACGCGATTGAAAATGTATAAAGTCCTAAAATTTACGAAACATCACTATCAGGAGGTAATGCCTAAATTCCAAATAAACTACCCTGTTGCCATAACACATAATTAAATTCGCTTACCTGTTTAGCAAATCAGGCACGAACCTACAATCGATATGTTGATCCCTACAAAAAACCAAAAATATTTGCGACTATTCGCAAAATCCTTGTATACAAAACAAACAGCTGTTGGGTCAACGATCGACTCAATTCATAATTTTACGTTACGTTACAATATAAAACTTCCTGTAAAGTGTCATCACCAAAATAAAAAAAAAACAATCGGTCAATTCGAGAAATTCTTATTAGTTATTATATTACAGCTTAATGAAACTTCAAAAGATTTCTAAAAAAACTTGTATACTTCAATAAAATTTGATCAAATGAACGATAAATGGAGGTTGTCGCTGTAAAATTATTTATCTCGATACTTCTCATAAAATAATTCAATTACTACAAATCTTCACAAATATATAACCTTACGTCGGAAAAATTGTAGGGTCAGAGGATGAAGTCACAATAAATACCAATCTCTTAATAAACCAGTTATAATATTAACAATGGTCAAATATTAGGGAATTTGAATATTAAATTTTAGTACAGTAAGATAACGAACCTCAACTATAATGAACCTTAAAATAACGTATATAAAATCCAAACCCTTTGTTTAAAGCCAAGAATTCTTATCAAAAGGAAGACGACAATCAGATGGCTTACAATATAAACTCACAAAAGATGTACTATATAACGTAATAATTTTATACTTAATATAATTTTTTATGGTGCAATCTCAAATTCATTTAACAAAATTCACCAAATTTAAAATAACGAGAACATTTATGTACATAAAAACTATTCTACCACTACTCTAATTGTAACGTAAGTATCGCCTGTGAGTGAAACGTAATTTCACAAATAAAAATTCAATTTATAGATATCTCCAAGCCCAAAAAGAAAAGTGATCAAATAAAAGCTCGCAAAAATTTATGCATTGTAAGAAAGTACAATAATGGTTTGCCCTTATCAATAATATTTTATGAATCAGGCCAGTAACGGTATCGGCTCCATTTACATAGGCATCAGCGTGAACCTGGATTAGAAAGCTGGTTTCAGGTTTGACGGTACATTTACAAGTATAATACCATTATTTAAGTCTGGTGCAAAGACTATTGGAAAAGAAGCTCTAAGGACAGGGACCAACATCCTTGGTGACGTTATAGAGGATCGTTCTATTAAGGAGTCACGAGGTATGTAGAAATACACAATCGTGTGAGTTCGTCAAGTCCAAATTGGATTTGTTCGCGTTACCGTCGACGTAGATAAGTATGGAGAGTGGTTAATGGATATTTTACAAACCCTTATCAGATCTGAGTGATGACGCCACAATACAATTTGTAGTACCCAGAAATGAAAACGATTACATACAAGTCAGACCATGTTGTACACCACAGCTAAAGTTCTAAAGCAAGACGATACAGCTCTTACTGACACGGATGTTGTGGCACAACTGGATGCATTCGCTTTTTTTACACGTGGAGGTTTACTTGAATCAGAAGATGGTGTCGCAACTAAACAACACCTATGTCTACCACCCATACATCGAGATGGTGCTAAAATATGGAAAGGAGGCCAACACTTCACTTCTAGCATGGAACACCCAAATAACGGTTTCAATGTCTTTAACCAATTTTAATAGGTAATATTAATACTGACGCAGATACTGTATTATCGAAACGTTTAGATTTTATAACTTTAATATACAAATACACCATTAAAAAATCCAAAAAAAGTATTTTAATATGTGTAGTAATGGTAAAAGTTTACATTAACATATATTTCAGTTATTTTTTGAAACTGTTATTAACAATAATTCGTTTAACTCAATATGCAATTAAAAATGCATTTATCATTAAGGAACTATTAGTTTTTGCGTTTAAACAATGCTAAACTACAGGTTAAAGATGAATTTCATTTTCGTGTTTTACTTTACCCTTGTTTTCCACCAGCTATGAGAGTCTTGCCAAATTTTTTTATTATTAAGCTTAACATATACCACTGTTATGTAACCTTTTTAATAAGGAAATATGAATGGCCACGTGCAGGTTTATTACTCGCCTGTTTTGTATAACGCGACCTCGCATTGGTAAGTTAAAACTTAATTTATTAGTATTTTTTAGAATTCATATTGTCTAATTTATAAACTTATTTCCTGTTTATTATTATTAATTAATTAATTAAGTTATTACTTAATTTGTAAATGTTGTATTGTTTTTACACGTAAATGTAATTAATTAATCAATTCATTAACATGATGCATATGTTTATCAAGTAAAATAAGACATACTTTTGATTTGGATTTTGATTATCTTTAGGTAATGTTCTACGGCTAAATACGGGCGAGTTCACCAAAAGGGCCTTATTTCAAAAGGTTGAAACAGGATTCAAAATGTAAGTCTAAGATGTTGCTACCAACCCTTGGGAGTTTAAGCCAAAGAAAAAAAGAAATAAATAAGACGGCGTAAATAAGATCGCGGAAAGCCAAAAGGTGACACGAAAAGAAGACGGTGAAAACAAGATAATGAAAGTGAAAAAGGTACACAGTAACAAGATGGCGGAAAAAGGGGGCTCTGGAGAATATGGCGCCCACCAAAATGAGGTCGAAGTGGAGACACCTAATACGCATATTCTCTTATAAAGAAAGCATTCTTCTACAAGAAAAATTGAAAAACTAAAGGAAGGCTTCGGTCGAACTGGAAGTGTTACATATACAAAGAAAACAAGAACGAAACCTGTCCTTCATGAACATAATTACTTGCTGTAGTAAAAAATCCACAAGCAAATGTAGAGGGATAAGTAATGATTTACGTATTAATAAGTCATCAGTAGCAGTATGTTTGAAAGGGAATAAATAAAACCCTTACCATATTCAACTATATCAGAAACTAATAGAAACTGAAATATGAAAATGTAAACTTTCACCATTTCACTCATAATAAAATACTTATCTTTTTTTTGGGTTTTTTTTAATGGTGTATTTTAAATTATATTAATAGCAGGCTGATGTTGTTGGTTTAAATTTTCAACTTTGACAAAATTGGTTACAACATCTTTAACAATTTTTAACAAATATTACTACTGACGAAGATAACTGTAAGTGTTATCGAAACGTTTAGATTGTATAATTTAAAATACACCATTTAAAAAAACAAAGAAGATAAGTATTTTATTAATAGAAACTGATTTTGCGAGAACAATTAAACTCTGTGAATGAGCACAGAATATGATTGCTCAAAACGCCCATTTTTGAACAGGTGAATCTACGTTTCACCGAAATTTGGGGAGGAATAGTACATAGTTATGTAGTTGGGCCATATTTCTTGAAAGAGTGTGTGTGTGTGTGTGTCTGTGTGTGCGTGGATGTATGTTAGTATCCACGATAACTCCTGAACGAAAATACCTATGTGCTTAAAATTTTGTATTTAAGCTTGTTTTGGGAGAAATCCAGCCTCGGATAGGGGGTTTATTAGACGAGTTTTTGGTTTTTATCAAATATTTCTAAAACAGCTGCATTTTTTGAAGATTTAAAAATACCTTAAGCATATTTATTAATTATGTTCTATGCAATTTTTTGATATGACGCATAATTTAGCGGCCGAAATTCCTAATGTAGAATTTAAGTGTTTAGGAATTTAGGTTAGAATTTAAGTGTTAGTTGAAATTTTTTCATTAGGTATCTGAATAACGATTAAGAAGAAAAAGTGTAGTCCTATTTTTTAAAGAAAATTTAATTTTTCATAAATTTCTTTTGGTACAAAGTTTCTTAATGTAAAGCGTAATATCGATATTTTTATAGATGCGGGCGGCTTTGGAATTTTTTTACGTTATCATATATTTATGTCTAGACAAAGGCACACGCACAGGCACAGACACAGACACAGACACAGACACAGACACAGACACACAGACACAAACACAGTTTGTGTTTGTCTTTGTGTTTGTGCTTGTGTTTGTGTTTGTGTTTGCGTTTGCATTTTTGCGTTTGAGTTTGCGTTGCGGTTGTGTTTGTGTTTGCGTTTGAGTTTGCGTTGCGGTTGTGTTTGTGTTTGTGTTCGTGTTCGTGTTCTTGTTTGTGTTTGTGTTTGTGTTTGAGTTTGTGTTTGTGCTTGTGTTTGTGTTTGTGTTTGCGTTTGCGTTTTTGCGTTTGCGTTGCGGTTGTGTTTGTGTTTGTGTTTGCGTTGCGGTTGTGTTCGTGTTCGTGTTCTTGTTTGTGTTTGAGTTTGTGTTTGTGTTTGTTATTGTGTTTGTGTTTGTGTTTGTATTTGTAGTTGCGTACGTTCGTGAGCATGGGTGTGTGTGTGTGAGAGCGTGTGTGAGTGCATGTGTGAGTGCTCGTGTATTTGGATGCGTGTGTGTGAGTGTGGGTGTGAGTGTAGGAGTGTTTCTCATTGGCGTAGAACGCTCGGTTCAGTTACTATCTTATCCGTTATTTCCCCATCGCTAGCTATCATAACGCCCAAATACTTGAATTTATCAACTTCTTCGTATTCTTGGTTGCTTACCTTTATTTTCCCTCTTCGCTTCTCGTTTTCCATCCTCATTATTTTTGTTGTGTTTTCATTTATTTTTAGCCCTACCTTTTGCCCTTGCATTATTATTAATTCCGAAATCTTAGCTAGTATACCACGCCTATTTGCTGTCATCCGCATATGCTATTATTTGCCCCCCTTTAGTTCTTATCGTTCCTTTGTTTATT
This sequence comes from Vesta saturnalis, assembly GCA_036346205.1. NCBI lineage: Eukaryota > Metazoa > Arthropoda > Insecta > Coleoptera > Lampyridae > Vesta > Vesta saturnalis. The sequence goes on along the minus strand of JARFJB010001479.1, from coordinate 776,492 downwards.
TTTTTGGTGATGTGTTCTATTGCCATGCTAAAGAGTATTGATGATAGGGCGTCGCCTTCTCTAATCCCTTGGTCCGTTCTGAATTTCTCAGTTTCGCTTTTCTAAGTTCTTATGATGATTCGCGTTGTCTTCAGCGTCATCCTTATAAACTCCTTAATTTAACTGGTGTGCCCATTTCTTACATTACTTCCATGAGCTTACTTTTGCCCACAGAGTCAAAGCTTGCTCAAAATCCACGAATATTTCTATTTCTGTCTTATATACCTGCGCCTTTTCCATTATTTGTTTCAGCATATATATTGCGTCCACCGTTGATTTTGATTTCACGAATCCGCATTAGTATTGCCCTATTGTATTTTTTCACGTCTTTTATGTATTATTGTGGCAAGGATCTTATAGGTCGTGTTTAGTAGGGTGATTCCACTATAGATCTTGCACTGTTGTTGTCTCCTTTTTGTATATTGTTATTATTTGTTTCACTTCAAAATCGTTTGGCATCGCTTCCTCTTTCCAGATTTGTTGTATTAGTTTAAGTACATTCTCTTGTAGCTCGTCTCCTCCATATTTACTTCATCTTTTCCAGGCGCCTTTGCGTTGCAGCTGCTGTTTATGATTGGTTTCACCTCTTCCAGCGTGGGCTCTCCTATCGTGCCCTCATCTAGTTCTACCTCGCTCTTTAGCCCCTTCTTTTCGTTTAGTAGCTTTTTAAAGTGTTCCACCCAGACCTCCTTATATAAACCTTCGTTTTATACTACCTTGCCCTGTTCGTTTTTAAATCTTGTTAGATTGTGCTTGTACGCTTTGTCATGTTCCTTGGTCATCTGGTAGAATTTTCTGGTATTTGTTTTCTTACTCTCCTCTTCCAGTTCACGTAGGCTTTTTCGACCCATTCTCTCTTGCTCCTTCTTATTATTTTATAGCTTTCTTTCCTCTTTTTTTTTCGTATTCTCCTGTATGCTCTTCTGTAGCACTTCGTATCCATTTTAGCCTTGCTCTCGCTTATTTCGTGTCCTTTTTTACATATTTCATTATACCATTCCTTCTTCTTTGTTTTTTCTGTTCCATTATTTTTCCTCTGTTTTACTTATTGATTCTTTAATGTCATTCCATTTTCCTTCTACTGATCCATAACTTGTTCCATTTTAGAGGTTTTTCCCAATTATTTCTTGTATTAATTCTTTATCTTTTATTTATTTAGTTTCCTTATATCCCATTTCTTTTTAAATACCTCTTTCTTCACTACTTTCCTTTCTTTTCGCCGTATTACCAGTCACCATAAAATGATCGGTATTCACACATGCTCCTCTATATGTTCTGACATCCCTTATTGCTGATTGCCATCTTTTTACTACTAGTACATGGTCTATCTGGGCCAGACTGCTTGTCTGGCGACATCGGTTTTAACTCGAGCTATCATCTAGATAATCATAACACTAGTGATATTATCCCCGAGAATATAATTCACATGTCACATGGTACATTTTTGAGTACTTTCATTGGTTAAAATACAAAAACCGAATCGCAGAATAGGCTATCAAATCGGTGATAATTTTATCACAGCATGTTGACTGTCACATGATTTTAGTGAACAAAATAGTATACTGTCAAAGTGACAAATCGTTTAAAATTGTAGACTTTAAAAAACATATTTTCTATTAACGTTCATCATATTCTCTTACCAAATATAACACGTTATGATTAATAATCGATGATACAATTCGTTAAAACCTTTAAAATATATTTTCTTTTAACGTTCATTATATTCTCTTACCAAATATAACACGTTATGATTAATAATCGATAATACCACTCGTTAAAACCTTTAGAAAATTGCAAACTTACCTTTTTTATATGAAGCTGAAACAATCAAAATTAATTCATTTTGATACCTTTTCATAGTAGTTTAAATCATAAATGATAGTTACCCTTCTTATAAGATGCAAATTTGTTTTTGACATTTCTATTTTATTAAAAGGTGTTTTCAAAAATTAAACCAGGTTAACTGTTGGAACAAAGACAATCTAATAAACATTGATTTTACTCCCTGCTTTAATGGCTTAACTACTGTTTAAATCACGGCCGTGCATAATAATATGTTACTGTACAGAAAAGGTCAATATCATTTGAGAGTTCTACATATTTTGAAATTAAAAAAGAGGCAACATTTTTAATTTACACATGATAGATGAAATTAGGATAAAATCAGGTGGGATGCAATTAGGGTTAAGCTTATGCAAAAATATTTAGGTAAAATCTCATACAAAATACACAGTAGTGGGAATCAAACATGATACCTCTCAAATATTGCATGTACGAACAGCATTTAGCTATAAGCGAAGCTTCCAAAATATTACATAACTTGAATAGTTTGAAAATTGTTGATTGACATAAATACAATAAATATTTATTAACTAACATTAAATACATACACAATTAAAGAGCACAGACTAATACATTAACAAATGTAAACAATTACAAAAATTGGCACAATTTTCGATTTTTTACTAAAAATACTCAGTCTTTTTACTCATTTCTTAAGTACGAATTAATCTAATACTGAAAAATCTAATCTGGTAAATCTATTGATATGATCGGCAAAACTGGTTTCAGTAAATCTGCTTTTTTAATATTTCTCATATCGACTTTCTCATTTTGTTGCTGCATTTCAACACCATTGCTACGTTGTTCACTTGTGTAAGATATATTTCCATACTCTTGTAGTAAAGGACATGCACTTAAAATAAATGAGCAAAAATCTTTGCGAATTCCAAACCACCCTAAAATTTGAAGCGTTATACAAAATACAAACAAATAACTCACATACATTTATTTCCACTTTTTGCATTAAATGACATTACTATAAGTGTGATAAACGATATGAATAGAGGACTTGCAACTGCTATATAACTCATCTTAATATCGCCATCTAGTTTATTTGCTAACAACACCTACAACTCAATTACAAACAAATTTTACAGTACTGACAACTTACTTGAAATATTAAAATCGGAATTACTAAAAATGTGTAACCCAAAGCAGATTGAAAGCTGGATTTACGCTGTTGAATGTTAACTTCAGGTGTGCGTAATAAAATAGCAGCAAAAATTATAGTATACAAAACACCAACCTAAACAAACTGATAAGTATAATTGCATCGTGGCAGATTTACTTACTAAAGAAAGACACATCACAATCCAAAGAGGAACAAATACAACTTCCCATGACCATGATATGAAACCATCCAATCGTAAGGCCAAAAAAATGAATTGCAAAACATTAACAGCACAAAACAATTCTAACTACAACACAAAAATGTAAAACACAAGTGGCACTACTGCAACTTACTTCAAATGAGCGATCATGTTTCACTGCCCATATACAAACAGCGATACTAACAATTGATATAAAAATTAACGGTATAAATACTAAAATCCATAAATGTCGGCCTGAATCTAGCTTATCACATACTAACAACTCGAACATTAATAATATCAAATGCAAAGCTAGTGATATTAGCATTGATTTGTAATGAATATACGCTTCACCTTCTAGCCTACAATGAAAGGTTTAGCTACAATTATCGCAATTGTACACAACCTAAAGTGAGGAAATCTCCACCATACATAGCTACCAACCATTGCACCTATTATAACTAAGATTTTCCATACCCAGATCGGTGTAAAAACATACCAAAATGACCACGATATTTGATTATCTAGTTTTAACGAGAATAGAGCAATGAATATCAATAAACAACTATGCACAGCAAACTTGCTAAAAATTGAGGTTATAAAATGTAGATATTTCAAATAAAGTTTATAAATTTATACCTCGGATTAAAATCTTGAAAGAGTTGCTGTAAATTCATTTTAATAATTATAAATTCATTTATCACAGATAAAACTAGAATATTTTTGATCCAAAAGTATAAAAGTAAATAATCGCCATTTATGTTTTCAATTAATTACATTACCAACATATAATTAATTTTCATGAAACTTCCCCAACTTGTATTTTTTTAAAAGAATTGAAAAAGATAAGGTTATAGTTATCATTATGACTCAAAATGATTTACAATTGTTTATTGATTTTATTAATAATAAATTTTAGTGCTTCCATAGATCCTCCACGAATAACTAATAATGCCAACTTTACGTTTACATATAATGAACAGATACTTAATGATCGTCATCATGTGTATGTCTTTCCGAGATATGGAGTAAGACTTGCCTTTTGTGAAAATTGAAATTAATAGTAGTTTTTAGGCGCAAAACACATCACGTGTTGTAATCACTTGTGAACATTGTACAGATAACAATCCTTTAATGGTTGCTGCCCAACAACATAATGAAATCGTTTCATGGCAGTTACCGTTAATTGTGGCTAGCGATTCAGGTCAAACTAAGTATTTTAATACGGGACGAACACTCTGTCCTTCTCGTATTGCCAACTTTTACAACTATTATGGTATCGGAGTAGTGAATGATTATGAAGGTCCTATTATAACTATATCTACAGCTGCCAGTTACAATATAACTTACACCTTAAGAGTGGATCTTAAAGATGCACTTATTGAACAAAATATTCTGTATAATACTACAATCAGTCCAAGTGAACCGATATACTATTTTTATAATTTTCCTTCAAACAATACAGATGAAAATGATTCGGTTTTGTTAGAAGTGAATTCTGATGAAATTTGCATGAAGTTTAGTGTGCAAAATGCTTCGGTATGATTTGGCTAATATGTACCCTACTTTTATAAATTTCAAATTTTAGTGTCCTGTATATGACTTACTTCATGATATTACATTTAAAGGTTATTGGGCAACTGTAAATAAAAAAGGTGGCATTACAATATCAGTACGTATTGTTTGACCAGTATCCATTTACGATCTTTTGTAATCTAGATGGATATACTAGGGGCACATTTCTACTGTCTTACCATACTAACAATTACTAACATCACTTGTTAAAACAAAAAGATTGTGTTACTTTGGATGTTAGGTTAGGCTTTACATTATTCTTACCCATTGATCTCTTCTATGGGATAGGACATCCTATAAAAGCAGAACGAAACTGAAGCTTAGCATGCAATATAAACATTCTACAAGGAACATCTACCTCACTTTGAAGCACATAATTTCATATTAAGAGTTCAGATGTTTAATTCCTTAACACTTTTTGTCATTTACCATTATCATTCAGAACGAAAGAAAGCTCTGAACGGTTCAGCATATATTATTGTTGGTCATGTCCAATCCATAGTTGCAGATCAGTGTACATACATACTGTGATGAATTAAAAGGACCAGGCAACAGTTCCATAACTAAATGATACAAACTCTTAAGAGTATTGTTGAGGTCTATACAATTTTTTACCGGAATCATTTCGTAAAAAGGTTAAAATCTTTAATAAAATTTCATTTATTACTTAATATGACAATTAAAAATTATTATTCACTTTATTAAATACATAAATAAAAAGTTCACCTCGAGTAGGATTTGAACGATAACTCTTACAGTTATCTTCATCAGTAGTAATATCTATTAAAATTGTTAAAGATGCTGTAAACAATTTTGTCAAAGTTGAACAATTAAAAAAAAAGAGTATGCTGGTACTATATTACCGGCCAAATTTTTGCTTTTTAGTGAGGGTTTCGGGAAAAACATTTCTCATTAATTCAAATTCAGACCTAGTAAGAAGCCTACTAGATTGCTAAAAGAGCGTGAATGGATAATGTATGGATGACTATTGCATATGTATGTCAACCTAACTCCATCAACAAATAAAATAACTCAAATTTAAAATTTTGAACCAATCTCATTTGAATTAACTGATGTGTTACGTAACGTTTATCGTTTTAGTGTTACCAAACAAGTGCGGGTAACTACAACAAACAAAAAATGAATTATTAAAATTAAATATATAGTCATTGTAATATACTCCATAGACAATATTAATTTTTTGCACTGTATTCATTATTAAACTTATGCAATGGTCAAGTATAATATATTGCACGCATAGTTCCTTTGCTTCAATAATACTGGCTAAGGGTGTATTAGAGCTTGTTGCTTAAGAAAATTGCGGTCCTGCTTGTAGTTGTGCAAACTTCGTCGCAACAAGCGCTCGTACATCCTGTTAGCTAATATTATCGGCAAGTCAGTATGCACGTAATACATTACTGTTGATAATTAAAAAAAATATATTTTAGAGACAGAAATTTCCGAAAGGCTTTTTTGTTGTATTTGTTGCAATGGGCGATGATTCCGATTGTGATGGGACAATAGGTACTCCACTTAAGAATCGTACTAAACATCTTAACTTTATAATAAAACCAAGTATTTCATATAAACATTATGTAAAGGCAGTTGCTGTTACATTAGGCTGCATTGTATTAGCATACTGTATACTTGTCAGTACTTTTATTTTGTGGTCAGCGAAAGATACAAAACCTCGTTGCATGAATTACGTTGATGAAAATGATTGTCAAATTGCAACAACGCCCAGTAGCATTAATTACCCTCAATTTAATGATGATGAGTCGATAGACGAAACTGAGTATGATACAATTACTGAAAGAGATATAGATGTTGAAATGATATTTTCAAAACCTATCTTATATTTAAGTGATTTATCACGTAAAGATCCACGTATTTTAAGAAAGAAGTCAAATTTTTATTTATGGCATGTATTAACTGTTGCATTGTTCTATGGATTACCTGTTGTGCAGCTTGTAATTACATATCAAAATGTAAGTTAGTCTATTTTCGTGTATGGCGATAATTATGATAATTTTTAGGTATTGAACAATACTGGAAATCAAGATCTGTGTTACTATAATTTTTTATGTGCACATCCGTTTGGTTTCATCAGCGATTTTAATCATTTATTTTCTAATATTGGTTATGTTGTTTTTGGGATATTATTTATATTACTGGTGTATAGACGTGCGCAGCTTCATAGAGACGACATGTTTGAGAAGGTGATACACTAATTTTAATTTGTTTGAAGGTTAAAAACATGCAGATTAAAAGTAATAAAACTAAATAAATATCAAGTAGGGTGAATTTGCCACAGGCCGATAGACAGAGAAATCTGATTTTGATTGAAATCATTTGGCATGTAACATGTCTATGACAAAATGATTAACAAACTATTAGTTTTAGGCTAAGGCACAACCATCTATGACTCACAGGTAAGCTACCTCTAATTCCATTTCAACATTCGTTTTTAGTGTATTGGTTCGAAGTTGTGTTTAAGACATTAACTAGTGAATACTTTAAAGGTAAGTAAAATACATTTTCTCATTATCATACGTTTTCTTGTGTTTTATTATTTATAATCCATCAGGAACCAATCGATTAAAAACCGTACATTAAACTTGGTAGGTACATAATATGGAGTAACTGCTATAACAAATACTTACGCACGCATGGGTGGGTACCTATCCTGGATGGAAGGGTTTTTACGAAAAATCTGAACGAGAAAGAAAACTAGTGTCAGTTAAATGTAATATGTTTATACGACAGTGATTAGATTACCACCATGTTGTGTTAGTGGAGGAATCCTTAGCGTGGTGCGATGGTAGAATGAAAAGGATTAAGCAGTAAAAAGTCGATACAGTTATACGTAATTTGATCCATCAGGCATTTCCGAATCGGGACCTTCAGAAAACCTACAATGACTTCGAACCCCAAGGCGAAAGTTGGGAGAGGAGCCACCTGCGGTACATTGGTCTGGTGTACTTCTGAAGCCAGGTTGGGTGGAAGATACTGCATTTGGGGTATATTTTTCTATCGCTGTTGTGAAACTCCCTTTTTTTAGTGTGGGAAGCGATGGAGCTTCGGACTATCTCAGTAGTTTGCGGGATGATCACCACTGCAGTTACACATGTAACTGCAGTTCAGGGCCACAATCATTACAAAAAAAAAGGTACAGAGTGCGGTTGCCTGACAGCGCTATTCATGAGAGAAACCTCGGCACCAGTGACACTACTCGATGTTGAATTTGTCTTACGTATACGGTGACCTAAAAGTGTACAACGTACTTTACTGACGCCCTACTGAATCTAGATGTCCTCGCTGACGTCCTTGGCTTAGGTAAAGGCTCTTCTTCGAGAAAAGGCGCCCTAGTTTGATAATCTAGTTACTGTTATATAATAAACCGCATTTTTATTTAATTTGACATACAATTCAATGCAACTGGAAGGGAAGTACCTGTCTACTTTCAACAATATCTGTCAAATGCTCCTAAAGAAGGATTTTGGGGATTCACTTGGTATTTGGAGATTTCTACAGAGACGGTACAGAATACTACGCTTACCTATTCACCATACCAGCGATACCTAGAACGACTCGATACGGATTCCGTTGCTGGCTACTGTGCCAGTCGTCTGTGACGCTATGGTCCCCTCGGCATTTTTCGAATACCGTTTGCTTTCACATTCATCGTCACTTTCTCTCTTGGTTGCTATCTGACTTATGGCTGAGGGTAGCGTCATAGCAACGGTGCTATCTTGCGAAGCAGCAGCGGTATTGTATGTTGACGATGCTGATATTCACAGTTTCGCTTCGAGGTCGCGGAACTCAAGCTGGCTGCATTGTAATGGTGGCAGATAGTCTTCTAATTGATAATTTCGCTAACGACCAGCTGATGTTTGTCAGATACGATAAATTAGCTAAAAAAATTAAAAATGGTAAAAGTGAATTTTTATTTACCTTAATGTTAGAAGTAATAGGTAAACAGAAATGTATATCATGCTGGTGGTTGGATATATGATCGACTACATTATTCTTTTTGTTTAATTTGTAGGAAATTCAGTATACTGTCTTTATTTGCATTGCCAATTGTTGACCGTTTTGAAACAACCGTAGCTCGGACTTATAATTTCCTATAATAAAGCTAAATAAATAAATCTTTTACTACTGCATACGTTGATAACATGAAATATGACGAATATAAAGTTGTAAACTAGCCCAGATGTTTACTTAATTGTTGATTATATTAATTATTGGGAACCGGATTTATACCAGATATTGTCGAAGGCGAGATGATTTATAGGCTTAATGGGCTACCTCTCTTAACACTGATATAAACGACACAGAATGGTTTTAGACGTATATTATCCTATTATTTACAATTCTATTTGGTGCTTCAATCTGTGTTATCAGGATGATCGAATATCTGGGTCAAGACGTTACTGCATTTTATTCCTCAAAGGAATTTCAAAAGGGTCATTTTTTTGTGTATGTGAGTAGTTTATTAGTATTTATATATAATTTTACTAGGTTAGGTATAAAAACTTTGCTTTAAATTAGTAGATTATTTTAAGGTGACAACTTAATATTTGCAGGGTGGTTTGCACTGAGAAATACTAATTAACAAAGTTAGTAATTGGAAAACTTATTATATAATGATAAGGAAATTGAACATCACGATTTGAATCGTTAACTGAAAAGGGACAGTTTCTCGTAACCTTGTTTTATCAAAACTCCAACTGTGAAACATAAAATTATTTTTACCTAGGGATATTTTATTACCAATCTTCTTATGTTGAGGTTATTTACACTATATATGGTGAATGAACTATTTTATGTATTGTTTTGTAATATACATTTTTACAATAATACTTTTGTTTCATCTTTCAATTGTCTACACTTTAATTACAACGTACTTGCTAGAGAATACTAAGAATTGATCTGAGTGTCCTTTATAAAATTTAAAATGTTTGGGCCACTGGCGAATTTACCCTATTCACATTTTTTATAGGATCATTAAAACTCATTACGATTAGCCATTACGTCATTTGTGCATACGATTTTTTATGATGGGTTTGAAATATAAACATTCCTAGGGTACACTGTTTATAAATTAATACGTGGACGGGGTCATCAGTTAGCGGGAATCGATGGCAACTTGGTAATATGAAAACGAAACGTTCGTTCTGCAGGGCAGCGATCGGCACGCGTTGCTTCATATACACTAAGTTGTTAGAGAAAGATGAAATTGCCGCGATTCTGACATGTTTATTCTTGTTAAAACATACTTCATAGGAGAAGCAATGCTCACTGCACAATTACGCTATATACTCTTAAGTATTTAGCAGAAGAGACATTGCGTGGTAATACAACACGTAGCTTTACACACATACTTGATTGCTAAATATAAACCACTCTTAGGGGAAGACACAATCACTACGCTGAAGTCTTATATTTATTTACATTACGTACATTATTGCTTACTACACACACGCCATTTTTTAAGGGGGGGGGGACTCGCTACACAGCCAACTATTTAGGGAAGGGAAGGTTATTACGCAGTAATACAAATAAAACCATTTAATTTAACAAACATTAAAGTTACCTTAAAACTAACAAACGTCCAAATACACAGTCAATTTCAACGTAACGAACAAAAGATTCCATCGCTGGATACGTTTTGAAAGTAAATCACTCCTTAAAACTTTAAAAACCTCACAAAATTACTATTTCTTTCTTTGCTACCACAAAAGCGTTTTCGAGAACTCAAGATTTGCGGCACATGCCCTTTTATTAAAATATAAATATTTTATTACAACTCAAACGAGCACGAAATTATCACCATTTAACATTAAATAAAAGAAATTAAATATATCAAGATATACATGAATAAATGACTAACAAATTTCGTAAATATGTCTATAACAAATAAACATGTAACTTTTGTAAATACTATAAACTGGCGATGAATAATTTATAATAATAAAAACAAATAAGCCCAACACGCTTCTTTAAAACCAAACAACGTTTATATTAATTGCGAACCAAAATTACAATAAGCACTTCAATATTTTTACCTTAGACTTTCATGACGCCAAAGCAGAAACAATAAAGAGATGTTACGGGTCTCATAATCGGTTTCTCTGGTCGGCTCGATAGCTGGCTGCTCTCCACCAATTTTATTCTTCACAACAACCAGAATTCTACTGCATTAGCTGGTGGCGGGATGTATTTGCCGCCAGTAAGGCTCTACATAATTTCTTGGAATATTACATCCATAAACACGTGTGTTCAGCTCATCCCTCAACACTCACGTTCGTTAAACCAACCCACTTAAAACAAAGCTGTTTACTATTATTTTCCGCTGGGTGATCCTAGTGCACAGGGAAAATAAAATTACTAAAGAAGGTATATTCTGCAAACTCCACCAAAATACGATTCGCGAAATAGTCTTTCTAAACTCACCACTACACGTTACTCAGATACACATGCACATCAAAGAAGTTAACTTAACGCCACCGCTCCACCGCGTATTGATTTCGCACGACCTACTCAACTCGGCGCTCGCCACTTAACCAATACTCTTCTCTTGCGGTTCCTCTAGACCTCGACATTTTAAACTCCACGAAGCATAACCGGTCGCAAAGCTAAAACCTTACGCGCAGTAAACGATGTTAAAAATGCACCATTGGGACCAAGTCGCAACATTATGCTATCACACAAAAAAATTGTGTTCTGATCTGTTTTTGTTATCGCTGTACTTTAGAAAATCAACCCTATTTAACATGATATAATCTTATTTAACTTAATTTACTTTATAAATAAAAAAAAAACACCACGAAAAAAATTGCTGTCAATCAAATCAAATATATATATATATATATATATATATATATATATATATATATATATATATATATATATATAAGAGAAGATGACAAAAACGGTTGTTGTGGAAAAAAAAGGAATACTGTAATTTAATTTTGGAATGTTTATTACTAGTATTAACTAGTTGTATAATTAGAATTAAGATATGACGGTTAAAGTACGTGAATCATATTGTTTTAATGTGAACCATAGTGACGAAATATAAATCAGATAATCGTTAATCCAGTGGTATTATCTGCAAGAACAGCAGCGAAGAGCAGGTATTGCTTACATGGGATATTTAATAGTGATTTTGAAAATTAATGGGTGGAAATGGGTCGCGAAACGAAAACTTATCATCAGTAGTGCACGTCAAGGGAAGAACGTGATTGTCTCACTAGGAACAAGAGATGTTGCTTATCTCGTGTGATATTGTTTATTACTATCAGTTTAATTCAACAGCCTTAAATATTATGAAGTGACAAAATTTTATCTACAGAATTATTAATTGAAGATTAGTTGAAGAGAGTTAGTTTAAGCCTAAAACGTTTAAGACGTATAAAGTGTATGTAAGAAGGGAAATTCGTTAACCAAAGAGGAACGTTAAAAAAAGTTAAGCAACGAAGAAAAAAGATTATCTGAATAATTTTATTGTTAACCAAGGAGGATGTTTGACATCTTGGTGGAACGATTAATGCTACTTGATATGTACCGGGTGGCCAACTAAGAATGGACGCCGGCTATATCTCGGTAACTGTCCAAGTGGCAACATTGGAAACAAAAATACTAATGGGTAAATCGGCCAATAGAAATCGCTGGAAATTATTTTCAAGTTCCTGCGATGGCCACTAGGGGGCGTACACGAACACCAAATTAGAAAATCGACAAATCCAAAATAGTTTTATTATAAACTACGTATGGGTAGAAACGTTTTCTTTTTTTAGCATTTTTCTGTATTTTGTTAAATCAGGGGAGGAGAGGTAAATCTTTAGTTGAAAAAAATACCATAACTTCTTATTAACTCAACCGATTTTAAACTAACTGAGTCACGTTTAACTGGCTTCTCAGGTGCTTTTACAAAGAATTACGACTTTGTCGCAAAACGTCATCTACCGACTAGAAAAAAAAACTAATCCGACAATGTTAATATAATAGAAGCATCCGAGAAGCTTCTCTCAAACGAGACTCAGTTTATAAGAATCGGTTGAGTTAGAGAGAAATTATGGCATTTTTTCAAGTGAACCTCTCCCTTTCAGTTAACAAAATAGAGAAAAATGCTAAAAAGAGATGTTTCTAAGCTTACGTAGTTTATAATAAAACCATTTTGAACATATCTTGATAATGCCGATTTAAGAGAAAAAGCCGGTTTTCTAATTTGGTGTTGGTGTACGCCCCCTAGCGGCCATCGCAGGAACTTGAAAATAATTTCCAGCGATTTCTCTTGGCCGATTTACCTATTTTTCCAATGTTGTCAGATTGACAGTTCCCGAGATATAGCCGGTGTCCATTCTTAGTTGACCACCCAGTACATCTTCCTGCATAGATAATTCCAATAGAGAGCTTAAAATGGGTTAAACTTGAATTGGCACGTGAAATTTATAAAAATCCATATTGTATCAAACGATTACATAAGAGATTTTAACATATTAGAAAAAAATATGGTTTATTAATTGTGTAGGTTAAGTTAGGTAGATTAGATTTTTTGTAGGTAGTTAGTTTTTCTTTAGATTAATCATTCGTATAGGGTTTGTTTCATTTTATTAATAGAATTGTTAGATGAAAGCCTTAATTTTTTCTTTATAACAAGGTTTATCTACACGTAAAAAATGATGTAATTTTTTTAAAAGTTAGAACCGACAGATTGAGAGGTTAGAATTTCATGTAACAATTGTGAGGTTTAAATGAAGTTAATTAAGTGTAAGTTTAAAGAGGAAAATCGTAAATTTTATTTAAAAACTTTGGTGGCGCTCAACACAACTTACAACAAAATTATTTGACTATCGATTCTTTTATCATTTATCATATTTTTTTATTAACATCTAGTCTAGGACATATCGGTTTCATTTAACATTAGAATATTTTCTGCAAATAAAATATTGTGAGAGATTATGACAATCTCGATCTTAACACTATGGTATACGACTTATTAATGTAAAGTGTCAGTCTTATATTAACTATATTTTTTTCAGCATTTTGGCATACCACAACATTACGGTTTGTATTATGCGATTGGAACTGCTCTTATAATGGAGGGGATACTATCTGGAAGTTACCATATCTGTCCCAACCATTCTAATTTCCAATTTGGTAATACTTGTGGTTGTGGTTTATGTAATAATAACATTACTTTAGATTCTAGCTTTATGTACGTTATTGCTGTATTATGTGTAGTTAAACTATATCAATCTCGTCATCCAGATATCAACGCTACTGCATATTCCACTTTTGGTGTTTTAGCAATTGCAATTTTGCTGGGTATGATAGGCGTATTAGAGGCAAATCTAATATTTTGGATTTCATTTACAATTTTACATATCATCACTTGTTTGATTATGACTCCTCAAATTTATTATTTTGGTTATTGGAAGTTAGGTAAGACTAATGTTGTACTTAATTTTGAAATAATAAAGAAATTTATAGACAGCGGCATATTTAAGAGAGTATGGCAAGTATACTTTCACGATTTATGCGCTAGTCCTACAACTGTGTTGAGGCCATTGTATAAAAGTCGAATGGTATTAATAATAATAGGAAATTTATGCAATTGGGGTTTAGCAGTTTTGGGTATTAATAATCACGATAAAGACTTTGCTACCTATCTTTTAGCTGTGTTCATGTCAAATACAATGCTTTACTTTTTCTATTATATATTTATGAAGGTAGAGTATAATTAAGTAATGGCCGTTGATAACAACATAACATTTTAGTTACTCCTTAAGGAAAGAATAAAGCTTCAACCACTTACTTATTTAATAATATCAGTGTTTTGCGCTGTGGCTGCTATTTATTTTTTCTATCATAAGTCAATTTCTTGGGCGGTAAGTATAAATATGGAATGATAAAAGTAATCAATTCTTAACTTTCAGTTAACTCCCGCTCAATCTCGATGGTATAATCAAGAATGTAAATTGTTAAAATTTTATGATTATCACGATATTTGGCATTTCTTAAGTGCAATTGGAATGTTTTTTTCATTTATGATGCTTCTTACCTTAGACGACGACTTATCTCATACGCCTAGAACTAAAATAGCTGTTTTTTAAAATTTTGTGATATTTGATATTGTATTTGTTATTTTTGACATGGTACATAGTTTTATATATTATATTGTATCAACTTTATTATTATTATTGTGTTAGTCACAATTAATAGTGGTGGTATTAGTTAATAGAACTTTAACGATTTGTGGAATTTTAACAACTACAGTAATGCTATTGTGGAATCTGTGCAGAATAGTATTAATCGTGCGATAATGAAGGTAACTACATTTTGTTTCGCGAGCAATCCACACTAGGTATCGCGCAGGCTGATTAAAATAAGCAGGTTGCCGACTGATCTCACTGAAGAAGGCCGCCGATTTTAGTAAGTTGTCAAGAATTGATTCAAAATTGCGCCACAGGCGCCACTGCGATCTAAATTTTTTGATAAAACGCCCTGGTCCAGACGTTAAAGATCTCTAATGGTCCTAGAAAACAAGATAAGTGACCACTCGGCAAACTACTCACTCAATTTTAAACACAAAATTCGTAATATTCACTTTTAATCGTAAAAAGTACAATGTTTGCATCAATAGTAAATAACTTCATAGGTAGACCATAGCACCCAATTCTAGAATGTACAATAGTATAAACAGTAGTGGGTATACTTCCCTAATTTTAATGAATTCTCTCGTATATAAAATAAGCCTTTGTTCACTCGGCATATAAAATTGAATTTTTTACAAAAAGAAAAACGTGAGACAACTATAGCAATTTGGAACTTGAATGGAGTGTAATAAATACGGTAGGTGAAATTTTATTCAGATGTTCACAGGGTTTCTCTCTCAAGAAATAATAATTGACCTTTTTTTTCTTTAAAGATTGTGGCGCCTGTTTCTTGTCTGTTCTTCCTATCTTTCTGACTAAAATTTTTGTTCTCGCGTTTTAACTATCCTAACCATCTATTTACTCTTTATCAACGCTTTAAAACACCCACGCTATCCAAGTGCTCTGCGGTCCCAGGACCGTTTGACTGAGTCACTAGTCGAGCTAACTAACTTCTTCCAATTTTATGTGACGTGGTAGGTTTAGACACGTGGCAAATGTCTAATTCTTTTTATGGAATACTCTATTAAAATTTGCATAATTGGTTACTTTATTTACAAAACAAAATGGGAAAGTTGAAACATTAAATTATTCACATGTTCGTCAAATAATTTATATTAAAAAAATGAGTTCTGAGTATCCCTTTACTTTCTTTAACGAACTATGAATGCCTTAAACTTATCAAATATCCAGTCAATGCAGCAACGATGGCTATTGTTTTGTACGTCAGCACATTATACCTCAATCAGTAGAGAATTGGGAATAATTTGCTCGTAATTTTCTGCGCATGTAAAATTTGGGCGGTCCTTCCAATAATTTGCTACTTTTGATCTCGTTTTAGTTTAATAATATGTTATTTTGAATATTTATTTATTTACTGTACATATTTGTACATTCGAATCTTATAGTATTAACTAGTTTAATTTTCTCAAATATACCAGGCAATAGATAAACTTAACAGTAACTGAGTACAATTATATAAAACTTGTACGTTTTACCTAATATCAACAATAATGCATTTGCGTGAAAAGTTATATCAAAGAAGCTATACCTTGCTCTTATTTTTTAAAATAAATAGTTATAATAAACAAGCTAATACACAATACAATTTCTATTTTATAAGTAGCCGTAGTTTCCCATTGTTGTCATATATGGGTAATATGCTAAATGGCCGCTCACTCTGTCATATTGGAAAAAATTGCATTAATGACTTCAAAGTGCCTACAGCCACTTGTCTCTACTGTGGGGTCAGTAAAATAAAATAATCAAGATTCAAATAAATGTTGGGAGGACAGCATGTCAATATTTTATTATTTTAAGTTATCCAAATGTTTAATTGTTTTAAACCAAATATACGTTAAGTTTACCTCGAATAAAATTTACAAGAGCTATTATGCATTTAACTGTACTGTTAACTTCAAATAAATGATTCTTAATTTTTTAACAAGATAATATGCCATATCCTTTAAAACTAAAGTTATTGGAAATCAACAACGTTAAAGACAAGAAAAACCTTTTATGCATATATTGAAAAATTGACTTTTTCATTACTAATGCACTATCTATCCCTGCACTATTTAAAATCTAACTTAAGTTGTCTATTCAAAACACAATATTGCTTAAATATCAAATGGTTTCAATATAAACTACTAATTAGTCAAAAACATTTAAACTTTTTGCTGTTCAAATACCTGTAACGACGGTTTATAACGAAAATCTATTACTTCAAATACGAAAAGTCTACGAGCGGTGATTATTCGTTTCAGAAAATTTTAAGCAAGCCTTGAGCGTGTATCTTACCGTAATCCTTTAGAACACAATACAGTATACGATTGTTTTTCGCCACACTGAATAATACGTTTACTTTAATTAACAGCAACCACGAGAAAGGGTCCACGTGTTCGGTATCCGCGTTTAAGTGGTCTTATTTAGCGATACATAAATATTAGAAGCTGTCCTTTAAATATGAATGTACCTCAAAAGCACAGTATTTTTTCCATAAAGCTAAATTGTCATGGAATGTTTTATTCCTTAATTCTAACTTAAGCTTCTTAAATTTCTCACCATTTAATTTTTATCAATGTGGTATTTTTATCATACCTTTACTAACGTTCTTTCAAATAACATGTCTTTCATTTTTTACTCATCTATTAAACTTTATACATATTTCACTCTAAATTCTCTCATACTTTTCTTTTAATAACGCGAAATGTGATACATACTACACAGGTTACCCACATTTGCTGTATTGCTTCTCCAGCCTATCATTGACATAAAATCATTAAAATTGAAAATGCTGTGTAACTCGACAAAACAATAACACCATTAAGGACCGACGGTGCTATTTACATGTTTGCATTGAAATAAAACTGCAAATCTTAACATTTCTACCCA
Organism: Vesta saturnalis; assembly: GCA_036346205.1. Taxonomy (NCBI): domain Eukaryota; kingdom Metazoa; phylum Arthropoda; class Insecta; order Coleoptera; family Lampyridae; genus Vesta; species Vesta saturnalis. The sequence goes on along the minus strand of JARFJB010001479.1, from coordinate 758,668 downwards.
ATCTTTAATTTATAGGTAAACTCAAGTGATCGAAAAATGGCCGATGATTTTCACTCCAAATTTAAAATCGATCTATTATAAAATTACTTAAATGGCGAAGAAACTCGAAGATTATCGAACCGCTTCGTCCTTCTTGTAGCTTTAAAAATCAATTTTAAAGGTATCAAACTTTAATAATAAAATTTTACTTAACTATTTCTAATTACACCATGAGGGGAAGCTTATTTCGTAATTTTGTAAATTACTTTAAAAACATTTCGCTATAATATAAAGTTCGATATAATTGATCAAATGATGTAGGGGTGTGTGCACAATGTGTTATAAAATACTGAAGTCGTCGTCTTGTTACCTAAAGAAAATCAATAAATCTCTCCCTTAACATCAGTTTATGTTGTTATAATATTTAAGCTTGTACTACCCTCACGAGTGGACTATCTATCTATCTATATATATATATATACGCAAAATTCTGAAATTTCTATCATTATTTGATCTTCAACTCTATACAAATTTCCATTATACAATATCAATCAAATGTTTATGAACGAAAACTCATTTAATAAATTAGCTACCCTCTAACCTAAATGCATTTAATTACTTTATCCTTCGATTAGTTGTAATTATCAATTAACGATACGTATGTTTAGATCGGTAGGTTGACTTTACCTTTCATAATTTGGTACTATGGATGAAAGCACACATGACGTGTACGTAAATACCATTCTGCACAATACTAAGTAACAATAAGTATGTTCCGTCCATGAGTTAAATTTGTGGGTGTGTACCTGGATTCTATATTAAGTTGATGGAATGATATTGAACATATGTCAAAAATAATACCAAGAAGTTTATTTGAACTTTGATTTGAAAATCTCGCTAATTGCATATCACAACTTGATTAATTACACGATAGTGTGCTGGGGATTCTACCTACGCGTCCAGAATATTCAGCCTACAAAGAAAAGTGTTTGTTGAGGAAAACTTACTACTCCGTAGATAAGTATTTAGGGGACGATATTAAATCAAACCTGAAGTCAGGCCCTTTTCTAGATCTGTTGTCGCCCTAGACAAAACCAAGAAATGCCACACTTTTTATTCCCACCTTACACTTAATACGAATTACTGCCTTTCAGACTCAAGCAATATAAATCCGGAAGAGAAGAGAGGTAAGCATACATGTCGCGACAAGTTCACCAGCAAAGCGACCTGCCCTTAATGAATCATTACTGTTTGTTTTTGTTTCGCCCCCGACGCTACCTATTAATGGAGCCTTTAGGCGGTAGCATAGACATACGTAACGTCAAAACAGGTCTGTCTGAAATAACAGTTTGTTTTTGATATAGAATTTTATTTTCATAGATCGTTATTTTTGTAGCGACTCTGAGACCGCTATCAAAACGTGTTAAGGGAAGATGTAACCTATACGATTAGGCTGCTGCACAATAACGTAGTAAGGCACATTGCCTAAGCGTTACATTCTAATCCAACGAAACAAAAAAAGGCTTTTATTTTTACCACCAACCGACTGATACAAAGCACACTCACTGTCGAACTACAATTTTTCAGGGATTGCGTAGCTCTCAGGAGCCACTAGCTCTTAGTCGATGCGGTTAAGGTTTAAAAAAAGGCTCTGCTAATCCCAAAATACAGCTTCTGACTCTTACATAACGATAACTTAGATTAGACAACTAAACTGATTACTAATATTCCTGCAACATTACCACACATACAACCATTCAGTAATGTCGTAAGTTTAAAACGCCAGAGGTCGGTGAACTAAATTTATTCAAAATTCGCTAAATGAACGACTATTAATCACAAACAAATATACATTACAAACAATATCATAGGTTACTCAGTATTTAAATTTACTACCACAAAAATTACTTAATACAATAATCCACAACTAAATTATTTAAAAACCTGCGATAAATTAATGAAAGAATAGAGAGATTACGGAGATGATATGAAATGGTACATATAAACATGATTTAATTAGAGTACTAATTAACGTTTCATTGCTAAAGTTCAATAATAAATAACTATATTATCACAGACTGGATGGTGTCAGCTTAATTAAACTTTGCTCCTTCTAATCAGAGTAGTTGATAATAATCAGTCTATAACCATTGATAATTAGTGAAATAAAAAACGTCAATACAGCGCATGAACTATACAACTTGTCACTTATCTTATTACTTTATTCAAATATCTGGTGTGGAACAACAAACTACCTCCAACCCATAACGTGAAAATGAAAAGAAATGACATGCATTTTTTTGCCATTATGCCATCTCCTTTGTAATACGTTCATAATGAAAACAGGTAACATTGTGACAACAATAATTTCTGTCATTTGGACGTTTAAACTTTAATATCAGATAGATATTAATTAGACATCTAGATGCTAACTTGAAAAAAAAAATCCAAAGCCGCCCGCTTCTATAAAAATATAGATAATACAGTTCAATCATTTTCAATCTTCCACTTTAGGAATTTTTGGCCGCTAAATTAGGCGTCGTATTCGAAGAATGTGTAAAATACAATTAATTTGTGGTTTCAAGACCTACATGCCGGTATTTTTATATATCAGAAATATGCAGCTGTTTTAGATAAATATTTGATAAAAACCAATAGTTGTTCCCTCACAATGCCTCAGGATAAATGAAATTAATCTTAAATGCCATCTTTTAAGTATACGTTTAATAGATATGGAGCTACACACACGCCCGCACACACCTAACCACCCACACACACGCTTACACACACATACACAAACACACACACACACATACACAAACACGCACGCACACACGTACACACAACACACCACACACAGACTCTCTCTCTACAAACAGACACGCACACACACAGATGAGTTGTTGGTGCCTTTCTTGTAGTTTTTAATAGAACCTTTGTTAATTTTTGTATGCTTACATTTACTTTAACTAGAATAATCGTTAGTTACCTGCTATAATTTTTCTAAACACTCTCTGTAGTATCATTCCCATGAAACCTAAAATCAATTTTATTTTTCCATGCGCCATGTTAATTTATTAGTCGATTGTTATATTCTTATATCACAAAATTTGCACAAATCGTTTCTAGATCAACAACGATCATAACCTTGCCAGTCTATACGATGACAAAATGATAATGACAATTAAATTATCATTGTTGTTCAACTTCTACGTTATATCGACATTTCCTAATGGTAAGGACAAAAAATCTACTTGCGTAGCAATTACACGCTCTCATCACTTCGAAATTGTCTCAGATAAACATTACTTAAGATCTAAATTAAACCTGACATTCATTTAAACTACTCGAAAACTTATATGAAATAGACGAGCCAATGTCCAGACGATGAATCGAGATTATATAAAACCAACTCTATAAGTTGGGTTTAACCATAAATAACCATCTTGCAAACTTCTAAAATCTCGCTTCAATATTTCAGTACCATATTACATATCTGCGAATTCAATATCAATTCATATACGACAACAAACACGCGCTTGATTACGATTATAATATCTTCTACTTACTACTTACTATCTATTTGTACCATTGTTCCTATAATCTAATACCACAAACCAATAACCACAGAAACTACGATTCAATCAGTGATTGGAACGTCTTGTACAACAATATCCAATACTGCTAAATTCCACAATAGGAAGTTTTTCCGCCAAATTATGTGTCACATCAAAAAACTGCATATGATTTTGAAATTCTGCGATTGTATCTTTGGAAAATGCAGCTGGATTTCTGCAAAAATCTAATCAACTCCAGGGGATACAAAATCAAGCTGAAATACGAAATTTTAAGTACATAAGTACTATCGTTTTGGAGTTATGTTGGATACTAATATACATCCACACACATATACATAACACAACACACATGTATATGGTAACCTGTTATTCCAGCCGAAAAAATTAACTTTTCTGCAAATTGTGACTTTCATTCGATTGCAGTGTTCCATCAGTTCCTCACCATTCTAAAGTTGGGATCCGAAAGACAAACGTCGATAATTTAGCTCAAGCCAATTAAAAAAAAAATTACATACGTCGTATCGTTTTGGAGTTATGTTGGATACTAACATACATCCACACACATACATAACACAACATACATGTATACGGTAACCTTTTATTCCAGCCCAAAAAATTAACTTTTCTGTAAATTGTGACTTTTATTCGATTGCAATGCTCCATCGGTTCCTCATCATTCCAAAGTTGGGATCGGAACGACAAACGTCGATAATTTAGCTCAAGCCAATTAAAAAAAAATTAAAATGGAGAACACATTTGACGAATAGTTTTCACGATGTCGCGCAGATTCAGCGAGTTGGAGTTGTTCGACAACAAAACTGGTACGACAACGTGGATGTTGACCCGAGTTTATCCGAAGAACCGATAGCGACGTTAGCTCGGACTAACACTAAAATGAATTAACGTTGTTTCAGGATGAATACGAGGACTTCCGATGCCCTCGTGCTGGTGCAGCTACCAACAGAAGGAGACAACAAGAAAATCCGAGAAACGAGGTACGTCGCCCGACTAAAGTCACGGTTGAGCACTTATGGTGGAAAACCGGTATCGGACAGTGTCACCGGTGTTATTCTTACGCACAGCGTGGTTGCATTGCGACGCCGTTATGTCGGAAATCACTACTCCAGTCAATGCAGAGACCCCGAACAGGCCCGGCAAAGTGCGTTAACTGGTGCCGACCACCCACGAGCTACGGGGATGCCAGAATTTCCATCTACCTCCAACGCGCGTAATTGACGAAAAGTCCACAGCTACCGAAAGGACACCGCCGACTGACACTATTTAACCCGACCAGCGAGTTAGCCAAGCCACGGCTTGTGATGTGTGTGTGTGTGTGCACGTGCGTTATTCGATAGTGCGTGGTGATGTTCGTGTCGTAATATTAGCTATATATATATATATATATATATATATATATATATATATATATATATATATATATTGGAGATGTTCAGAAAGAGGTAATAGAAGTATCGGACAGCTTACATGACATTTGGGTAATAAAAGGGTGATTTCTAGCTCGATACAAGTGCAAGACACTATTTTATATAAATCTGGTTCACGATGTGTTTAAAATAAATTTGATTGGTATAAATTAGTCTGAATATCATTTGCTTAGTTTGGTTTCATCATAAAAAGCAATTTGCTGCTAACAAAATTGTCAAGAATGTTAAATATCACCATTTTCGTAAAGTCATTTTAGTATTGCAATTTTGCAATAAAAGTCAATTTTCAAAGGTAATTTGGCAAGTGGACATTTTACAGGTGTTTAAACATGGACTATATAGTTAGGATTATGTTAGGGATAAGTATGTCTAGTTTTTGAATGCAGGAAATACAAAATTTAATAAAAGGGTTATAATATGGACAGTTTAGACATTTTTCGCACATATTTTTGGAAGCGAATTAGTGACAAAAATTATGTTACAAGATTAACATTAAGAACAACATTAGAACATTTGGATACAAACATTTATAGTGCCGTACATTTTATAGTGAAACATTTAAAAGAGTGTTAGACGATGAGACTTTTCAATGCAACATATATAACATTATGCATTGCAAATAATTAGTGAGAATAATAAAGACAAAGTACAAACCTTAAACATAACATTTTAAGTGTTAAAACATTTTTAAATATAAATTATTTTCAATTTTAGATTTAAGTTTGGTTAGGTCATAATTTTAGGTTTTTAATAATTTTATACTTTTTCCACATTATTAACTTAGATTTTGCTCTTAAAGCAAATAATAAATGTTCTTTCTTAATATGACATAGTTTTTATAAGGATACAGCGCTTATCTCCGCAAAATTATGTTAATTCTGAGGTGAATTTAAGCTAATATTACAAAAGCTTAAATTTTCTTTAAATTAAATGTTTCGAACATAAAAGATATGTATTCTTATGTAAAAGTTCTCAGAATTCCATTTTGCAATTAGTTTTAGTGTAGCTTGTAAGTGTAAATAGTTAGAAGCTTATTTAAAATCTAATTGCATATCACAACTTGATTAATTACACGATAGTGTGCTGGGGATTCTACCCACGCGTCCAGAATATTCAGCCTACAAAGAAAAGTGTTTGTTGAGGAAAACTTACTACTCCGTAGATGAGTATTTAGGGGACGATGTTAAATCAAACCTGAAGTCAGGCCCGTTTCTAGATCTGTTGTCGCCCTAGACAAAACCAAGAAATGCCACACTTTTTATTCCCTCCTTACACTTAATACGAATTACTGCCTTTCAGACTCGAGCAATATAAATCCGGAAGAGAAGAGAGGTAAGCATACATGTCGCGACAAGTTCACCAGCAAAGCGACCTGCCCTTAATGAATCATTACTGTTTGTTTTTGTTTCGCCCCCGACGCTACCTATTAATGGAGCCTTTAGGCGGTAGCATAGACATACGTAACGTCAAAACAGGTCTGTCTGAAATAACAGTTTGTTTTTGATATAGAATTTTATTTTCATAGATCGTTATTTTTGTAGCGACTCTGAGACCGCTATCAAAACGTGTTAAGGGAAGATGTAACCTATACGATTAGGCTGCTGCACAATAACGTAGTAAGGCACATTGCCTAAGCGTTACATTCTAATCCAACGAAACAAAAAAAGGCTTTTATTTTTACCACCAACCGACTGATACAAAGCACACTCACTGTCGAACTACAATTTTTCAGGGATTGCGTAGCTCTCAGGAGCCACTAGCTCTTAGTCGATGTGGTTAAGGTTTAAAAAAAGGCTCTGCTAATCCCAAAATACAGCTTCTGACTTTTACATAACGATAACTTAGATTAGACAACTAAACTGATTACTAATATTCCTGCAACATTACCACACATACAACCATTCAGTAATGTCGAAAGTTTAAAACGCCAGAGGTCGGTGAACTAAATTTATTCAAAATTCGCTAAATGAACGACTATTAATCACAAACAAATATACATTACAAACAATATCATAGGTTACTCAGTATTTAAATTTACTACCACAAAAATTACTTAATACAATAATCCACAACTAAATTATTTAAAAACCTGCGATAAATTAATGAAAGAATAGAGAGATTACGGAGATGATATGAAATGGTACATATAAACATGATTTAATTAGAGTACTAATTAACGTTTCATTGCTAAAGTTCAATAATAAATATCTCCTTTGTAATACGTTCATAATGAAAACAGGTAACATTGTGACAACAATAATTTCTGTCATTTGGACATTTAAACTTTAATATCAGATAGATATTAATTAGACATCTAGATGCTAACTTGAAAAAAAAAATCCAAAGCCGCCCGCTTCTATAAAAATATAAATAATACAGTTCAATCATTTTCAATCTTCCAATTTTAGGAATTTTTGGCCGCTAAATTAGGCGTCGTATTCGAAGAATGTGTAAAATATAATTAATTTATGGTTTTAAGACCTACATGCCGGTATTTTTATATATTAGAAATATGCAGCTGTTTTAGATAAATATTTCATAAAAACCAATAGTTGTTCCCTCCCAATGCCTCAGGATAAATGAAATTAATCTTAAATGCCATATTTTAAGTATATACGTTTAATAGATATGGAGCTACACACACGCCCGCACACACCTAACCACCCACACACACGCTTACACTCACACATACACAAACACACACACACACATACACAAACACGCACGCACACACGTACACACAGACACACCACACACACAGACTCTCTCTCTCACAAACAGACACGCACACACACAGATGAGTTGTTGGTGCCTTTCTTGTAGTTTTTAATAGAACCTTTGTTAATTTTTGTATGCTTATATTTAATTTAACTAGAATAATCGTTAGTTACCTGCTATAATTTTTCTAAACACTCTCTGTAGTATCATTCCCATGAAACCTAAAATTTACACGCTCTCATCTCTTCGAAATTGTCTCAGGAAACGAAATAAGACGTTCCCCTCAAGGCGCAGAAGAAGAAAGGAGGGATCGCCTTCACGAAGGCCAAGGCCATCTACGAGGGAATCCACATCCTGCCTGCTTCGTCCCAGAATCGAGACCGGCGTGCCCATAGAGCTCTCCGAAAGCGACGTTAGCTCGGACCTAACACTAAAATGAATTAACGTTGTTTCAGGATGAAGTAGCGAGGACTTCCGATGCCCCTCGTGCTGGTGCAGCTACCAACAGAAGGAGACAACAAGAAAATCCGAGAAACGAGGTACGTCGCCCGACTCCGAGTCACGGTTGAGCACTTATGGTGGAAAACCGGTATCGGGCAGTGTCACCGGTGTTAGGGGTTCCAGCACGCACAGCGTGGTTGCAGGGCTGCGGCACGCCGTGTTAAGTGTGCCGGAAATCACTACTCCAGTGAATGCACGAGACCCCGAACAGGCCCGGCAAAGTGCGTTAACTGTGGTGCCGACCACCCACGAGCTACGGGAGATGCCAGAATTTCCATCTACCTCCAACGCGCGTAAGAAGACGAAAAGTCCACAGCTACCGAAAAGGACACCGCCGACTGCGGTGCACTATTTAACCCGGGCCAGCGTGAGTTACGGCCAAGCCACGGCTTGTGTGTGTGTGTGTGTGTGTGCGTGCGTGCGTGCGTGCGTGCGTGCGTGCGTGGGTGGGTGCGTGCGTGAGTGCGTGCGTGCGTGCGTGTGTGTGTGCGCGCGCGTGTGGGTATATATATATATATATATATATATATATATATATATATATATATATATATATGCTTCATCTGAAGACTATTTTTTGTAAAATTTCCTCACTGTCATTGAAGAAATTAAACAATGCTTCACAAAAATTCGTGCGTTTAATTTTGTCGTCATAGTACAGTTGTTGCTGATTATGAAATTTGTACGACCTGTACTTAATTTTTGTAATGTTTTAAAGGCCGAACTCTTTGAAGCTTGAAATTCTTGCACACGCTCCCTTAAATTATTGTTACTCTTGTACCAGTTTAAAATTTGTATTTTCATTTCAGTGGAAAGCATTTTGTAAGCTAACTGTAGGGCGGTATTTTAAAAAATATGTGACAGCTGTCAGTTTTGCCTACTACTCATTTAAACTACTGCAATAGGTTAAATTTAACATAGGGATAATTACATTGTGTACAAAATGGTATGTTCGGATTAAAGAAAAACGCACGGTGTGTGTGTGTGTGTGTGTGTGTGTGTGTGTGTGTCTATATATATATATATATATATATATATATATATATATATATATATATATATATATATATATTCTAAAAATATGTACTGGATTACTCAGTGGCTCAGCGGCACAGGTGTACTCATGTTCGAATCTGAGAGTAGTTAGGTGATTAGGGACAAAATCATAATAAATGATGACTCAAACACGAAATTAGTGCTTCTCAGGAGTAAGCTTCATGACGAAACGCTTCTGAAACGTCGCGCTATAAAAGTAAAGAAACTGTGGAAATAGGCCGATCAACTCAACTAATATGAGACCACAGTTACAAAACAATCATACAGTTCACTTAGTGTTCCATAGAAACAAATGACACATGCGCATCGCATTTTACTAAAGTTTCAGGTTAGTTATTACATTTTTTTCTTTCTGTTGGTGTTACATTATTTTAAATAAGATTTCTGAGAAACTAACATAGAATGACAAACAGGAAATTAGGATATAAATAAACAAATAAACCAAACTACATAATTAAAATAACTAAAGATCAACCATTATGATTAATTCAAAGGTGACCACAGCAAAAAATCTAGCCATACTAAAAGTCAAAATTAAGACCTATCATTACGCCCTTTTTTAATTGTAAGATGCCAAAACCTACTTGAACGGAGATTTTCTTTTGTCTATTAAAATTACTAGGGTGTTTATATATCTCAATAGCTTCACGTTGTAAACGAACACAATAATGAGTTTGGCTTGACAAGTATTTCTATATTGTCAAATTGAATGCCATGATTTAGACTATTTATGGCATGGTCAGCTACCGCAGACTTCTCTGGTTGACCTAATCTACAAAAATGTGCTTTACGTCTTGTATCAAAGCTACGTTTTGTGGTTCCAATTACACCAATTTTTTGACGTGGATGGTGGTTGGATAATTTATTAAGGTATCTATCATTGTATTCCTGCTTTCTGTAAACCTTAAAAGATAGTGAATTATTATTTTTAGATATTAATATGTCAAGGAATGGTAAACTTCATTAGTTTCTTTTTTCATGAGAAACTGGATGCTAGGATGTGTACCATTTATAAAAACCAAAAACTCATGCAGTGCCTCTCCTTCATGGCTCGAAATAACAAATGTGTCATCTACATATCTATACCAAACTGAAGGTTATATAGGTGTATTTTGTAACGCTAATGTTTCAAATTTTTGTAAAAAATAGTTACAACGGGACTAAGCAGACTACCCATTGCTACACCATCAATCTGTTCATAAAGTTTACTATTCCATACTAAAAATAAGTTGTAGTAAGACAGTGCTAAAATTGAATTCTATAGTTAGTTTTATACGTTTCTCAGGCTGTTATAATATTAATAGCAGGCTTATCTTTATGTTTCAATTTTTCAACTTTTACAAAATTGTTCATCTTCAATCATTTTCATAGATAATATTACTACTGACGAAGATAACTGTAAGTGTTATCCAAACGTTTACATTGTGTAATTTTAATATACAAATAAACCATTAAAAAAAAAACAAAAAAAGATAAATTTTTGACTACTGGGTAATTTGTTAATAAATATCATGGTTATCAACGTGCTAAAGCACGCAGGAATACTTAGGAGGGTGTATAGAGGGACATTGAATTTTCAAGAGATGTCTATGAACAACTACCTTAAATTTTTCATATCATAAGTGACAAGAAAACAGTAACTAGGGAGATCATTCCTTGAGTTTAGAAGATGAGGAGAAGACTGTGGATTGCTCCCGTTTGGTATTACAAGTGGAGATTTGTAATGCACACTGATGATGTGAATGAGCGAATCGAGCATTCCTAACTAAGGTAGCCCGAGATGGTATCAAAGAATGTAATCCAGCAGCGCAATAGCCATTGTAATACCGATATTACAAAGAAAGAACTGAAACGATACTTCTATGCTCAGAAGTTATGGCCTAATCGCCCTCTTTTGAATACGACAACTATGTATATTTTAAGCAAATGATTGCAAAACTTGTTTCATATATAGAAATTTATGAATTGTAAACACAAATTTACCGAATCACAACTCAGTTAAGGCCTTTTTAAAACCGTCAATGTCACTAGATTTTTATCGCTCATTGAGTACTTAGTAGCGAGTGTCTATGGAAAATAAACGAGGAGAATAAGAAATGTTTTGGTGATTACATTCTATACAACTATTTATTCATAAAGGTATTAAATAACACTGGTACCATTTGTGTTAAACTTTTATGCTTTCCGCAAATTTAATTAACGATTAATTTTTCATTATGTCGAACTCAAGTAAGTTTAATGAGCTTATTCACTCAAATCTAAATGCACTGTTGGGAATTAAAACAAATATTTTAGGGAATCACCAAGAAAGTGTTCGCGCTTTATCAAATATTTTTTGTCGCATGTAACCATTAGGTAGCGTTGTTAAAAGTTTTCTGAATTTATTTAAGTATTGTTTATTCATTATTTTGGTACCGGTTAAACTTGTAAACCCATATAGCGTCGCACTTTATAAATTTTCGGTGGCTATTGAAGATGTGTGCTTGAACTTTGATTAGCTATTTACAGAGAGGGCTTTTACCTTCTGTCGTAGGGTCATTCAAGCTTTTTATTATCTAGCCCAAGGGCATTTTACCGACAAATTTCGACCGTATTGGCGCTTTATGATATTTAAATCTAGAATTTGAGATTTATTATTCTTATTGTAAGTTTAAATTGTTAAGCAACTTTTTAGATTTTGAAAACTTACTATGAATCGCGACTATCTTCGGCGAGTTTAGCTGGTAACTCACTTATTTCAATTCGCGTAGTGCGAATTGATCGTGTAACAGGACAAATCTTAACTTCTAAAAAACCGATTTCTGGATAACATTTTTAAAGTAATACTTCAGAATTAAGGAACAAAACAGACGTGCAGTAGTCACATAAGAATTATGTATGCTATGTAAATTGAGAGTATGCCCACTATCAATCATTTATTTGAATAGTTCAGAATAAACTTCTCGCTCTATTATTATTAGGGCGGATTGTACCAGAGTGCTTGAATTCATAGTCATATTTGAACTTGGATTAATAAAAAAATTCTTTGTATAAACGTTAATCCTTAGTTTACTACAGGTTGATTTTGGTTTAAGCTGAACCACTGAATTACATGGGTTAACTTAGGTTCTCATATGATTGATTGTTTTGGTTAATATTATTTGACTTCATTTCATTAAAAAATGGATAATGCAAATGAGGATATGTTAGAAGACTTAACTTATGGCGAAGACACTTAACTACAGTAATTTTTTCATTTAAACTACTGTCTTGGATAGGTTTATTTGTATCTGTATTTTCACATACAAATGAATCGTCATCATATTTCGATTCCACTCCTGTTATCTGGGCTCCTACAATTTCTTGGATATCATTCATTATGTCAGCATCTGTTTTTTTCTTTGTTGGTCCACCACCGGTGCCATACATATATTTTTTTTCTTCAGAAAATTTTGCTTTTGTTCTTTTATTCATGTTGTTATATTTGTTTCGGAGAGTATCTGTATCACGATGTGACACCACTATGGCAATTGAACATTGTAGTTACTTGCGCCCACGCATTGGACTTAATTTTTAAGTTATTGGCATCTGTCTTTTTACTTTCTATTTCATTAGCTTTTTAACTTAACGACACGCAACAATAATTGCTCTTCTTTTTGCGTGAAATTTTCAGCCCGTCGCATCTTACTTGCACATTTTTTTATTGACTTATGCAACTAAAAAAAATCAATGATTTTTATGTTTGGGGAGATTATTTACCTTTTAGCAATATTGATTGTTTATAGATAAATTAATATTAAATAAGATGTAAACAAAAGCGATTAGAATTTTGGGGTTATGTGTGATTTATATGAGAAAAAAACATGCGTTATACATTTCACTACAGCCAACATTCGCCTAACAGAAGTTCAACAGAATTTCGCTTCTACAACGCCAAATGAAATGAACGTGTATCAAAATTAAAACTTGGATTAGCAGAGCTAGGTTTAAACGCCTTTTGGTACAATCCGCCATTAGTGTAGTTTTGCCATCTTCAACAATTATTACACTTTTTTGATAGTTAAGTACCTTCTAAGGTACTTACAATATGTAGGTGCTTTTATGCTGTACCTGTACTTAACTACTCTCCCTTAGTGCCTGTTTTTGTAACTAGGTACTTATTTTCTCACGCACTTTGTACCTAAGTAATAAAATGAAAGTACAACACTGATTTTAAACGATTTTAATCATTTTAACGTTACTTCAGTTTTACACTTTGACTAATTTTTACGCTTACCCCTATTGTGAACGAAGTCTAACACTACTCTATTTTCTTTTGCTATACAGGGTTATTACAAATGATGTTCATGATTTCAAGTGTACATAAATCTGGTTTTATTTACCATATAAAAAAATAAAATGGTTACATTTAAAGAAAACTCAAAAAGTTTCATCCCAGAGGTGTCAAGAATTAAAAAATGTTCGATATGGAAACTCCTTATGATACAACAGATGTCAAAGCTGTATTAAAACTCTTGCCATACTTTGTTAAGACTGTCTTGGTCGATTGTTTCGTTGGCTCTGGTAATCCGTTGTTGTCTCAGGTATGCTTTCTGGTAACGGTGATGTATACACTTTATCTTTGATGTATAAAGAACAAATCACTAGTGATGTCAGAGATCTTGAGCCAGTTTTTAGTTAAATCATTTGGACCAGCGCTATTTATCTGTCAGGCCACCGATTTGAAGTTCAGTCTAATTCGATTCATATGTTATTTGGCGCCGTCTAATTGTAGAATCAAATTTGGTATTCTTGTTCTAATTGCGGTAGACCATTCCCGTCATCATGTACAAATATTATTTCATTTTTGTTTGTCTAACATAATACAGTACTTTGTTGTACGTTATAGCAAACATTAATTAAAATCGCTATGGCTCGATTTATTTGCGTGAAATTTTCAGCCGCCTCATATTCTGACATTATTCTTTCACTTTACACAAAATGGAATGTGTTATCTGAAGACTAACCATTTTAAAGTTTCATTTTCATCAAGATATGTTCTCATTAAATGAAAGTCTTAGAACATTGGTTGGTTTTAATGTTGAAACTGAATTTTATAAAGTTGTATTTACACTGTTGCTGTATACCAGCATTGCCTGCATTTTTTAAAGAAATTTCTGTCGACTGTTAAAATTAACTTTAGCGCATACCACTTTGAATAGTGATTGTAAATCTTCTTAAGTTTGGTTCTAAAGTGTTAGCAATTAATTAACTGATTTATTGATGTGTAATCCAACACAAATGCTTTCCTGTCTTAAACTCAGCCATTAGCCAATTGATATGACTTTAACAAATCAGATACTTTACCTAAACCAATGTAAACGAAACTTTAATTTTTGAACTTTTACCAATTAAATGGTCTTAAAAGTTTACATTAGTAATATTTATACTTAACTCTATGTGAACAATTAATAACTTTATATTTGTAATGGCGTCGGTAAAATTCCTAAAACCAAATTATTATCATCAGGTTACTGTTGGTCAGACTGATAATAAACTAAACATTCCTATTCGTTATTAAAGATATATTTTGACAGTTGAATCTTTTTCAAATAAAAACCACGTGTAAAAATGGAAAATCAAGTAGAAAATACAAATATTAAGGAAAAACGCAAACTATTACAATCACAAGATATGAAATTTATAAAAGCACTAGCAGGAAATGACAAAAAAGTACGAGATCGTGCTTTAAAAAATTTAAAAGAGTGGTTTTCAACCCGAAGTGCTCAAATACGTTTGTATTTATCAGTAGTTATTGTTTAGAAACTTTTAAAACAACATATTGTAGCTTTTACACAAGATGATTTTTTGCGAATTTGGAAAGGACTATTTACGGCTATGTGGATGTCTGATAAGCCCTTAATACAAGAAGAATGTGCTGAGAACATTGCTAACTTAATCCATTATGTAGATTCCGATTCTGCTGTACAATTTTTTAAGTCTGGTCTGATACTAATGTCACTGGAATGGTACGGTATTGACCAATGGCGTTTAGATAAGTTTTTAATGGTAGCTTGCCGATATGTATTTTCCTCAATCTTAACCACACATTTTAGCTTGTTCGACGTATGTTCCGACAGTGCTTTGAATTTTTGAAAAAAAGCAATTGGGATTTAAGCATTATTACTGAATTTAATGATATACTTACAGGAACTATTTTACAAACTGACAATTTAAAATTTTTAGGTTTAACAATGCATGCAACTGAAATATTTTTAGAAGAATTAGCAAAGGTTTGCCTTTCAATTTATAATTATAAATATTCAAGTCAAATTTTAAGGTGTCAAATGGAAAAATTGGTCACCGAGTGGTGTCAGAATTTGTAAAACCTTTTATAAAGCAATTATCATTAATTGAAGATCGACGTCATATTAAACACATAACCAAACACATTTTTCATCACTTAATGCAACAATCTGACATAGGTTTAGAGCATGAAGCTAAGTTTGATGCATGGAAAAGAGTATGTATAAATCTATAATTTTTAGATTTGTTTGATAATTCTACATACATAGCAAGGGTTCCCTGGTGGAAGTATAGATGTAATGGAAAAAACGGATCTAGATTCTTCAGATGAGGGTGAAGAGGAGGAAACAGATTTAAAAATTTTAGATCCACGAGCAGGCCAAGTTGACGTTGTTTTACCACAACTTAAATTTAATCCATTAGAAATTGACCGTTTATTAAAACAGTTTAAATTCTCAAAGAAATCGACTACTAATGGGAGGAATGCTATTACAAAATTACAACATGAGTATATATTTTGGAGATTTTTCATGTAGTCATCCAGTAACCCACTTTACTATATTTGCTAAAATAAGTTAATGTGAATATGGGATTAGCACTTAATTCATACAGCTCATACAGATATACCTTTCTCATTCTTATACAAGGCATTTATGCTACAAGGTAGGACGGCATCTAGTTTTGGGCAGCGTGCTGAGAAGCATGCTTTACGTTATAAGAATTTTGAATTGTGCTGTGTGCAACCAAAAGAGGTACCAATAGTTAAGTCAAGTTTAACGTGGCACGGAAGAACGTCATCCACTCAAAAGCGTGTGCAGTGACTCTAAATCAAACAAAATACACCCACATACCACACAACAATTTTTTTGTTGGATATATTTTGTTTATTACAGATTCTGCCACAGTTCTAGTGTTCCAGATTTTTCGACTCTAAATGTTTCATTTATAATATTTTTACATATGTACAAAAATGAATTATGCACAACGTTGAAAGGAAAGTCCTACTTATAAAACACATTTATAAATATGATTATTAGTGAAAGGCCTTTACCTAATGTATTTTCAATCGTACGTAGGTACCTATATGCAAACACCTTCATTTGATAATAAAGGGTAAGTTATCTTGACAAGTACAAAACAAATGGACCATAAGTACGCTACCTTTCTGATGCTTATGAATGTGTAGATTAATCAAAATTGCTTTTTAATAAATTACTTATAGGAGTAGGTTATTTATAAGAAATTTACTGACGGTTACAGAAAGTAGTTTATAATGCAAAAATATTTTGCCTAACTGCAGGCGTACTATTCTCAATAAGGTACTTAGAATATAATTAGAAGGTACTACATCCAATTCCTATAAATAGAGAACGAATTGTTTTGTATGATTTAATCACTTCCAGTTTATTTGAAATTGCCTCGTAAATTTTTAAACAAACGTCAAGTGCTTATTTTTAATGTGTATCAGTACTTTTGTCGAGAGCTTAATATTTGCCTCGAACTCAAAATCATCTGATTATCATGACGGTATGGACATGACAAATTTTGAAAACTGGTTGAAAGATCAGCTGCCGCCCAACCTACAGGAACCATCTTTATTTGTGATGGCCAATGCTGCTTACCATTTACGTCTAGTTGAAAAAAGAAGAGCTACAAAAGTGGTTCCGATGAAAAATATTGTTTTTTCCAACTTAAAAATATCACCCATCATGCTGATTTTGTGTATATCTTTTCTCTTATCATAGAGATCTCTAACAAGGCATTGTAACTCGACACAAGAATCTATCAAAACTAAAGAATCGTTACAGGACCACATTCAATTCCAAAACTCTACAACCTATGATCAAAATGATACTAATTCTTCTATGGAATAATAGATTCTGAAACCCAAATTTTAGAGTCCACGTTTTCTTCTATGCGGATTGTTCTATTGAAACCCATCTTTGGTCTATACAAAATATATTTACAAATAATCACCTCTACAATTAAGGCACATATCCCACTGCTTTACCAACCGATTTATACCTTGCTCGTAAAATTCTCGTGACTGCTGGTTGAAGAATTCCTTTACAGCGTTTGTATTTCAGCGTCTACCTCTCAGTATCTTTTTCAGTGGGCCAAAGATATGGAAATCGCAAGGCAATAAATGTGGGCTGTAGGGTGGATGTTCTCAATCCCTCCATTTTTTCTTTACAAATTTTCTTTCACTACGTTTGAGACATGAGGCCGCATGTTGTGAAGAAAATGACGCCATTGGAAAATTTTCCTGGACTTTTTCGTCTTGTTGCTTGATGAAGCTTATTGTTGTACAGATTTGCATTAATACTCACTCTGTGTTCTTTAAATTCTATCAGCAATGGTCCTTTGTTGTCAAAAAAAATGTTAGCATCACCTTGCCTGTTAAAGGTTGTGCATTAAGCTTTTTTGGTGACTTTGAATGTTTCCATTGCATCGATGACACCTTACTGGATAGTTCGAAATAATGGCACCAAGTTTTGTCACAAGTAACTATTGATAACAGGAAGTTATTACCTGTGAGGTGTTGCTGAGACAAACCCATCCACAAACATTTTTG
Source organism: Vesta saturnalis (assembly GCA_036346205.1). Taxonomy (NCBI): domain Eukaryota; kingdom Metazoa; phylum Arthropoda; class Insecta; order Coleoptera; family Lampyridae; genus Vesta; species Vesta saturnalis. The sequence continues at coordinate 740,552 of JARFJB010001479.1, read as the reverse complement.
ATCCTCAGACAAAAGACGTGAAAACCACTGTGCACAAACTTTTCTTTAACCCAGTTTCTGTACAATACTATGGACGGACCCTACACTCGCATCCATATTGCTCTGATTGAAATTCGACGATATAGTGGTGTATGTTGATGCAGTACACAGTGCACCTGGTCGCCGCGCATCTTGTGTTCCCTCTTTACCACTTCTAAACTTTCGGCACCATTCCTTTACAGTTGGATAGGCAAAAGATGCTTCTTCATAAACTGTCTGTAACCAGAAATGGATGTGCGTTGGTTGCAAACCCTCAGGACACAAAAATTGAATGACCGCACGTTGATCAAACTTGCACTGATTTTTTTGCCATTTCAAAGTCGCAATATTTAAAATGTTAAAATATAAATAAAACAGACTGATTTGTGTGACAGTTACAAACATTACTGATGTTACAGAACTTCAACTGGGTGATTTTTTTTCAAGGCTAATTTGACTAAAGATAGGTTTTATACAGGGTGCGGCATTAGTGCGTCGAAGTACAATATATCCGTTATTAAAGGAGATATCAAAAAAGTTATTTACAAAAATTATAGGCAACTTCAAACTTCACATTATAAAATTATCTTCGTATTTACAGGGTGTTACATATTACCAGGGTGAACCAAACGTATTTTTTTTTAAATGGGACACCCTATATATTATTTCAAATTTAGATTAAGCTCATCTTCATATTTCCAATATAGGGTTTCATTACGTTATACAGGGTATTTCAAAAGTTATGGTCAATTGTACATGAAAATCATTCTCATTTCAACGTCCTGTCCTAGTCCTAGACAGAACAACCTAACAATAATATTTTCCAGGCATAACTTTTTGACATTGGTACAGTGTTACGAGACAGTACTATTTCTTTACTATTGCACCAATTGAATATAGAGCGAGTCAAAACTCAAACACATGATTTTGTCAATTTTTTCAAATGAATCACCTTGTATTTTATTTTAAAAAGTGAAAATACACTATGTCCTTTCATTTTTATTAATCACTCCCTATAGCTAAAATCGTTAATTTCTGAGATATTTTCAATTTAATAACAGAAAGAGATTTTTTTTAAATTTCTATTATAGCAGTTAGCCGTGAACAAATAAAAGTGTGACAAATTATTATAAAAAATTCAAAAAACATTGGTTATTAAGACAAAATTCTTATAAAATTAATTAATTTCATAATAAATGTTCAAAATGTCCACCGAAAACATCAATACAGCATTGCAGTCGATCTTCAAATTCTCGACTGACATTTCTTAACATTTCTACATTAACACTCCGGAATGCTTCTCGTATTCTATTCTTCATATCATCTTGTGAGGTTGGAGGTATTTGATACACACGGTTTTTCACATAACCCCACTCGAAAAAGTCAATTTTACTTAACTCTGGGGAACGAGCTGGCCATTCAATGGGTCCTCCTCTTCCCATCCATCTTCCAGGAAAATCGGTATTAAGATGATTATGAATTAATCTAGTGTGCTGTACTGGAGCTCCATCGTGTAACAACCACATTCTTTGACGAATGTTAAGAGGAACGTTTGCCAACAGTAATGGTAAATGCTTTTCTAAAAAGTCCAAATAAACCTGACCATTCACTGTTCCATCGAACAAATGTGGTCCAATTATGTGATGTCCAACTATACCACCCCAAACATTCAAAGACCACCTAGTTTGACTGTAAGTTGCTATAAGATGGGGATTACTTGTCGCATAACAATGGAGATTGTGTCCATTCACAGTTCCATTTTTATGAAACGTAGCTTCGTCTCCAAAGAGGACAAAATCAAAGAAATCCGCCTGATTGTGGATTTGCTATTGAGCCCATTCACAAAAAGCAACCCTTCTGGGATAGTTATCTTCGAGTAACTCTTGATGCAACTGGATATGGTATGGATGCATCTTATTTTTAGGCAGTATTCTTCGGACGGACTTGTCACTAACTTCAAGCATCACGTTAAATTCATTTTCCTCGTTAAGTACAGGTTTTGACCTTTCCTTTTTTTCATAAACTACTGAACACATATGATTAAAACGATCTACTAACCTTTCCAACGTTATTTTCTCGGGTTGTCTTCGTGGGGGTATCTCGCTCTGTAAATTTTTTGTGCTAATAAACAATTTTTCATACATTCTCCCTGTACCCATATCATGTCAGTTAATTCCTCAACAGGAAAGTTCATTTCAAACAGTATTTAAATGTTTACAAATTATTAAAAACTACACAATCTCAAAGAAGTTTGTTAAATGACAAACTACTAATTATTACTGAATAATATCTGTCATTTGTTCATGGCTAACTTGTTATAATAGCAATTGTTAAAAAAACCTCTTTCTGTTATTAAACTGAGAATATAATTCACATGTCATATGGTACATTTTTGATTACTTTCATTGGTTAAAATACAAAAACAAAATCGCAGAATAGGCTATCAAATCGGTGATAATTTTATCACCGCATGTTGACTGTCAAAGTGACAAAAAGTATCAAAGAAATATATAATTGTATTGAGTATCTTGCAACTGTAATATTTACAATCAAAGTGACAGATCGTTTAAAATTGAAAACTTTAAAAAATATATTTTCTATTAACGTTCATTATATTCTCTTACCAAATATAATACATGTTATGATTAATAATCGATGATATCACTCGTTAAAACCTGTAGACTCGTTCAATATTCATCGATTTTAACTCGAGTTATCACCGATGATAATCATAACACTAGTTATATTATCCCCGAAAATATCTCAGAAATTAACGATGGGAGTGCTTAGTAAAAATGAGAGAACATAAAGTGTATTTTCACCTTCTAAATAAAATACGGGGTGATTCATTTGAAAAAATTGACAAAATCATGTTTATCTTTAAACATATAATAAAATAATAAATGTATATTTTTATTTGGTCCTTTTTACAAATCTTGCAAAATATTCGTGTTTATTTACATTTTCATGTACTAATTACAATCATTTACATTCTTTCCTAACTTAACCTACACTGTCTTCTTCCCTTTTGTCCCCCCTTTATCTGTCTTCTCCTTTTCCATGTTTCTTCCATCCAATACGTTTCCCTTTCCTTTTCCTCTAGTATTTGTTTTACCGTCCTCTCCTCTTCCTTTAACTCCCTGCATTGTTTCAGCATATGTTTGATCCCTTCCCCACACAACCTACATTTTCTATCTTCGTCCCCTCTCCAGTATTTGTTTCCTCTCCCTTCCTTTCCACATCTAAATCTCACTATCATTTTCTTTCTGTACCTCCTCTCTTCCCCTTTTACGTATCCCGGTATCCCTTCTCCCTTAATGTTTCTACAGCTTATATTATATTTTCCTTCTTTCTCCTTTGTCCATCTTTCCTACTTTTGCACATCCCTGTCCTTTCTTATTATGTCCTCTCTCACTCTCACTCATTCCCTTAACCTCTCCACTTCTGCCTTCGCATACCCGGTTCTTTCATTTTGTGTTTTCTTGTCCATGTTTTATTCTCCTTTTTTTTATTTCTTCCCAACATTCTTGTAGAATTTTACACTCCATTCTTCCTCTCATTTCCTCCTCGTACTTTATTGCTGTTTCCAGCCTCTACCCTTATTTTTTCATCTTGCACTTCCTCTCTTATGATGTACTCTGGTGTTTCTCTTTCCAGTCCCAGTACCCACTTCTACTATTTTTATTGTAGCACCTCTACCTCTTTATACACTTTCCATCCCCACACTTCCGCCTAATACAATTTTTATTGGATTGTCAAATAATAGTTTCCTTTTCCTTAAAGTCCATCCCAATCAGTCTTTCTCCCACACCCAACACGTCCTATTTTATTTCCTTTTCTCACTCGTTCTTTTATGTTCCCCATCTTTCCACTCCCTCCATTTCCACTCCTCATTTTTCCTTGCCCCCCCCCCTTTCTCAACACCTTTACCTTCGTTTTGTTTACATTTACTTCCAGTTCTTTTCTTTTCAAGTATCTGTCTATCATTCTTATCATCTCCTTGATTTGTTTCTTCCTTTGCTATTAATACTATGTCGTCTGCGTATGCCAGCGTCCACACTTTCGTATTCCTCACCACCAAGCCTCCCACTTAGTATCCCCATAATGTCTCCCCCAGGTCTCCTGTGTAACAGCGAACAGGTTTTTTTTCTTAATGGACATACTTGCCTCGGCCACTTTCTTGTTACAAATTCCTCTCTCAGTGCCCCATTCACTCTTGTCCTGTTACTCGTTTTCTCATAAATTTCCTCAATCTTTTCTATCAGCCTTTAATTTATCTTTTTTTCTCAGGTATTCCCACAGCTTTTGCTGTTCACTCTATCAAATGCCGCTATTAGGTCTGCGAATACCGCCACCTTGTTCCCCATTTGCTTTTCTAGGTTCTTATTTACCATATGTTTCAGTATGTATCGTTCTGCTTCCTTTCCTGAACCCAGCGTGTCCATCTGGTAACAATTTCTGTTCCTCTGTTTCCTTTTTTAGCCTTTCTTCTAGCACGTTCGCGTAGATTTTGTAGGCCGTGTTTAGCAATCTGATCCCTCTATAATTTCCCACTTGTTTTCTGTCTCCTTTTGTGTACTGGGCATATTATGTCCTCTACATCTCTCCGGTAATCCTTCCTCTCTCCATATTTTGTTTATTAGTTCCGTCATCCTTTTTGCTACTTTTTCTCCTCCATACACCCACCTCTCACCTTGTAATTCCGTCTTCTCTCGCCGCTTTACCTTTGTTCACCTTCTGTATTGCCTCTATTACTTCCTCTTCTTTTATTCCTTCTCCTTCGTTTACTTGGTATAGATCCTTTCCTTGTCCTTCTCCTTTCCGTCTCTCTTCCCCCTTCAGCAAATATCTGAAGTATTTCTCTCATTCGTTTATTTGTATTCCCGTTTGTGCCCATCTTCTCCTCTTTTCTTTCTTTAAATATTTCCATACTTCCGTTTTTATATCCTTTATTTGCTCTTCCTGTTTCTTTTTGTTTTCATCCTTTTTACTGTCGCCTGTATTCTTGTATTTCTTTACTGCTTCTTTATATTCGTTTTTTTCTACCTTCCCTTTTTTCCACACTATTAGCGGTCTTCTTGCCTTCCTCGTGGCCTTGCATTTTCTGTCCCATCACATGTTCCACCCCCCTTCCATTTCTTAAACCTGACTTTTTCCGTTGCTTCCTCCATCATATCTCTCATTTCTTCCACACTATCTTGTACTCCCTTACGTCCCCATATTGTTTTTCCCATTTTCCCTTTGTACCTCTTTATACTCTCTTTTATCCATACTTTCTTGGTTATGAATTTCTATTCTTTTACCGTCTTTTCTCTTTCTCTCCCTTATCAGTTCCAAGGGTTGGTGGTCCGATTCGACTCTCTCGACTACCCTGAATGCTTCACTTTTTCCCCACCTCTGCATTCGTTATTACATACTCTATTATTGATTCTACCCTTCCTCCTATGTACGTGTACTCCCCCATTTCTCTTGATTCCAATTCATTATTTCCCACCCCCTTTCATTGCACACTTCCAGCACTTTATCCTTTGTCTATCTCTTCCCGTGCCTTTCTTTATTTTCTTGTATTCCCCATCCTCCCCTATTCTCGCGTTAAAGCCCCTTCCTATTATTATCATTCCCCCTCCCTCTCTTCTAAGTTATCTTGTCTCTTTTCATCTTTCTACTATATATAGCCTTTTTTATTTTTACTTTTCTTCTTCTTTGTTGCACTTTCTCCTCTTCTTGTTTCAACCATTTTTTTATTCCCGTTACTATACTCCCCTTTGCCCTTCCTTTTCTGCCCGTTTCCGCGTACTGCAACACCCATGAGAATAGGTGGTGCATCTCCCTGGATAGGTTATGGTACTTCGTACTTACTGCATCATCTTTTGCTACACGTTTTTCTTTTGTTAGTGTATCTAAGTTAAAACCAAATTTTAGAAACGATATTTTCTTTTCGTAAAAACAGAATGTATCCATAGCGAATATTGTGAATTTAAGTTTAATTTATAGTACTTATTTATTTAAATAATTCTTATAATTAAAATTTGTAACAAATAAATTACCTTAAATAATACTATTTGCGTTGAAATTGGTTGTATATTTGCATAAAAAGTTATGATAAACATTTAGTGATAAACATCGTACGGGATGAATAAACCTTTAGAACACCACACTTCTACCTGCTCAGCGAGATACGTTATCTGGTGTCTCGCTAACTCACTGTAGTTCTCACGGTGTAACCTACGAGGGAGAGCGAGCAAGGAGATGGACTTTGCCGTACGGGGCAGGTAGGTGAGGAGGTACGCGAGGATTTTGGAAAAATGGTGGCGTTATTCGTTGACTTAAAGGCGGCGTTCGACAGAGTGAACAGGGAAAGCTATGGGAATACTTGAGGAAAAAAAGATAAATGAAAGACAGGACGGAGAAAATCTATGAGGAAACGAGGAGTAGGGTGGAGTGAACGGTGAGATGAGCGAGGAATTCGTCACAAGGAAGGGTCTGGGACCGGGATGCCCATTGAGTCCAAGCCTGTTCTCGGTATATACGGGGGATCTAGAGGAAACATTAAGGGGCAGCAAATAGGAGGGTTGGTGGTAGGGAAATTGAAGTTGTGGTCGCAGACGAAATGGTGTTGGTTGCTGAGGAGGAAAAGGAAATGATAAAAGCGTTCGAAAAGTACATGAAAGAAAGGAACTGGAAGTAAACAAAGATAATGGTATTCAGAAAGGGAGGGAGGAGTGGAAATGTAGGGAGGGGGGAGTGCAGCCGGTGAAGGAATTCACATACTTGTGATATAAGATAAGACAGGACAATAAGGATGGTGAACACATAAAGGAAAGATTCAGAAAAGAAAATAAATGAAATAGGTCAAGTGTGGAGTGTGGGGGAAAGGTTGTTTGTAATGGACTTAGGGAAAAGGAAACTGTTATTTGACAAATTAATAAAAAGTGATGTTATATGGGGCAGAAGTGTAGGAATGGAAGGAGCAAAAAGAGGTGGAGGGGCTACAAGGAAAATATTGGAAATGGGTATTGGGACTTGGTAAGGAAACACCGAGGTATATTATAAGAGAGGAAGTTCAAGAAGAACAAATAAGGGTAGAGGCGGAAAGCAGGGTAATAAAGTATGAGGAAGAACTGAGAGAAAGAACGCAATGTAAAATAGTACAGGCATGTTCAAAAGAGATAAAGGAAGGCAGAGTGAAGTACGGGCAAAATAGTAGAGAAGAATATACAAGAAACGGGTACCCGAAGGAAGAAGTAGAGAGATTAAGGGAAGAGGGAGTGACGGTAAGAGAGGACATAATTATAAGAGACAAGAACGTGCAAAAGCAAGAAAGAAGGGCAAAATAAAAGAAACAAAATACATTGTAAATTATAGAAAGATTAAAGGAGAAGGATCCCAGAATACCTGAGAGGAGGAGGGAAAAAAGGAAAGAAAAAAATGATAGCGAGGTTTAGATGCGGTAATGAAGAGTTGGGAAACAAGTATTGGAAAAAAGAGGAGGAAAGGAATTGTAGATTATGTGGCGAAGGTGTGAAGAATATGAAACATGATAAAAGAGTGCAGGGAGTTAAGGGAGAACGACAGGAGTGTAAAAGAAATACTAGAGGAAAAGGGAAGAGAAGTGGAGTGGATGGATGGAGTAAACTTGGAAAATGAGAAAACAGATGAAGAATGTAAATGTAAATAGTACAGTAATTAGAAATTGTAAAAATAGAATACATTGTAAAATGGGCAAATTTTTGAATAACTTTTTGATTAAAAATTATTATGAATTTTATTAAATACATAAATAAAAAGTTTACCTCCATTATATTTAGAATTTACATAAGTTCTACATACATAAAGACAAAATTTGCATCGATTGGCGGTACTGTAGCAAAGTACATCATGTTGTAGGTTCAAATTCTACTCAAGGTAAATTTTTTATTTATGTATTTAATAAAATTAATAACAATTTATTATTAATTAGTTTATTATTTTCATATGACAAACGTGAACAATTTTATTTTGGAGCAAAACGCAAAATATAACAATAATAATAATAGCTTTTATTAAAACCAAAAGTACAGTTCTACACCAATAAACGCGTAAACCAATCTTAATTAGAGCACTCATCATAAATATGCTATAAAAATACAAATTAAACCTCCGTATCAATTGGGTGAAGCTCACAAGTTATAATAACTAATCACCTCTGCTCTTATAGTTCACCTAAGACAAAATTTTTACATGAATAAGTTGAAAAATTTGGAACACTGGAACTGTGGCAGGATCTGTAACAAACAAAATACACACCGCTGATGATGATAGCGTAGCTATCGAAACGCGTTCGGTGTTTTTTAATTTTGTGTGGTACGTGGATGAATAAGTTAAAAGTAAATAAAGAATTTCTAATTGATAAAAATTTATATTTTACAAAACTGAATGAAATCGACTGATATCGTCGTGCAATAGTATCTATATAGCTTGCATTTGTTTCGAAAGCAATAACTGACGTAATTCTTGCTTAAAGGGATTTGGGGACAAGAAGTTTATATTATTATAAATTTTAGAATTTAGAAATAAGATTTTTCTTATGTAGCAGTACGGTGTAAAGGAGATGTGATAACATTTTTATACTGAATGTTTAGTGAATGTGTATCATACCTAAATTTAATTTCATTATATATAGATACGGTGACGATTTCGTAATTATCACGTTACGAAATAAGCATGCACAGTGCAATATCCACCTATTATCCATATTTAACTAATTCAATTGCTTTAATGTCTCTGTCATACTTTTTAATACTAAAAATCAAACGCCTATAACAAATCTGGAATTACAAATGGATTTTAAATTTAAAAATGATTTTTGTAAAAAAATTTCTGAAACTTTTTTTTAATTTTATATTTTCATCTAGAACTAGGCCAAGAATTTTTCCATGTGACTTCAATTCTAATTGCTGATTTTAAATAATGGTAGAGATATTTCCACACAAATAGTGGAGTAAAATCGCCTCAAAATTATCATTCTGACCAACAATAAAGTATAACCAGGTAAAATGTATGTGGCCTAGTAGAAAGATAAGTATCTTTCTGTAAATTATTCACAAATCATAAGCGAATGAAATAATTTCATTCACTTTCGAATTGAGGAGATATATTGTTGCCAAATTCGTGTCAAAGTGACAATTATAAAAAAAAGCTATGTGAAAAAATACGTATTTAAAAAATTTTAAAGTGCCAAGCTGCTGCAGAAAGATTAGAAAAGTTTTTGCAAAAGGAATTTTGGAGATCGGTTGTAAAATGTTTACGGTACATAACGTCAAATAGGAAGCATTGCGTGGACGTGCGGCGCGTACCTATGCCGTTACGTGCGCGCCGCGACTTTGTTCGCAATTGCAAAATAAGGATTGTTCAAAGTATTTTTTTTTTGTGAATGCAGATGAAATTTACTAACCGGTATCAAAATCAAAATTACAATTGTGCAAAATATTTATTATATCTCTTCATCAGAATCAATTTTCTCGTACTGTTCATTTCGACAATCTTTGCATGTACAGCTGGAGCAACATTTAAGACTCTCTCTGAAGCATATGCACTTTATGCTGTTGCACATTTTATCGGAACAAAAAATGGTTACTGTTTTGCGGATATCTGCTGGTATGGCCTCTATAGTAGTCATTACCGGTTCATATAGTATACCGTTTTTCTCTGTCCATCCATATTCAGTGACATCCATAAATTACATTGCATTCAGATGACTACTTCGCCATATTCTAACCTGATATATACGTCTGAAATTCAAAATATCAGTAACCAATCATACATAATTTTTGATTAGATTCTCACCTCAACACTTGTTGGTAAAATGCATTTTCTGTAGGAGGTAATTCGGACGCAGGCTTATTTGCATTCAACGTCAGCTATACCCTCAATTCATTTAACCCTGCTGTTCTCCTCGACAAGGCTATACACTTGTGCTCCTGAAATATGAATTAAAACCAAAATAACAATTTTTATACATTTATTAACTTTATTTCTCTAATGCAATGTTTTTTATATGAAACGTGAAACTTACAATATATTCAACCAAATTTAAATAAAAAAATGAAAACGAAATAAAAAATGTCTAATAATTGATATGATCCACTACTTCTTACAGATGGAATAATAATAGGTCACATGTTCTTTACACAAATATTTTTTACACTTAATGCAGGTCATATTAGTTTTGTTATCACATTTAGAAGGGCAAAATTGGCTGCGTGCTCGTTTGTTTTTGTTGCTAGTTCCAGGAAGAGGTGCGGTAGAATTTTCCACCAATGGTTGTTGAATAGCTGTTACAATTGCAGCTGCTTGTTCATTACAGGGAAGATGTTTTCTGTACAAAAGGATACCAATTGTTTGCCCAGTTGTTCCAAAAACAGTCTTCTTTTGAACAAAACATTTTTATTCCAGTCTGGATTTATTTCGCGCCATAAGACGAAAGCATTATAGGCACTGGTATCTAAAATGTTGTAAAAAAGATTGTGGGCCATCAATTTGTTTTTCGTTTGCATGTGTATGCACCGATTAGCTGATCTAATGTATCAACTGCTCCTTTGGTAGAATTATAATCAAGTATAATTTGTGGTTTTTTGTCTTCTATGTAGCTTATTTGTTTCTGGTTATGAAACGTACTCATTAGAATGACCTTGTAGTAAAATAAAATTTGGGACTATGCACAACGTTATTTACTTCCATGATAGGTAACTCAGGCTTGCTTTTCTTGACAGTCCCTAATATAGTAAGATTTCTTTTGAGAAGCATTTGACCCAATTTATACGATGTAAAGAAATTGTCACAAGTTACCTTCTGACCTCTTAGTCCATAAGTAAGGTCTAAAACTACTCTCAGCCCCTGATCCTTCTCAGGTTTTCCCCCAGGTAGTTTTCCCGTATATACTTGAACTTCTAAAGCATAACAACTTGCACTATCACAAAGCGTCCATATTTTGATGCCATATTTTGCTGGATTGCTTGGTATATACTGCTTGAATGGACAACGACCTCTAAATGCAACCAGTTGCTCGTCCACAGTTACGTTTGGCCCAGGATTGTACAATTTTGGTAGTATTTCAGCCCATTTGTCCCAAAATTCTCTAATAGAACTTATCCCGTAGCCTTCTTTCTTGACGATCTTCTTTATTGTCAAACCGTAACACGCGTGATATATAATAAATCGTTTCAACGACATTGTTGCGCGAAAAAGAGGTCTGTCTGTTTCTGCATTCCACAAAGTTCTGGTAGATTCATCATGCGATCTGTAAACTCCTGCTAACAGTAACAAACTTATGTACGCCTGCAACGTAATGTCATCTAACTCTTGCCACTTGTCACCGTACACTCTATGACCTTCGATGTTAGTCATTTTTAAAATTATATTTTCCAGAGAACTATTGAAAAATAGCTGAAATGTAGATTTTACATCCTGGACTCGTGCATTGCTGTATCTAGTTGGAACTGGAGCGACTTTTATGATATTTGCACTAGTTGCACGCCCTGATTGAGGAAATGGATCTAACATCCAAGTTATGGCATTATCTTGAGATTGAACCGATTTAGCAGGTGGCATCAATTGCGTAGGATTTGTCCGTCCAGCATCGTCGAAAAAATCATTGTCTGACTGTTCATAATCAATATCTTCACTGATATGATCTTCCTCTTTAGAAGCTTCATCGTCACTAATGTCACTCAAATTATCAATAAGTTTTTCTAAGTCTTTACCACTAAGATATTTTTTTGCCATTATTGTTATTTCAGCACTTTAGAAGAACTAGTAGTACGTACAACAAACCGCACTTTACTCTGCAACGTAACAAACAAAACTGTCGGTTGCATACTGCGATATGATATTTATACCTGCTGCAAGTTGCAAGTCTGTTCCTGTTTCGACTTGCACACGCGGCCACAGACCTGCCGAAAATGCTGTAGTAACTCGCATAGGTAGGTCATTTGAACAAGCATGTGATTAAAAAGTAAAAAAATAAGGAAAAAAAATTTATTGAAACAAACAAGCCGCCTCATTCTTCAATGGATTAGAAACAAAGTCAACTACGAAGTTTAGATAGTAATAAACAAAACAGGGAATCTAAACAACAATTTGATTTCGGGTCATATAGACCCGAAGGTAACAGCAGGGTTAAATTCTGTATAGAAGCGTTCTTATTTTTGTACAACCCCACTACATATTTAGTATAAGTCTCAACAGCGTCCGTAATAGGAATTTGATCGATATTTGCAAGATCTACAAATGCCGCCGGTGATTTCCACAGGGAATCAAACGCCGTCTTTTCGCCGATTTTAAATAAAACATTTGTTGTGTCCGATCCGGTTAGTGCGTGCATTGCTGGCAAACAACTGCTAACATTTTTCAATTTTTTTACCATGTCAGTTATTGACACTATCCTTTAGTGGTTGCCAACTCCCAATTCCAATAAAATGTTATTGGAAAATTGATACCTGTTATTATAATAAATTAGAAGTATCATAACATCGGTATCCACGGATCTCACAAATATATTACACTTTTCGAAACTTTTCAATTCGCTTATCCTGTAAAATGATCCGCATATCCGCTTCTGGATGATTGCATACCAAATGTTCTACTTTTGGATCGAAACGCAACGACGCAATGCTTTGGATCTTTATGGCCACCCGCTACTAAAATAATTTGATCCTGTTCCAATAGAGGCGGCGCATGTTCCATAAAATAGTGGCTTAAAAATACTAACAAGGATTTCTTATTTTCGGAGCTGTTCAAGAATTCACGAAATTTGTGAACTTTTCTGCTGCCAGTCACAATGAACTTTTGTGTGCTGTTGTCATCTCCTCTTCTCTGTCGTTCCATTGACTTCGTGTACTTTTCATAATTGTCAAAAATAACGCTAATTCTTTTTGCTCCGTAAATCGCTATACCTCAATATATTTGATAATAAACATTCTGCCAGACCGTTGAAGGATTCAAACTTCCCATCATATTGCACTTGAACTTGAACCATATCATCTATAAGAATGGAATCTTATGGCTCCAGTAAAATTTGGGGTGCTGCTGGCCAAATCGGAGTTGTTTATTTTTTTCATCGATTCTTCTTCGTGGAATAAAGAAAACGGTACATAAGTGAATTCGTATGACAGTATGTTGGTAAGATCCAGAGACTGAAAATGGCCCGCACCTACGATTATTCGAAACATTATCTCAGAACCGATATACTTTTTCTTAAAATGAGTGCATTTACTCTTTAACCAAGTAAATGTAATGACCGTTTCTTTTTTCACCGGCTGCCAAAACCTCTTTGTCCCTGTAATAAGAACTTAATGAATCTATCGATGTTCGTTTTAGAAACACGGAGAAAATTGATGAGGCTTTCTTGTATTTCTGTCGAGGCTATACGTCCGGTACATATATTTATTAACGGAAACGAAATCTCATCTATATCGAACGGGTTTGTCCATTTCTTTTTGTGGTTTTTATAATTTTAAGTACATCTTCATTTTTACGCCGTGTGTTAACACTTTCAGTGCATGGTCCGGTATCTGCTCGAATATAATTATCTAGAACAAAATTACCATCAATTTCTAATTAAATCTAGATTACTATGAATTTTACCTTCAAACCTTTGGGAGAATGCCAATGATGTGGCGAGTCATTATCCATCCCAAGAGAGCACGTGGTTTTGTAGGGGAGCCAATCACCCAGAGATAGTTTTGAAATCTTTATTTATCGATTGCTGTAGAGCCATATCGGAGGCTACGCAGTTAAATTTCTTATCATTGTTTTTTTCACTACAAAATTGACACTGTTTAAATATTAGTATATATCACGATGATTAACCTAGAGATCTACCATATCTTTCAAATATATTGGAACCCATTTGGAATATAGGTGTCTTCCTGCTGCTTTGAAATATGGTAGAGTTTAAGAAACACATTTCAAGTGCCATTCTAAGTTTCCATTTCGTTCAGCACATAGTAATTCGAGTAGCAAGTCAACGCTTTCATAAATGACAGCCAGTAAGAAAAAGTGCATGATTTCTTCATCCTGACATCTTGAAACTGACCTACTAGCATGTTATGCAGGCCTCCATCTTTATACAAATAACCAATGCTCGCAATAAACGCCATAGATAGATGCATCCCACCGATCTGCATCGTCACTTTTCCATTTAATGGAGGTGGGTCATTCAATAATATTTCCTGTGCCTTTGAATATATTGCTAAGTCGACTGTTATATATGATCTTGATTTATATTTTCTGCTAATTGCACTAAGAACGTGTATATAGTATCGTATTGAGTCGGAGGATTATTTATAAAGGGCAAGTATACGATTTTGGAAACTGGTATTTTATATGGTGCAATTACATTTTGAAATTCGCTCTGCACACGTATATCGTGATAATTTCCAGAATAAATTAACATTGTTTGATATCTCGTATTCATCAGTTGCAAATTCAATTGATCTTGTATGTTTTGGCTGTGGTCTTGTTTTTGGATGGGAGTAATTTTCTATAGCCTGGAATGGAATACCTTCTTTTTCAACGTTCAGAGAATAGATTTTACTCTTCGGGAACATCTTCTTCACCTTTGCTTTGAAAAACTACTAGTACTATGGAATGAGTAGAATGTTTTCCATCGAGTGTTTCTTCTTTCAAATCAAAGTTGTCAATGCTTGCGTGTATGAAGTTCTTTTCATCGTTATCAACTTTGACAATACCATGTGGTATAATGGAAGAATTTTCAGATTTCAAGCTGTTCTCAGCTATAGATGTTGAAAAATTACGAACGTCACTATATGAACAACAAATACATATTCTGTGGAATATATCTATGATCTGAAATATGTGTACACGGTAGTGGTATTGAACGTTTATGTAAAAAATCGTAACATACCTTCTTACTTCTAACTGTATTATAAAGATATAGGCCCAGTCCAACATGTAAATTAATTTTGCAGTAACGATGCGAGTGTAAACTCATAACCACATTGGCTAAAGTTATGGCATAGATGTTATATGAATTGGTTTCCTCTCCGAATAATATCCAATTAAGAAAACGAACCAGAGTTTCTGGTACCTCAGATTTGTATGATGTACTTGTGATCTGATTAAGCGTAGGTACTGAATTTTGTTTAATTCTGTAATCAGATATAACCCGTCGTATAATTTGTGCTGCTCTATATAGTTCTTGATTTTCATTGCCGTTTGTGGACAATATATTATAATCCGTAATTCCAGAATTATCAGAACTATCTAAATCTTCGTCTGATTCTTCTTTAGCAAACGCCAATTCATTTAGGTTACGGATGTTGGATGAGCATATGAGGTCCGTTTTTCCTGATTCTGAAATGAACTGGATCTGTTGTCCGAACTTTTTTTGTAACATGGTTTTCAAATAACTGGAGCTGGTGTGAGACTCTTCAAACGTATCGGCCGCTCTATTGTATTTCTTCAATAGATAACTGTAGTTTTTGTATAATTTTTAATTAGTTTCTGAACGTACGAGCCTATTATCAAGAACGAAGATTTTGGCTTTGAATTATTGTCGCCAGCTCCTGCATATTTTATATTCCGCTTAGATATATATATATATATATATATATATATATATATATATAGCAACTTTTGTAATTCGCAAGACGAGAAATCATCTCCGCGTCTTCTCATTGTTTCACGGCTTCCAAAATATGGCTGTGTATTGTGTACCCAGTGCCTATGGAGGAATACCATGGATTTTCATATAACGTAAGACAACAAATTAAAAATTATATACCTGCCTGTACATTTGTCAAATGTTCCTTCTTCTTCTTACCCGTTCTACTGCAAGAGACATTTTGCGTATATCAAAATGTGTCGTATGCTGCCTAGTCTTTTTTTCTAATGAGTCGCAGCTGGCCTCTTCATTTTCATTATTTGGATTGGAATACGTACTTCTATTGCTTATGTATGACGAGTGACAGAGTTTATGGAACTTGAATGATGTCACGCCTCGCAAAATATTCGTCTTGTGCTTCAAAATATTTTTCGATTGCGAGTCTTGGACACTTCTGTGTAGCACGTTTTACAATATTCTGCCCATCATGCGACAACGCTTCATTGCAAATTAAGCAAAGCGTATCTGCCATTTCTAACTTCAAGTACAATAGCGATCATAAATAAATCAATTACCATCTAAATAAAGTTCTAAGAAATGTGCCACATATAACGGACCGCGCAACGCAAACTACGATAAAACGACGTTTTACTCGGGATGAAAACACACACGCACAAAAACGTGTTTACGTGTCAGTGCCGACCCTCGACTGCTATCTGCCTGTGCGAAATGCACGACAGGCGCACAGTATAATTTATGGAACGCCGTTTTACAGATATCTTTTTTAGTACAAAGTATTAATGAAAATATCTATGATATCTGTAATTCCTTAAAATTATCTTTGAGATATATTTATTACATGTTAAGTTATACTTCCTGTTCTTTAAATGTAGTTGCCACTTAAAAGTAAAACGGCGTTCCATAATAATTCATACTGTGGTAGACGCTCTCGCCGTATGCGCGGCCGCGCTCTAGCCATTCTCCCTCTTTGAAGTTATGTACCGTAAACATTTTACAACCGATCTCCAAAAAAAGCTTTTCTAATCATTTTGCAACAGTTTGACACTTCAAAAGTTTTTAAATACCTATTTTTTCACATGTCGAAGTTTTCAATGCACTTTTTTTATAATTGCCATTTTGACACGAATTTGGCAACAATATATCTCCTCAATTCGAATTTGAATGAAATTATTTCATTCGCTTATGATTTGTGAATAATTTACAGAAAGAATTAAAGATTTGTTTTCTAGAACCGGAGAAATTGCAAGTTTTTTTATAAGAAAACGTGATTTTCGAAATTTGCAAAATTTTCAGTTTTTCCTGAATAAAAAAGTTCTGACCTACCCCAAATAGTTGTAATTTTACTGTGTTGTAGCCTACACTAGCTCACATACATTTTATCTGGTTATACTTTATTGTCGGTTATCTCGAGAAATAAGCGAGCTAGCGCCTGGATTGTAATAATAATAATAATAATGTTTATTCATCTTCACTGCCTACAATAGCAGATGAGATATGTCAAATATCAAACAAAACAAGGCAAGACAAAAATAAACTGCAAATTACATTAACAAAATACAAGAATTTTTGCTCAAAGTAGTATGGATACAGCAATGCGGCAGCTGAATGTAACCGTTTGACTATTAAATTAGTTCAAGGTGTAGAACGCCTTTTCGGAAAGAAATTTTTTTAATTCCCTTTTGAAAGCTAAGCCATTTCTATTATTTTTAATGCTTTGTGGCAGCTTGTTATATAGTTGCATTCCACTAAAATCAGGACTTTTTTTATATGTGTGTGAATGCTTAGGAATACAAAAACCAGCCCTCTTACGTGTATTGTAAGGGTGCGTATCTGAAATTTTTTGTAGCTCATTTTGGTTATTATATATATAAATACATATTTTGTAGATTTATATTGAGGTTAAAGTTAGAATTTTATTTTTTCGGAAAACATCGCGATATGATTCATTATATGGCAAGTTATATATTATTCGAATCGCCCTCTTTTGGAGAGTGAATAAACTATTAGAATTTGTTGATGTGCCCCACAATATAACGTTATAACTTAAATGAGAATAAAATGTGCCATAATATCCGGTTAATAGAGAGTTTCTGCTTAATGATTTTTTAAGTGATAACAAGAGAAATATCGATTTGAGTAATATTGTTCATTAGTGATTTATGTGTTCGTTCCATGTAAGCTGATGATCTACGTGTAGACCCAGAAAAGTACAACGTTTGGTTGTTTCTATAGTTTTAATATTTGTATTAAATCTAATAGGTTTTAATGGCTTCTTTATATTGCCAAATTGCATAATTACCGTTTTATCTATGTTAACTATTAATCGATTACTTTCGCACCACATTGAGAACTGATTAATTACCTTTACAACTTTATCGTTAGCTAAATACACATTTTAAATTCGCTCAAATAATCGGGGAAGTCGTTGATGAGGAGGAATATTAGAGGACCCAGTACACTACCCTGAAGTATCCCCGTATTAATGTTATAGATTGATCTTGTTCTATTTTAACAGAGAAACTGCGAACTTTTAGATAAGACAAGATTAATTTATTGATGTTCCCACGGATTCACGATGCATGTAGCTTTTTTGTATATTTTGACTATTTAATGTGTCGAATGCACGAGAGATCAAACAAGATTACAACTATAGATTTTCCTTTATCCAGTTTTTCAATTATGTATTGAAATAGATCTGCAGAAGCAGCTTCTGTTGACTTATTTTTTCGTAAGCCATATTGTGAGGTAGAAATTAAATTGTTTGCGTCAAGGTATTCTACTAGTCTATTACAAAGGAGTGTTTCAATTATTTTCGACAGCACACTTAGTATGGCTATGGGTCTAAAGTTCTTAACGTTGGTCAGATCGCCCTCTTTTGGAACAGGGACAACTTTAGCAACTTTTAATTCTTTTGGGAAATACCCCTTTTGTCACAAAATCATTAATAACAATGGTTAATGGATCAGAAAGAATGTCAGCACATGTTTTAACCAATTTAACGGATATTTCTTCAGATCCACCAGACTTTTTATTTTTTAGTGAGAAAATAATATCGTTAACCTCATTTGGTATGACCGGTATAAAGAACATTGATTTTACTAAGGATACTGTGTACTCACAGTACAGTCAGAAG
The DNA here is from genome assembly GCA_036346205.1 of Vesta saturnalis. Taxonomy (NCBI): domain Eukaryota; kingdom Metazoa; phylum Arthropoda; class Insecta; order Coleoptera; family Lampyridae; genus Vesta; species Vesta saturnalis. The sequence goes on along the minus strand of JARFJB010001479.1, from coordinate 721,776 downwards.
AAGAACCTTTTTGAAAATTTGAATTTTTCAAGTCTTTTACAACAGTTAAGAAATAGTGTCCAAACATGTTTGGAATTTGTATTGGGTTCTTGATTAATTTGTCGTCTTTTTTTAAACTTATTTGTTTTTGATTCTTAACAGTAGTCCCTTTTATTAAACTCCACATTATTTTCCCAATATTTTTTGATATTTGTAAAATTTCCAAAGTCTGGTTTTGTTTTTCTATATGTACCAATTTATTGATTTCTTTTTTTGTTCATTCAAGACATCGTTATTTGATTGTTTTCGATAAAAATTTAATTTTTTTAGAATTCGCAACTTATTTACCGTATCCATTTTGAAACGATATTTAATGTTTTTGGAGGGAAGTGACTGTGGTTTTGAACGTCTTCGGAAATGCAGTGTTAAAAGAGAATAAAAAATGATCCCAAAACTCCTTAAATTTATCACAGTTGTAAGAAAGTTGGTCACGACTAAACAAGTATCGAAATTGAGATATTGCTGATTGGGTAAATTTGCGAATTAACTTAGCCCTCCTCCTGTGACCATCCTAATATTTGAGCATTATGGTCAGAAAATCCAATATTCGCGTAAATAAATGTGTGTGCACGGATTACATCGGTACTGGCACCACTACATAATTTATTACCATATGCTGCTACTCTGGTAGGACCACCAACATACATTTTTAATTTGAGTAAATTAATATCACAGAGATTTTCATATTCTCTTGATGTTTGCAAAGCGCTGATATTACAGTCACCCACAACAATTATGGCTTCATAATTACTGACCAACAAATGCATTAGTTGAGATAGTTGTGATAAGAAAACGTCTAAATCTCCATTAGGGGAACAATATACATAAACAATGCATGACTTACCAGAAGAGACAGCAGAGCATTCAAAGTGGAATTCTATTGATAAATTACAAATGTACTCCATCTTCCTGAAATTGACAGCTATATCATTCCGCACGTAGATAGCGCTACCGCCGTGAATTTTTTTACCCTACAAAAACTACTTACGATGCTATATCCATGTATTTTGATACAGTCAATTGTATCCGCGTAACGCCAATGTTCAGTAATACACACAAAGTCCATTTTATGCTTGTAAAGGTACAGGTGTAGCAAATTAATTTTATTGGATAAACTTTGTACGTTGAAATGTATGAGAGAACAGTTTTTTGGATTGGATGAGTTTTCTTCGATTGATGTATTCCCCTTCATTTGTTTGTCCGCATTATAGGTATGTGGTGTAGTAGTAGCATACAAACAATTCTGCCCAAGCTGCTCATTTGTTACACCGTGCGCTAATTTCGTAGGAAAATCTGGCTGTCTTCTAACAAAAACCGATTCGTTTGGAGATGACATGTTGACAATATATATATATATATATATATATATATATATATATATATATATATATATATATATATATATATATATATATATATATATATATATATATAAAAGATTGGAATTTAAAAAGATTTTTGTGGAATGTACAGGTTTTTTCTAGTATGTAGTTTAATAACTTATGCTTTCCAGTATGTGTTAAGTGCAAGCCATGTTTTGTGAAAAATTTGTAATTAATTATAGAGTTTATATCGACGTAATTAGTTTGACTTTGTATGATGAGCCTTTCAAAAAGTGAGTTTAAGTTGTGTATTTTCATATTAAAATTGCTACGATTGCCCTAAAATGGAGCAGAGTTAATAATGACATTCGTAAAATTTCAAATTAAATTTAGTTTTTCGCATATCATCCGCCATTTAGTTCGTTTTTGATTCATTACATTATTGGTGCCTCCTATTAGTAAAACGTAATCGTTTTCGTTAACATTTTTTGTAAGTCGGTAAACATCACTTATGACATCCTCCAATAATGCATTTGATTTCATAATGCAACATACATCAAATTTATCCCTGGGTACTAAATCCCTCAATATTATACCAAGTTCTCGGGCGTGACTATCGCCCAAAAGTAAGATTTTTTGTTTTACCATTACTGTATCGGGTATATCGCGACTAAGAAGGTTCTGTGCATTATTTAATTCATCAAATAGTGACATATTATTTATTTTCACATTCACATTTTTTTGAACGGTAGTTTTCCCATTACCTACAGTTGATTGCTTATTATGGGAATTTTCAGTTTTGGGGGTTGCAGCAGGACTAACTTGAGTGCCTTGGATAGTACTGTATTTACTTTCAGAATCAGTTTGATTTCCTCTCTGAGTTTTTAGTTTGGGTTGTTTTGGTTAAAGTATTATTTATTGTCGTTTGAGTGTGCACATCACGTGTTACGGTCAATTTATCATTTAATTTAAATTTTAGTTCAGTTACTTTTTGCTCTAGAAACTGTATTTGATCCTTATAATCTATTATAAGTTTGTTTGTAAAAGTTTTCTCTTTGTCATATGTTTCATCCATTTGTAAGCTCTCCTCGTAGTGCAATTGAATTTGCTTTTGTAAACATAGATTGTAATTTTTAATTGCTTCAATTTCCTCATATTGTGATTTGACAATAGATTTTAATTCTAAAATTTGATTTTGAGTTAGGTCAGATTCATACAGCTTAATAGTGTTTCTTAATAATTTTTTTATATTCGCCATCACAGGTTTATTACACTGAGGGTTTATTGTATGGAATTTGTTAGAAATTTATATTGAGTATATCTGCTAACCTTGCAGCAAGGCCAATTGATAATAGCAAAAGTCAATGGGTTTTCGGTATACTATATAAGTTTATAATAATTCGTTTTGAATCATTTAATTCAATCGTTAATTCACTCACTACACGATTAATTAAACAAAAGCAATATACCGGATGGTCGTAAAGTAAGGAATAAATTCAATATCTCGTAAAGCACAATTTCTTTTCAAAAATCGCTCGGACCCGTCGATTTTATATTTTTTCGGGGCATATTTTACGAAAAAAAAATTTTATACAGGGTGTCTCAAAAAAGATTTGCTAAAAAAAATTTTTTTTTTCAAATTGCAACCGAATTTTTTTATTGCATTTTTGGATTGCCCTTCAATTCTAGCTCATTAGTAGGCTTTGGATTTATGACGCGGGAAACAAAAGAATAATTAATGTCAATAGTTATTATCGTTGACAGTTCTGTGTGTATTTTCGTAACGTTTCACTAGTTTTTCAAAGTCTAGTATTAAAGTTATTATCGTTGACAGTTCTGTGTGTATTTTCGTAACGTTTCACTAGTTTTTCAAGGTCTATTATTAAAGTTATTATCGTTGACAGTTCTGTGTATTTTCGTAACGTTTCACTAGTTTTTCAAAGTATATACCTGATACCTGAGTTTTCTAGAAGAGGAATTTGTTCCAGCTCTGGCTACCCTTTTTCCTGAGATAGAACGTCCGGATTTGCCACACCATAACATCTGGTTCCAACAAGATGGTGCCCCCCCCCATTTTGCTGTGGTAGTTCGAACTTATTTGCACGACACTTTCCCAAACAGGTGGATTGGAAGGAGCGGTGTTATTGAGTGGCCACCAAGATCACCACTAGACTTTTTTTTATGGGCATACCTTAAAGGCAAGGTATTTAAAAGCCAACCGGCAAATCTAGATGATTTAAAACAACGCATCCGTCAAGAAATACGTCGAATAACGCCCGAAATGGTTCGAAATGTGCAGCATGAATTTGTAGATCGATTAGGCTATTGTCAGTTGACTAACGGAGGACATTTCGAATATTTGCGGAAATAAAATTATTTTTAAGTTTACGAATCTTTGTTTTCGATATAATAAAACGTTATAAAAATTATTTTATTTTTCGTTTTCTTCATGATCTTTTTTCAATTTTTAAATTTTGAATGCGAATAACTCCAAAACGCTTGGACTTAGGTATAGCACATGCTACATGACAAATGTTTAGAATTGTAAGAGTAATCCAAAAATGCAATAAAAAAATTGGGTTGCAATTGAAAAAAAAAATTTTTTTTAGCAAATCTTTTTTGAGACACCCTGTATAAAATTTTTTTTTTCACAAAATATGCCCCGAAAAAATATAAAATCGACGGGTCCGAGCGATTTTTGAAAAAAATTGTGCTTTACGAAATATTGAATTTATTCCTTACTTTACGACCACCCGGTATATCTTTAGGTATCTAAGGTTTGCATTAGTTAACTTTAGTTAAAGAAGTAGTAGTTATTTAGTGTTTTTTGGTGTGCTTTCAAAACGTAGATACTGCACCTTACTCATGACAACACAGCCAATCTTGGTAAAAAGGTAACAACACTAAAGGTCCTCACTCGAGTTCTGTAGGGATTTGTCTAATTCAAGAAAAGAGGCACAAATAATATTATCGGGATCGCTAAGTTTCACTGGAATATCGTTAACGTTTGATTTCCCAGCGAAATTAGTTTGCTTCAATTCTTTTCATAAGTTCTAAGGTTCAGAAGAATTTATAATATTAGTGAAAAAAGTTTTTTTTGCTGTCTATTGCATGCGTGACCTTATTACGCAATCTTTTATATGCTTCCCAATGTAATGGATTTTTAAAATTTCTCCTTATCAGGAATCATTAATCTGTTTGCGTCCGTTAGTCATGGCATTTTTGGTTTAGTAATGTGTACCGTCTTAGTTTGAGTATAATTATTAAATAGAGCCATAATGTTGTTATTAAACAAAATGAGTTTATTATTTATATTTTTGATTTTAATAAAACGATCCAAGGAATTTATTGCAAATTAATATAAGAATTAGGATTGAGTTGTGTAAAAATACAAAACATAGGACGTTTTATATAAATATCGTTTATTTCATATTCACAGTACACAAAGCAATGGTCAGAAAACCTATGTAATTCATTCCCTTCTGCGTTATTTACCACTTTATCTGTATTTATAAAATGAACAGTCAATTATTTTTCGTAATGCTAATTGGGTCCGCCAATCATACACTGAAAGCAATTCTTTGATTTCCATTCTATGTAAATTTAACATGTTTACGTTACAGTCACCCATACAAATCAGCAGTAGGTGTGATAAGCGAAACTGTATTTTCAAACTCTACAAAACTCATTAAACATATCGTTGTGTGCATGGAAGTAAGCGTCGTTAATATGATAAGATAGAGCAAAATGTCCCTGACAAAAGTGATTTGTGACGAAAAGTTTTACGACCCAAAATTATTGACGTACATACAGAGTGTCCCTAAATAGGTTACACATAGGCTTCCTCTTTTATCGTAAATAGAACCACCTATATATTATTTCATATGATTCTACTGAAATTTAAGTTTAACTTTGTCTGAAAAAAAGTATCCTATTGGTGACCATTTTTTGAATATGAACTTTTTTTCTAATTTTGACATTTTGAATGCACCAGAAAAACACGCTTTTCTCTTGTCCTGCTAGAAGTACATCCATGGGATTTAGATTATGTTACTGGGAAAGCTCTTTGCTAAAGTATTGTGTGGGAATGTGTGAGACACTTTGCACAGTCTGATCCAAAACTCACTTCAAACTTGAATATCATAAAGTTTGGACATTTTTTTCTCTCAAATAGAACACCCTGTATTTTTGGTCTTCATCAGATGCAGTCTTAAACCTTATCCATCTCACATGGTTTTCGTGTTATTTCGAAAAACTTTTTACGGATTTGATCACATAGCTTTGGAGATAGAAGGTACTACTATCAATATAATAAACCGTCACGCACCTACTGAAGAGAAAGAAGAGGAAGCTAAAGATGAATTCTACGAAAAGTTGGAAAGTGTATACGGCCAAATACAAACCCTTCAAGTCATGATTGTTACAGGAGATCTCAATAATGCCAACAATCGAACAGCACAGTAAACATAATGTACAAAACGAAAATGGAATGAAATTGGTAGGATTCGCAGCAGGGAAAAACTGCAGAATTGCCAGTACTTATTTTGAAAGGAAATAAATCTATAAAGAAACATGGATAGATACAGATAATAAAACAAAGAACCAGATCGACCACGTGCTATAATATACACCAAGAAATAAGATGTGCAATGTAGAGAATCTGAAACAAAAAAGAATACGGAACAGTTTGTAAAAGAAGTAGAGGACCTAATAGAGAAAAACATAAACGAACAAGAAAAGAATATTTAGAAGTACTGGCAAAATTTAGAAGGAAGTCTGAAAAAGGCGGCAAAGAAGGTCCTAGGGAAAAGAGGGAATAGAAAAATATCAAATAAATGATAGATTGCGTAATAGAAAAGGATAAAGAAACTAGAGGCAAGAAGAATTATGCTACGAACTGGGAGTGTAAAGGACATAAAGAGATATAAGAAACAAAGAAAAAAGGTAAAAAAGACGTAGAGAGAAGCAAAAAGGAACTTCTGGGAACAGAAAGCAGAACAGATGGAATCATACTGCAAGAACAAGGAAATGAGGAATTTTTACCAGGAAGTAGAATAGACCAGAAAAGGATACCAACAAGCACCCGCATTTAGGAATGAGCGGGAGGGGGGATAAGTGATGAGGAAGAGATATTAAAAGGCTGGAAAAATTATTTTCAAGAATTATTGAATGGAAATAAACCAAATGGAGAGGAGGAAAGGGCACAAAACAAGGGCGAGAAAAAACAAAGGAGTTCCCAAACGAAATACAGAGGGAAGAACAAGAGATAAGCCCTCCAACAACAGAGGAAATAAAAAAACATTATAAATAAACTTAAAAGCAGAAAGTCATCTGGAAAAAACGGGATAACAAATGAATTACTTAAATATGGAAGCGAGAAACTGGTAACAAAGATTTACCACTTAGTAAGAAAGATATGGAAACAAGAAAAGATCTCATACGACTGGACCATAAAAAAGGAACAAGGGTAGATTAAAAAAATTATAGGGGCATCGCACTACTAGATGTGGTATATAAGGTTCTATAACAGTAGTGAGAAACAAATTACAGCCCTATACAGAGAAAGTAATTGGGGAATATCAGACGGGTTTTAGACAGGGCAAGTCAGTTACGGATCAACTGTTCGTATTAAAAGAAATTATGGATATGTGCAGAGAACACAACAAAGAGATTCATCTGGCCTTTATAGATTTTGCGAAAGCATATGACTCTATAGAGAGAGAAGGACTATACCGTACCATGGGTAACTGAAAAATCCCTACGAAACTTATTAAGCTGGTACAAGTGACATTACAGAACTCTAAAGTACAAGTCAGATGGAAGAACGAACTGTCAGAAGGGTTTCAAGTGGTAAAGGGGTCAGGCAGGGTGATCCGCTTTCAGCGACCCTATTTAATCCAATGTTGGAGGGAGTATTAAGAAATTGTAAGATAAACAACAGGTGGGAGTGGAAGTAAATGGAAACAAATCAAAATACATGGCATTGAGGAGCCAGCAGAGCAGAGCAGGAAATCAAAATCTGGAAATACAATAGCCCGGGATGGCAACGCTAGTTATGGAAAGAGTAAAAAAGTTTACGTATCTAGGGGTCCAAATAACGGAAGATCTGAAATAAGATGAAACAAGTCTCAGGATGCTGAAAGGAGATAGGGCAGCGGTAGGGATGTCATCAGTGTAAAAATCTTAAGTATGTGTCACAAAGTACAAAAATACATATATATATATATATATATATATATATATATATATATATATATATATATATATATATATATATATACCGTGTCCCATTTAAAATATTTTGTATGGGGATCTCGGAAATGGTAAGAGATAGAAAGTCGATTAAATGGTACAAATGTTGCGCATTCGAGGGAACGTATTTATGGTGTTTGTAGAACTCAGATATCTTTTTTCATTTTTGAGATATTTGAAAAAAACTAAAATTTTTTTTGTTATCTGAGTTCTACGAACACCATAAATATGATTCCTCGAATGCGCAACTTTTGTCCCATTTAATCGACTTTCTATCTCTTACTATTTCCGAGATCCCCATACATTTTTATGTGGGACGCGGTGTATGTGACAGTGCTAAGACTTATAATAACGTATGATTGTGAAGTGTGGAAGTTGGGAGTACTTAAAAATGAGCAGCTAAGAATATGAGAAAGAAACATCTTCAGGAAAATCTACGATGGCTGAGATGAGATTGGATTATGGCAAAGAAGAACAAGTAAAGAATTACAGGAGCTGTACAACCATTAATAGTACACTTCATACAACAACAAAGAGTAAGGTGGCTGGAACACGTTCAAAGAATGGAAAACAACAGGACAACCAAGCAATTGATGAAAACTACACCGCTAGGAGTCGAGGCAAAGGGAAGACCGAGAAGCAGATGGAAAGAGGAGGTGCTTCAAGACTTAAGGTGTTTGGAGGTTAAAGACTGGCGGGGAAAAACTGCTAACCGTGGAGAGTGGAAACAAACAGTATATTTCTTAGTATATTTGTGAATATCACTCATTTCAAAATTGAAGAGCAAACATTTGGTATGTTGCTATCCCTTATCTTTTTTCAAGAAATAAAACACAAAATCTTACATGAGTACAACACAGCATTTGATTGAGTATTCTGTGCTTTTACAAACCTATCATTGTTCATTATCTGTCAACGTTTGACTGTTTTGTGAAGTAAAATACTTTGTAGCTGTTTGAATCCATATTACGAATTCCAAAGATGAAATGGTTGATAGGGTGTTTATTCTGGGTCAGTCACACAGACATTGTTGGCAAGTAGGATTTATACACAAACATCCTGATAGACACATTCGAAAGTTGCTTGTTTCTCAAAATTTCTGAATAGATTTATTGAAACTGGTAGTGTCAAGTACGTAAAACGGGAGAAGAGCCATTTATAAATGAAGACAATCAATTGTCGAAACTACTGCCTGTAACTGAAAATTCCCACTCCACGTAAAAGGGCGCTGCAAAGACAATTGGTATCAGAGAAAGATCCAGTACAACGGATTTTGAAGCAAAACAAAGTACATGCTAACCAAATGCAGCTCATCCAGGAACTTACTGAATCAGATTTCAAGCAACGTATCGCATCGGACCATCACTTGAATGGCCTTATTTACTTAGACTTCCTTCAAAATCGTTTGCCGCAATTAATAGCACATGTGCTTGAGGAGAGAAATGTGGTCTCAGCAAGATGGAGCTTCCTGCATTATTCACATCAAGTTCGAGAATATTTCAATGACTTGTTCCCAGGAAAATGAACCGGAAGATCTGGATCTATTAGATGGCCACCTAGACCTCCTGATCTTACAGTGTGCAAAGCTTCTCACACATTCCCACTAAATACTGTAGCAAAAAGCTTCCCCAACAATATATCTAAAGGTCATGGACAAGACGCCTTTTTCTGATGCATTCAAAATGTCAAAATTTGAGAAAAAAAAGTCGACATTCCAAAACCAGTTACCAAGAGAAAAATTTTTTTGCAACTTAATTTTCATTTAGAATCATAATATGAAATAATGTAAAGGTGGTTCTATTTAAGATAACAGAGGAAAAACTTGTGTAGCCTATTTAGAGACACTGTATGTACTATATGTATATTTTTTTAGTCGTGAAGCTTTTTGTCACGAATAACTTTTGCCCAAGACATTTTGCTCTATGTATCATATTAACGGTGCTATCTTTTGTGCACCCAGTGGTGCAGGACTTTGTATTGAAATTGACTTGACTTTGATGCAAAAGTAACTACTCCAATTCTGTTCTAACGAATGATTGTCACTGGGCGTTTCTAAAATTGTATACTTAAAATTTGTATTTACATAAAAACCAATATCGCCTCCCCAAGTTACAGTTATCCGATTTGTACACAAATTTATAACCAGTATGTTAATTAAATGAGTGTCCATTTTTCTAACAACCATGTTTCAGTAATACCTATAACATCAATGTTTGAAGACATTACATATTTTTTACATTAACATATATAGTGTCAACTGACTCCAGTTTCATTCAATGTCTGCGGCAGATTCTTAGTACCAAAGTTATGGATTCCTTTACAGCATTTTAAGAACTTTTCGTACATTTTAAAAACTTGACAATTATGGGTCTAGGCTCTTGAGCCACATTAACATTAGAACTAATACGATGACAAACATCCACCATTTGAGATTCAGTATTGAAATCCAAACAAGTTCCAACGTGTGTTGAATAGTTTTCATTTTCATTTTTAATTTCTGGAAGTCCCATAATTTAAGCGATATTAATGTGGGAGTATTGTTCCAAGTCATTATGTTGTTGCTTAGGTAGTAAATTTTTTTAGCTATGTTAACGTTACCAATGTCAAGTAGTTCAATACGATGCATATGTTCTTGAATCACCTTTCCTTGATTTTTCATCAACTGTTTACAATCTGTAGACATAGATTAAGAGAAGTTTTAATTTCATTTTCTTTGGATCTCATTAAGTGTAGTTCTACTAGTATTTCATTTGGAATTTTATTTTCATCTTTGGTTGAACAATTTAGTCATTTCCATTCTTGGCAATTTAAATTACCAGCAGTAGTGTTAACGTTTCACAACTAATACAATTAATTTTAGTATTATAAAGACGAATGATAGTATTACTGCATTTATTACAATAAGAGGACATCTTTGGAATATTAGATAAATATCCACATAAAGTCGAGGTTCGATTTATTATTTACGTCAAGCACAATAATTTTATATTTACTTATGTAACACAAACGAAAATTAAAGAAATTTTCATATTCATAGATTAGTTTGCATTTAAATACTAAGATCACTAAACGGTAAATTAATTAATATAATTATATATATATATATATATATATATATATATATATATATATATATATATACAGGGTGAGTCAGTTTTTATAGACAAACTTTAACAGAAGATAGAACACATGTTTCTAAAAGAAAAGTTCCTATAAACGTATGTCGTAGAAGGCTTCGTTTCCGAGATACAGGGTGTTGAATATAATTTTTTCTCAAATTTTATTGTAACTCATAAACGAATGCTTAGATTTTTTCATGTTGGGGGATAATGTCTATTAATTAAGGGCATAAAACAAGTGATAAGAATGTTCACAAACTTGCACAGTGGCGGAGTGGAGGGGGTGCTCAACCCCTTTCATAAACAGAACTTCTACGCCAATGACTATTTTTTAAAAAAAAACTGTTATTTTCATTATCTACGTACAGTTTAACAAAAATAATGTACCTTCTTCTGTTTCGAAATTCCTGTGCGTTTCCGAGTTATTTTGATTTTTAGTGTTTGATGTGGTACTAAGTTAAGTAATGTGCTTTATGTGAATAATTGACTATAAAGTTTTTAATAAAAAGATATAATAAAACATTTAGAGCCATTTTAGTACCTAACGATCGTTTCTTTAAAATTTCAAATACATTTTCATTTATAAATAGGTAGTTTATCGTTTTTTAGTATCCATTGTTATTATCCTCGTATAAAAGAAATGCATATTATTATAAACTGACTCACCCTGTATATATATATATATATATATATATATATATATATATATATATATATATATATATATATATATTTGAGCAGTGCATAAATTCACAACTGTGTGATGTATCACAAAATACCATGTATGTAAAAAATTGTATATAAAAATGTTGTTATTCATTGTACAACTATGTGTAAAGAGCATGTGAAACGTTATAAAAGGTTGTTATTAGTAAAATGCCTTCATCTCTGCATAATTTAATAACGAATCATGTAAACGCTTTCGGCAATATGTCTTGTTAGAAAGGGAAATTTGGTAAAAATTTAACTGTAGGTGTAAAAAATTCATTAAAATTTGAGGCAATGTAGAACAAAATGTATATTGTGGACTGGATGACAATGTGATATGCTTATATCAGATTTTTTTAAAAGATAATTTTAGGTTGACTCAAATGGCAGAGGGTGCATACCCGCTTGGAATAACGAAAGTTCCTATACCAGAGAAAGATGATTATATACGAATAGACGAATCAATAAGACGCTTGCAAAATTTTGAGCGTATCTTAAGGGCAAAGAAAAGAAAATTAAATTTGGATGAACAATGTAATGGGGAGAGTATTAATATATTCGCTAGTAAATTACAAGATTTCGTTGAAAAAAGTGAAGGTAAAATTAAGAAAAGGAAATTATTGAAAAAACGAAAACCCTTTGAGAATGACTTGAATTGGTCATATGAAAATGCATTTAAGAGGAACTCGGGTGTATGGAAAGTATATCGATTAAATACTTCAGTTACCGAATCTCCCTCTAAATCTGGAACTGATAAAGTAACTTCATCGCCAAATCTTGTAAATGGAGACTTACATAAAAAATCAAAAGAAAATCCGTGGTCACAACCACTTAGGAAAGGCGAAACTGAAATATTCATTCCATCTAAAAAATTTCAATCAAAAATAAGGAGTAAAAGTTTATCAGCTTTAAATAATTCTGTTAAATCTCCGAAGTCTGTAGTGCATCGAAAAATTCCAAAAAGTGAGAAAAAAGTAAGGATTGCATTAAAATTGAATCAATCACAAGAGATTCATGAACATGTTGCACAAATAAAAAGTTCGCCCGGTATTCCTTACGATGCCAATAGAAAACCAGAGAAACCGCTACTAAAACCAAATGCTATTCAAAGTCCGATAAATCCATTTTATAAGAGGAAGCTTAAATTGTAATTAATTTATGTAAATGTTACATTAATTTAGTCAAATAAAGCCATTTTATTTTTATTATTCTCTATACTTTAAAATAAAAGATAGGTATTAAATTTGACTTTATAAACTGTAGGAAACTTATACAGGGTGCTGGAAAAATGGTGTATTAACTTTTCACTACTAGATTAAAGAATGTTTTCTAAGTATGAAAAAAAATCAGAAAATATTCTTTAGGTAATAGTTATTCTCTTAGAATATAAAATATCTATTCTAAGGTTATTCTAATACAGTGGTAAAAAAACAAAAAAAGTTGGCAATGTTGGCTTGTAACTGCATGTGTAAGTAAAGGTTATAAAGCTGTTACCATGGATGTAATGCTTTATTAAACTTAATGGTCCAGTTATTTTAGCTTAAAAAAGGCTGTCAGTGCAAAAAAACATTGGCAGCAATTTTTTTGTTTTAGTCGCTTCATTTTGTTGTTTTAAACATATTAAAAATAGGGAACAATATCGGCCAGGTTTAACAAAATAATTAAGGTCAAAGGTCACAAAAATCGATTTTGAAAAAATCTCATTTCCTGTGGCTCGGATGTCAATTGAGGTGCTTACAAGAAAGAAAGTTCATGAAATTATCTACAGAAATGGTCTTATTCATTTTTCACATATGACACCGTTTTAACATACACAAGCGATGAAATTTCATGTTGACATGTGAAAAGACCTAAAGAGTCCGCATGTTGCCAATGAGAAGCAACCTTGAATAGCAGCTGTCACGCATTCTATTGTAGTCTGTGGACTGTTATTTTATACCTGCGAGCGTTAGTATATAGCTGTACTGTGCGCTGGTTTTCAGTGAGTTAAAATGTTCGTGGACCAAGTGTGTCAATATTTTATAAAACATACAAATTGTTCTCAACAACTTTTATTTGAGAATGGAGTGAAAATTATATTGGCAATGTATGGAGCTTCTAAGTCGGAAACATCTCTTGATAATTACCGGTATTTAAGTTTTGCCAAGTCAACAAGATTCAATACTACTGTAAAATTACAATCTCTTCCACCTACAACTGCAGCAGTTCAACAACACTTGTATCATGTACATTACCAGGTCCAAATGGCTGGAAAGAGACATAAATCCACAACAGTGGGACTGGATCCTTAATAACATTTGTTTAGAGTCCATTACAATAAGTATTGTTACCACCTGTGCCAGATAATATTCTTAATACCATTTTTTGTAATTGTATGAAAGAATGCGGTGCAAATTGTGGATGCAGAAAAATTGGTTTATCTTGCTCTATTGTCCTAAACAATCATGTCTCAATGCAATGCCTGAAGCTTCTGCTGTTGATTGTTCCGATAATGTTTCTACTGAGAGTGATCTTTTTGTAACAAATATCAGTAAAGATGAGAAAGATAACGAAGATACAGACCTCATAGAACTTGACAATGAAATAGTAAAACATGGAATTTTAGAAGACGAGGACGAAACGTGATTTTTTTTTACACTGAACATGGACTAGGCCTACTGGGGATACGATGTAAAAGAAACGCGTATTGTACCTCAACGGTGGTGCGGAAACGGATACAAAGCTTGACGTTCACATTCGTCACTCTGTACTTCGAAAACGGTTCGTCGTACGTGAAAAATGAATAGGACCATTTTTGTAGATAATTTCATGTACTTTCTTTCTTGTGACCACCTCAATTGACCCTTGAGCCATGGAAAACGAGATTTTTGCAAAAAAACGGATTTTTGTGACTTTTGATATTAAATAATTTTTTAAGCCTGGCTTATCGTTCTCTATTTTTAATATGTTGTTTAAAACAAAATGAAGCGATTAAAACAAAAAAATTGCTGTCACCATTTTTTTTGCATTGAAAATCTAAAACAACTGGACTATTAAGTAAATTTTAAAATACTAAGTACATGCCAGCGTATTCACTGTTCTAATACATTACCTATCCTAATTTAATCATCTTAAGAATTTATCCAAATGACACGTAATTGACAAACATATAACTAATTCACATCAAGTTGCAATGTTGCATTAACAAATCTGATTTGTCGGCAGTTGCTATTTGCGCATGCTCAAACAAGTTTGCGCATGCGCTTTTATTTCCATTTTAGACAGATTGAGGTTATGATTCCTTTCGTGCAAATAGTAACCGCCGTAAAAAGTGCATATCGAGAATAACTTAATTTCGTTTTCGAAATTTACCGACCACTGTCACATTTGCGATTTCCAAATAGCTCCTCCAATTAACAAGGGCAGATCGAAGTTTGCATTGTTTTTGGTGAATAAAGTGAATGATGTAGAGGAAGTGGACTGTTCGAGCCGAGAATATGGATCCCTATTTGTTGATGCCAATCTACACATTTTTGGAACAGATTTACCAAAACGACGTCGCCAGCTAAATCGTCAATGTGTAAATAATATTGGTGACGTCAGAGGTATGGTAAAAGATTTATTGATTTCAAAAGTACCGTCGATTAATAACGATCATTTTCATAATTGCATAAGGGAAAATGTTACTGTAGGAACAATAGGGCTGTTTTTCTCGCGTGACTTGCGCATTAGTTAAACTACTACTTTAAATAAAATCTGGTTCACTAAAAATGGGAAAATAATTATTAGGACACATTATGAGACTTTCTAAAGATTCTAACCTCTTTAAAAATTAACAATTAATTTAAAATGTGGGATGTAGGTTAAAATATTTTTTTAGCAAACTTGCGCCCTCACGTTTTTATTTTTAATTGTTAAATGTTCCAGAGGTCAGGATATCTCAGAAATATTTTTACCTATACTTTCTATTTTTTGGTTCTTAGTTTTTCACTTGACTAGAATTACCTCTACTCTACGACTGCAACATCAAATTCAGGATAAAAAGACCTTTAAAACGAGGTATCACTTGATCTCCTTCTAATTTAAAATTTTTAAGGGCAGCTCTCACCCTCGCTCAGGGGTTGATACTGTGAGGTTAAACATAAAATATGATAATATAATATTTTCACGGAAACCTAAAATATGTGCGGAAAGTTTTGTAAGAATCGGTTGAGTAGAAGTAGTTCAAAAAGCTATTGCAAGATTAAAAACAAACAATAAACAACTATACAGGTCGAGCGATATTAAATAAAATCGTTTATTAACAAATAAACCCTTATTTTAAATTTTTGTTAATATTTAACATTTTTTTTGTAAATAAAGAATTGAATTTTTTTTAACTAAATCCGAATATTATGCAATATTCGTAAATCGCCAAGCTTGTCTATAAACGTGAAAACTTGTCCAGACTTGCATTTTTCCAGTTCGGACTCAAAAGGTTCACGGGGTATAAATTAAAACAACGAAAGGCGTTAGCTAATCAGTTCTTGATATTCACACAAGAAAACGGAAGATAAATTAGACGTGTTTTAAAGTGGTAGAAAGAAAATATTCGATTCGATCAAGTGTTTTATATTTTTTGTTATTGTGTTTGGTGTGGAAATTAAATTAAGGGTGAAATGGTAAGTATTATATTATATCATACAACAAATAATATAAATAATTGGACATATTCTAATAAAGTAATAAAATCCAAAATTAGTTTTTTAAAGGCATATCAAAGTTTATTTTAAAAATTTTGTCAATGTAAATAGTCACCCTTTATATTATTATACAATAGTTACATAGTTAGATTCTACGTAAAACTCGAGGATAATCTCTTAAGATTTAATGGCTTTTGGGATATTTTAATTTTCATTATTTCAAATAATATAGCTTTTAACTATTAAAATTTAAATCAAATATTACACAAATTTTGTTATGCCAAGTCATTGCCTATAAAAATTCAAATTAATATTTGTCTTGTTTATAGGAAAAAAATGCAAATGTAATTTCTGAAATAAAAATTAAAATTTCTTAAAAACCATTTAAAATAGGTATAGGATATTAAATATACAAAAATCTAGGTAATTAGACTTTTACGTGTTACCTTAATAGGTAATAATATACAGGGTGTTTCATTCAAATTACCGAAGTTGACGTCTCCTTCCGGTATAGCCGGTAGTGCCAAAACTGTCAAAATATTTTATTCGTCTATCATTCAACGATCTCAACACGTTTCTTTTTTAAATGTTTTCTGAGCCTAGTACATCTTACTACATTTTATGTTGATCTAGCATATTAGCTTATATTAGCTTCATTTGCTTAATTCTAGGAACCACAGAAGAGAAAACGACCTTCTGGCGCAAAATTTCGGGAGCAAAAAAAAGTTAGAGCCCAAGAAAGGGAGTAGATGGCTGGCAAAATGAAAGATTTCTTGGCGAAAACTCCAGTTTCCAATGCAGAAACAGAAGCTTTAGAGAGTCAATGTTCTGAAGCGGTCGCTGCTTCACCTGTTCCTGCACTTGAACCATCTACGAGTACATCCACTCTCAGTGAAAACGTAGAATCGGTCGAACCCACCGGCTCAACAATAGAGGCTACAAGTGAAGCTGAATCCGAAGCCTTGACTGAAATGGGCCCTGAGATGACAAGTACCATTCTTCTATCAGAGCATCCTGGTCTGTGGTCTAGAACCATTAACAACGAGGAAGTCAGAAGGTTGGTTGAGCGAGGACCTCCTTTGATAGGACGCAATTATCAATTTCCTACAAATCAAGATAAAAGAAAATTTTCAAGTACGTACTTTGTCAGAAAACTGGAGAATGGTGAAACAACAGAGAGAATTTGGCTTATTTATTCAGTTTCAAAAAACTCTATATTTTGCTTTTGTTGTAAGGTTTTCGGTAAAACTATCAATACTTTTTCTGATTCAAATGGTTTTTCTGATTGGCAACACTTAACGTTGGCTATAAAAAGACATGAAACATCAATTCTACATAATGTTCATATGAATACATGGATGAGTTTGAAAAAAATGTTAAAATTATCTACTACTGTAAACGATCATCATTTACGGGTTTTAGAAACCGAAAACAAATATTGGCATGATGTTCTGGAAAGAATTGTTGCAGTCGTAAAATTTTTGTCCCGACAATGACTAGCATTTCAGGGTTCTTCTAAAATACTTTTTCAACATGATAACGGAAATTTTCTTAAGGCTGTCAAGATGATTTCCTCATTTGACCCTGTGGTGGGAGAACATTTTAATAGAGTGCAAAACTCCCAGGAAAATTCTTTAAAAAAAACTCATTATTTAGGCTATCAAATTCAAAACGAAATTGTAGAATTAATGTCTTCTAAAGTAAAAAATAATATTTTAAATATGGTACGCAGTCCCAAATATTATTCAATAATTATGGACTGTACGCCAGATACAAGTCACTCAGAACAAATAAGCCTTGTTTTGCGTTATGTGGTGTTAAATCATGATTGTAAAAAAGTTCAAATACATGAGAGTTTTTTACCTTTTATCCCAATGTTCGATTCTACAGGAGAAGGACTATTTAATTTTGTAGTTGAACTTTTACGAAACTTAAATTTAGATATTAAAGACATGAGAGATCAAGGGTATGATAACGGTGCCAATATGCGTGGAAAGCATATTGGCTTACAAAAACGTATACTGGACGCTAATCCTCGAGCTATTTTTGTGCCATGCGCTGCACAGCTTAAATTTAGCAGTAAATGATGCTGCTAAAGTATCAAATGAAACAGTAAATTTTTTTAATATAGTACAAGAACTCTACGTTTTTTTCTCTTCCTCCACAAAAAGATGGGATATTATTAAAAAAATGTTCCTGTATTAAATCTAAAACCCCTAAGTGATTCTAGATGCTCAAGTAGTATAGATGCTATAAAGCCATTAAAATTCCATTTAATTAAAATTTGTGAGAGTCTTTTAGAAATAGCGGATAGCGATACTTTTAACATAGAAAGTAGGCATAAAGCAAGTTCTTTACTATTAAATATCCAATCATTTAAATTTATTTGTAGTGTAATTATATGGTATGATGTTTTATTTCAGATTAATAGTGTAAGCAAAATGATGCAAAGTGTAACAATTGACATTAAAGCACAGCATAAAAACAATTGTTTTTTATGCTGTGATTAAAGTATGTCAAAACTATTTAAAGAATTTAGTCGATCATTTCAAAAATTATAGAAATGATAATTTCTTTGAGGAAATAATTGCTCAAGCGGCAAAATTAGCCGCCGATCTTGAGATAGAGCAAGATTTCCCCGCAATCAATACTACTAGACGAAAATATAAACCAAAGTTTTTTGATTATGAACATAGAGATAAAGCACCTCAAAATGCCAAAACCGCGTTTAAAGTTAATTCTTTTTTAAGAATTGATCAAGTACTAAGTTCTTTAAATAGTAGATTTTATATGATTTCTAATTATGACAATGTTTTTGGTTTTTTTAGTAATATTTTTACATTGTGACGATGATCTCCTAAAGAAGTGCCAGGCTCTACAACAGAAGCTTACTGATGCGGTAAAGATGGAGGCTGATATTGAGGCAGATGTTGTGTTTAATGAGATTAAACCTTTAAAGTTATTTTCAGTCTTCAAATCCTCTGGATATATTGCAATATATATTTGAACACAATTTAACCTCATCTCTGCCAAATGTTAGAATTTCCTTAAGAATACTATTAACTTTACCAGTATCTGTGGCTTCTGGAGAGAGGTCATTTTCAAAATTAAAAATAATAAAAAAATTTCTTCGATCAACTATGCATCAAGAGAGACTATCTGGGCTAGCAATATTAGCTATAGAGCAGGAGATGGTTGACAAAATCGATTTTGATGAAGTAATAAAAGAATTTGTTGCCGTTAAATCAAGAAAAACACCTATTTAACCTAATAAAAGTTGTAGTTTTAAGTGACGGATTAAAGATGTTTTTTTTTTGTTAATAATTAATAATTTATTAATTATTATTTCCAATAAAAATTAAATTAAAAAACATTTCTGTTGTTTTATTATGAACTGGATTTCGTACATTAATAAAGGGCGCCAAAATAATGTCCCGCACGCGGGCACCGCTCAGCCTTGCGGGGGCCCTGGCTGTAATTTACATGTATTGTGTATACCCGGATTGTCACACATTTAAGCGTAAATTGTTTTATAGTAGAGTTAGCGAAGATGGGTTTATACAGGGCACTTTTGATATTTTCGGAAATTTTAATTATAACAGAGTCATGTTATACACAGAATAGAGGTCACGCTCGTACCCTGGCGAAGAGGGAATTAGAACATATGTGCCCTCTTCAGTATAGACAACGTAAAATATTAGCGGCAGATGAAATATTACTTACTCAGAAAACAGTTCATGATATTCCAAGTGTCGATGTGGCTAGGCAAATAAAATTGGAGGCGAACTGTGAAAACGATCACTCAGCGGACGATTTTGAAGAGGTGTCGATGATGTATCGAGTTCAAAAAGACTTGTACATCCGGAATTTTGTGCATTGTGGTGCATTTACGTTTCGATTGGTGTTATACAAGAAACATCAAAATCAGACTTTATATTTAGATTGCACGGGCTCAGTTGTTAGAAAATTTTCTAAAGATAGTAAGCGGGTTTTTTTATTATGCAGGTGTTATACATTACCCATTGGAACCACAAAAATTATATTGCCCATAATTGAATTGATTTCGAATTCTCAAACTTTGGAAACAATTGAAAAATGGTTATGTACCACTGTAGACCCATTAGCAATTCCGTTCAATTGTGTCGTCACAGATTTAAGTTGGGCCCTTATCAACGCGGTTATAACAAAGTTCGACGGTATGAGTGTATTAAGCTACCTTCAGGAAACCTACAAACGATTGCATGACAATGCACAAATACCTATAAATTTTTTTACTATTCATATTTGTTGTGCACATTTTGCTAAAATTGATGCGAAGAAGGTTGCTGGGGCCAACAAAAAATTAAGATCCCTTTTGGTAGATTGCATACTTAAACATATCATGTTTGCAATCACTTACTCAAAGTGTTAATCTCTTTTTTATCCTTTCGCTACCATTTATCTAATAGGTATCTCACACCCAACGTAATCGCGGCATTGCATAGGTTTGAAACTCGTGATGATGCTAATGCAGAAGAGCCATTGCTTGATGACGAGGAAAATGTAAATTTTAAAACTATGTGCGAAGAATCCTTTTTATAGAGATTTTCTTTACATTAAAAATGTTATTGTAGTTGATCACAATTACAGTTCTACATTTCAAATTCATTCCTGGTACTGTCCGTCATTTCTTTTACTCGCCCTTCAAAAATATATGCCATATCTGCCATTTTGGAGTACATTGATAGTTAGAAGTGATTGTAAAGACGTCCTTTCCGATTCACTAGTCGAAGCGTGGTTTCATATCGTCAAAAACCACATTTTACTCAAAAGTTACGCCAAAAAAAGGGAAACGCGATTTAACTTGTTATATTAAAAAACCCGTCAAGTGTGGGCAATTGATCAACTGAACTCTCAAGAGGAGATCTGGAATAAAAAACCGCTTAAAAAACCAAAGCGAATTCATCTTCCTGAAGAGGCCCTTATGCGTGCTATTGATTCCAAGGAAAGCACTCATGGGGATGGTGTGGCCACTGTAGTTTCAAAAGCGAATTATTCAACTTCGGCTTACATAACTAAATGTGATTTACGTCGATTTAGATTTTCAAGATTACGTAACACTCCACACTCAAGAATGGGTAGTATCATTTATCATTGATTTATTTTTAAAACTTATGATCAAAGAACATTCACAATATTCCGCTATCATGAATGTGCACATTAACTCCTTTTCCATTGAATCGCATACGTATCTCTCCAATCTTCACTGTTTGTCCCTTGAAGAAACTGTCTTTATACCTGTTATCGAGAATAGTCATTGGTTCCTATTCGTTGCCGATGGCAAGGAAAGGAATTTTTTGGTTTGAACAGTTCACCAAATTTTTTTAGAAAATTCCCTGCAACAATACCTTCAAATGTTTACGGACGTATTGCATTCCTTAGATATTCCAACAGAGGTTTGGAAATTAATTCACGTACGTCATAACAACCAAAGGGATGGTTATAACTGCGGTATCTTCGTTATGTATTATCTAGAAAACATTATGCAGAATAGCGGAGTATTTAAAACGATAGTTGTTTTAATCCTGATCAGTATCGTATACAGGTGCAGCAATTCCTTCTAAAGTGATCGTTACCAATGGATGATTTTGTATCCATTGCTCTCGATCCAGACCCTCTTATGTTAAGTCGCCATGGTTTTCTTGTCCAAATTGCCACAAATGGATACGTACTAACGAAAACGATACTGATACTGTATGTTGTGGTGCACAATGTGAGAAATCAGATAGGGAATAGGTTCAATGCGATTACTGTACGCGGTGGGTGCATTTTAATTGTTTGCCCAATAGAGACATCAGTCCTTTCGACTATAAAAAGATGCCATTCCACTGTAACATTTGTAAGGTCGTATAGTTAGTATGTGATCCTACTCCAACTTTTTTAGGGTTTACAACAACCGTGCTCATATTTGTTAGGAATATGCAATGGGTCCTTACGCTCACGCCCACTGATAGGGTCTACATTTTAGGGTTTACAACAACCGTGCTCATATTTGTTAGGACAGTGTTAGTAATAAGCTCTATTCGTACATTTGGTTACTATACTATTTCATTCGGTGGTGGCATTTTTATATTATCTTATTCATTACATGTAAGGTGGTGGGTAGTTATAGTCAATGCTCGAATTTTTGGTTTTTCTCTGTTACAGTGAAGTAGATGCAACTGGCTGTTCGGTTAAGTGGTCAATATTGACACTGACATTTGCAGTGTCTTTTAAATTATTTATTTACTTTGCTGTTGTTGCGAAAGTCGACATCGCTGAAGAAATGATTTTAGGAGACTTCAAGTGCTCACAGGTATTTCGTAAAGAATGTGGTAAGTGAAGTGTTGCAAAAATCTAAACGCACCGTAAAATTAAAATTGCGCGGATTTCTCTATTTATTATTAAATTGTTGCTAAAATTTACACAGAGATAACAGAAGAGTTGTTCTTTTCATTCTGGTTTTCAAAATGTTTCGGTACCCAATGGTTTTTTTATTAATCGATAAAATACGATTTTCCCTATGTAAATTATGAGGTTCGGTGCAGGGGATTTTCGTTGCTAACCTTATGCACCTTTAAATTACTGGTACCGTGCCTGAACTATGACAGTGTTTATGTTTAGTACGATCGTGACGCTTCAGTTGTGTAAACATACGATTGTTGAAGTTTCGCGGCATTGGCCATTATTGAAGGTAAGTACTCAAAATTATTGTCAAATAACTTCTTCTGCCGAGAGCTTATTTATGCTGCTGCGATTTGCATGAAAATTGGACCCGATGTGCTTGGATGCTGATTCTAAAATATTAAATATTAAGTTTTATGATAACTGGAAGTTTATATATATATATATATATATATATATATATATATATATATATATATATTACTTGCATGTCCAACATGCCTCGAAAATACAAAAAACAATTAGGGAGCAGAAGTTACAAGAACTATTCCGACGAAATGTTGCAAAACGCTTTAAGAGCTGTCGAAAATGGAATGTCCTTGGGGGTGGCAAGTCATACGTATGGAATTACCAAGTCGACTCTATCAAGAAAAATGAGAGATTTGTTCTCACTGACTCCTGGGAGGAAATATTTGTTAGTAATATTATTTTGGTTGCACAGTGGGGATTTCATTTAACTTCCTATGACATCAGGTTAATAGTGAAAGAATACTTAAATCGCAAAGGCATTCGGGAGAAGCGATTTGGACGGAATAACAATATGCCAGGCGTGGAGTGAGCGAGGCACTTTTTAAACAGGCATAAAGCCAAGGTGAAATGCAAATAGTAAATCCGTTTGTCAAATTAGGTATTTTTATTATTATTTAATTTCAGCTCTATGCAAGATTATGTGAAAATATAAAGCGAGCAAGAGCTCAAGTGTCCAGCGACATTATTAATGAATATTTTTGCCGAATTAGACAATAGTTTAGAAAATGTGCCACATGGAAATATAATCAATTATGACGAGACCAATTTTTGCGATGACCCCGGTCGTCAAAAAGTCATTGTGACAAGAGGGGCTCGTCATAGTTTCATGGATTCATCCAAGACCTCAGTGTCTGTCATGATGGCCGGAACGGCTACAGGTCATATATTATCACCGTATATGGTATACAAATCTCTACATTTATATGATACGTGGACAGAAAATGGCATAAAGGGTGCAAGATATAATCGATCTAAATCCGGTTGGTTTGACATAACAATTTTCGAAGATTGGTTTCTCCAAATTGCAATGCCATATTTCCGAAATAATTCGGATCGAGTAATGCGTGAATGTAAAGAATATGCTGTAAGATTCGTACTATTACCACCTAATTCCACACACTTATGTCAACCCTTAGACGTAGCGTTTTTTAAACCAGTGAACTCTGCTTGGAGAGATGTTTTACACACCTGGAAACCAAAAAACAAAGTTGCATTTCAAAAGACCAATTTCCGAGATTGTTATGGCAAACTCTTGAAAAAGTTAATCCTGAAAATTTGGTGGCAGGGTTCAGAGCCACAGGAATATATCCTTTGAATAGAGAAGAGGTCCTAAAACGACTGCCAAATTGGTACAAAGAGCCTATTTTATATGAAGATCCTCTAAACAACACTTTTGCTGATTTGCTACAAAAAACTCGATTTCCTGATGCAGATAAACGAAAGGAGAGGCTGAATGTAATTGCTGGACGAAGTGTGACTCTACATACCATTGCAGACAATGAAATCGAACCAACAGAGCGTGAAATAGAAGATGAAGATGAACCAACTACATCTGGTTTAGATGGACCAACTACATCTGGTTTAGAATCAAACCCGCCAAAAACTCCAACTTTAGAGAATAGCGAAACATCACTCTCGGACACGCAGTTGATTATAGCCCAATTTGATGCTGAAACAAAAAGGCGACAAGCTGTTATGTATGTTAGTCAGATTCAGGAAGTTTTACGTGAAGATATGAATAACGATCTGCTGTATTGCAAATTTTTAAGAATAGCCTCAGGACAGTAGTTATTTAAAAATAGCTTTAAGATTCCAGATATAGATAATTTATTAATCGTCGAGATATCCTAAGTAAAGATGAAACTATCCACGCCAAAAATAAAACGTGGAATTTATGCATTTGCCGCAAATTTAAAACTGTCCTAAATTATTCGACTGATTTTTTTGTTCTTGTTCAGGTGTCTAGAAATTTTAGGTTTAAATATATGATCTCATTCATCTCAGGTTGAAATGTTTCTAGAGGATTTATGTTACGTTATGTTTTCTTTGGTGTATTTTATAATAATAAAAACTGAAAACACTTTTTTTCTGTTATTTAAAACACCCCTGTATGGTTCATATAGCTATTTTACTGGTTTTTTTTCATATTCTGTGTTGCAAGTATCCCCACTTTAGGGTCTAACTTGCAACACCTATTAATATATATATATATATATATATATATATATATATATATATATATATATATATATATATATATACATATATAGTAAATTTCAGGTTTTCGCAAATTTTTCATTATTAACAGATAATAGAACATAAGACTAAAGTTTTGAGATCGCTCGGGACAAATTCGACAAAAAAACAAAAAAGATAGCAACGAATGAAAATCAAAATTGTTGCAAGTAATCCCACTTTACGGTATTTGAACTTAGTTTGTAAGTAAAGTAAATGTACTGTCAAAAATTGGTAAATTAAATAACAATAGTTATTTTTGTATCTAGTGCGCGAGTAGAAGGGGGACACCTTCCGCCATCTTGGATTTTGACGTCTCAAGGCCGCCCACGTGGGAGACCGTATTTTCCACCCCTATGGTTTCTTTTCTGAGGCCTTTTTCAACCCTAATTACGGCCTTTTGTGCAAAAGTAACAGACGCAAATTATTCTAAAATTAACAAGCTAAAAGACTGTGTATTATGGATGTGCTTCAACTGTAAGAAACACTACAAAAACTTGAAAAATGTGATCAAAAGAATGAAAAAAGTAGAAACTGATGTACCTGAGTTACCTGAGTATAAAACAGAAACTAAACCTAAGACAAGTGAAAGCCTCAATTAAATTAATCAAGGACACAAAATCAGGGGCAATAATTATTAAACCAAAGAATCAACAGAAAGATTACTACAACAGGGAAGAAACAATTTAAATGAAGACTTCGAGATAGATATTTTAAGATTGAATAATCCAAGAATAACCATGTTAGGTATAAAAAAGGAATACAAAGACAGCGAATCTCTATTTGAAGAAATAAAGACGTAAACCACAACATTGACAGTGATGATTCGATAGAAATAAAATATGCTCGACAAGCACGAAAATCAAGAAACTGGATTATATATGCGGAAACTGCACCAAAAACTTATAAGAAAATAATTAACAAAGAACTTAACCTAGAATGGGGTCAATGCGGAGTTGTAGAAAATCTGAATATCAAGAAATGCTATAAATGTCAAAAATTTGGACACAAGAGCACTGAGTGCAAACAGGAAAGTCAAATATGTGCCTATTGTGCAGCGCCTCATCATATAAGTCAATGTGAAGCACAAGTGCCAAAGTGTGTAAACTGCATACAAAATAACAATAACACTACACAAATGGTAACGAATGTACAACATCCAAGTAACGATCAAAATTGTCCCATATATCAAAGACAGATGCAAATAGCAAGATCAAGAATAAACTACCACTAAAAAAATAGGACAATATATGGAAGAAGATCTAAGAGAAGAAGAAGACACAAAGTTAATTACTGAATGGGAAAAAAACTTACAGGTTAGTGTAATCGAAGGTTTTAAAATTCTACATCGTAATGTACGGTCTATAAAGAAAAATTTTGATGAATTTCTTGTTATATTAGAAATTTTTAAAAGTAAAAATATGATTTATGATGTTATTGTATTATCAGAGACTTGGGAAATTATAGATGTTAATATGTTTCAAATCAAAAATTATCAATTCTACAATAACTCAAAAATATGTCAAAATGATGGTTTCATTACTTACATTAAAATAGACTTAAATCCATCAGTTGAAATTATAAATATTCAAAATTTCAGTTATATTAGATCACAACTTAAATATAACAGTATCTTAATATGCATTACTGCCATATATAGGCCTCCGTGTACTGAGGAAAACACTTTTTACACACACACTTGTAAACAGAATGTGGAATATTTTATCGGAGATATAAATATTGACCTATTAAACACAAACATTAATGCACAAACATATCTCAACATTCTTAACTTGTTCTCTTATAATTCTTTTTTAAATAAACCAACTAGAGTAACAAAAAAAACCAAACATGTATTGATCATTGCTATGTAAAAATCAACAATCTATTAAAAGCAGAAATGGCTATATCTTTTAATATATATGACAGTGGTCTGACTGATCATTACTTAATATCCAGCCAACTTAGTATGACATCTACAAATTCACAAACCATAAAAATATAAATGGGAATACTACCAAAAAACTATGTATAGATACACTGAAACAATTATTAAATAGAAATGAAGTTTGGGGAGACATTTTTAATGAACACAATCCCAATTTAGCTTATAAAAAATGTATTCAAACCCTGCAAAATCTCATAGAACAAAGTGCCACAAAAAAGAAAAGAAAAATAAATGAAAAAAAACTAAAGCCATGGATCACGAAAGGACTTGTAATTTCTATTAAGCATAGAGATCAACTTAGTAAAACCGTTAAAAGAAATCCAAACAATATGCAATGAAGAGTCACTTATCAAAAATATCGAGATTATCAAAACTTGTTGGCTAAAAAAACAAAGGAAACATACTTTAAAACTAAACTAACAGAAGCAAAAAATGATGCACGTAAAGTATGGCAAATAGTAAATGAAGTAACGGGTACAAATAAGAAATACAACAAAATTAAAGAAATAAATTATGTAGGTAACCTAATAATTGAGAATAATAAAATGGCTGACATTTTCAATAATTATTTTTGTGATATAGGTCCTAAAATAGCAGAAAAAATACCAAAAACAAAAAATTCTCTTAAAATCAATAATAGTCCCTGTCCAATTAACCTTTTTTGGACGCCTATAGCTGAAATAGAAATTAAAAAAATTATAAAACAGTTAAAAAATCAAGCATCACCAGGACCAGATAAATTAGATAATGCAACTTTAAAAAATATTAGTACATATATATCAAAACTTCTCACTCATATTTTTAACATTTCATTAAAAAATGGAATATTCCCAGAAGATCTTAAGGTCACACATATTACACCTATACATAAAACAGATGATACGAGGGAATGTGATAACTATCGACAATTCTCACTTATCAATAATATAGCAAAAATATTAGAAAAATGTATAAAATATCGATTACTTAACTTTCTAGAACAAAATAATCTACTTGCAAAAAATCAATTTGACTTTAGAAAACAAAAAGGTACAGAAGACACAATCTTTAATGTAACATATGAATAACAAAATCACTAGATGAAAAGAGAAAAGTACTTGGCGCATTTTTAGATCTAAAAAAAGCTTTCGACACCGTTTCTCACAAAATACTGTTAAAAAAACTAGAAAATATAGGAATTAGGGGAATTTGTTTAAAAATGTTTGAGGATTATCTTAAAAACAGAATAAATCAAGTAAAAATAAATGATACAGTGGAAAATAAATTAATCATGAAGTGTGGTGTACCGCAGGGGACGGTGCTAGGCCCAATCCTTTTTTTAATTTACATAAACGATATCTTAAAAACAGAAATAGAAGGAAAATTAAACTCATATGCTGATGACGCTGTTTATATTGCGAATGGGAGAACTTGGGAAGAAGTAATTGCTAAGGCTGAAAATGATTTATCAATAATCAAAAACAACCTAAACTATGATCTTTTAACTTTAAACTTAAAAAAAACTAATTTCCAGCTTTTTACTTGTTATGATGATCCTTATCCTGCAAATATAACACACTTAAAAATACACACATATGATTGTATAAGTAAAAATAAAACAAATAACTATAATTACTGCAAAGACAGAATTAAAAAAGTAGAGCAAACCAAATACTTAGGTATCTACATAGATCAAAATTTAACATGGAGCAAACACATTGAAGAACTTACAAAAAAACTTCGAAAATAATGTTATACTATGCACTCTTCCAATCATTACTTGGCTATGGAATAATAGGATGGGGGGTTCTTTATGAAAGCACACTAAAGCCAGTAATTAGTGTACCAAAATATGTACTTAAAATTATTTTTAATACATCGTTTTTATATTCACCAGCCATCCTACTCTCAGAATTCAAAATTCCAACTATTAAACAACTGTTTTACAAAGCAACAACAATTTTTATAATTAAAAACAAAGACTTGATAGGTAACATTAAACACAGATATAGAACCAGAACAAAAACAAATCAAAATTTAGAGACAATAGGATATAAAACCACTATTATGAAACAACATGCCATAGTGTTAGGAAGAAAAATATATAACTTAATACCAAAAGAACTAAAAAAAGTACCACACACAAAATTCAAACATTCCACTAAAAAATGGATACTTCTCAACAAAGAAAAATAGAAAAAAGCATAAATTTAGCCTAGTAGCGACAATTTACCAAGCTCCCCTTATACCTTTTCATTTAATTCCTGTTCTAAAATTAAATAGGTAGATAAGACTCGAGGTTTTTTGTCAAATACTATATGTAAGTAGAAGCTAAAATAAATTGTATTAATGGTATAAATAGTAAAAATAGATAATGAAAAATAAGAGAGTTTTGTGCAATTTAAATAGACCTAAAGTGAGTAACTGTCAAATCGAAAGGTTAAATGTAATCAAGAATATTTAACACATTTATTGTAATATGTAGGATTAGAATCAAGATTATAAATTTAGCAATAAGTTAGTTAGCATCATGGACAAGCCATATGGCTTATGTGTATACATATGTTCTTTAAACTAACTAGATAAGATATTATAACATTGTATTTTTTACATCTGAAAAATAATAATAATAAAAAAAAAATAATATTTTTAGTTTTCAGCAGTTTATGTTAGTATTGAAATGATTTTTAAAAAATAAAATACTTAGATAAAATCAAACTTGTGAAGCCATTTATTTCTTTAAATAATTGAAATTAGACATATGTTCCCATATTATTTTTTTCTTAAAATTACATGACCTTTCATTTGGCCAAGTTTATCGGCGAGCTAATAAATCACCCTATATATATATATATATATATATATATATATATATATATATATATATATATATATATATATATATATATATATATATATGTTGTGTTTGAGGTTTTCACGATTGGGTCAACGATATTTTGTATTGATGGGGTTCATGTAAGAAACGTTAATTTGGCGAAGTTTGGTCAAATTCCCATTTGCCATCTACAGGTTACTAATGATCTTTTTCTGCTTCGCGTTATTCGAATTGAACTGATCTCTGCTACGCGTTCCTTGTTAATTGTACCTTCGCTGACTTTCACTTATTCTCTTATTCCATAAGAGGTATATTGTGTGTTGTTGGTTGGCGGTTATTGTTTTATACCAATTTTCATGTAGTTAAAAAGGGAGAACAATTTGGACACGCATAGAAAAGTCACACACACCAACAGGTACCTGAATTCTTAATTCCATCATCACCCAGTACAACACTAATCACGAGATTTAAGCCGCTGGCAGACCATCAAAATATGCAGGAGAAATCAAAATATTAAGGCTGATTTATTACAAAACCGAAAAACTTATCCAAAAGGCGGGAGAAAAAGCAAGAAGAAAAAGAGGATGAACAATGTACTCTTACCGTACATAAAGAGAATAACAGACAGTATTTAAGGCGCATGAAAAAATGGGAACAATAATGCTTAACCCAAAAACCAAACCAACCTAGACAATCAAGGAATATACGAGATTCCATGTGAACAGTGTGACGGAACGTACACAGGTCAAACAAACAGAGGAATCAGTCCTAGTAGGTTAGATGAACATCGATTAACAGTAAGGAAAAATACCACAACAGGCAGAACATGTTCAGTCGACATCACGCAATGTCAACTTCGATAAGACCAGAATGAGAGCATCAGTAGAACATCTAACCAAAAGAATCATAAGAGAAGCTGTAGAAAACCAAAGCACCCAAACAGCCTTAATGCCCAAGACGATGCGCACAGACTGGCTAATACATGAAAATTGGTATTAAACAAAAACCGTCAACCAACAACACACACCTCTTATGGCATCCACAGAAAAACCAACAAAACGGAAAAAAAGAAGGTAAGGCGGCGAAAGTAGAGAAAGTCGGCGAAGGTATAATTAACAAGGAACACACTGCAAACATCAGTTCAATTCGAACATCGAAGACGAACAAGATCATTAGTGACCCGGAGGTACCATGTGAGAGTTTGCGGAAAAGCCGCCAAATCAACGAACGTTCTTACCCATGAACACGATCAATACACGAGATCATAAACCCCGAAGAAATCGAAATATATATATTCTTTTTTTAGATACTATTATCAGCTACAACACATTAATTTTTGTTGCGTAGTTGTGCACAACCTTATGTAAAAGTTTATTTTATTCATTCAGACTTTGACATTTTTAGTTCTTATAGAATAAAAATAGTTTCCTTTTTTTTGAGACCACTTGATTTGATGGTCGGGTAAACATTTCGGTCATTTTTCTTTTTTGGTAAACTAATCCCATAGATGTCTTACTTAATAACTATATAAACAATCCCTGAAACCATGTATGATCCGAATTGAAAACTGCGCTTAGAGGGTATTAGGACTTTTAATTATATAATTATTTGTGAACTCACTTTTTTCTGCCGTCATTTTGACAAAACGGCACTATCAAGCTTCTCATATTTCACTTCTACTAATAGTCTGGTAACAAACACAGTTAATGTATGTATTATTAGAATACAAACACAAGAAACACCAAAAGAGACTCTCGAAAAGCGCGAAAAAGCGAGGTTAGAGAAACGCTTTTTGACAATTACAATTGATATCAAAATGCAATAATGATACGACTGCGCATGTCTGAATGCCCCTAACTTGTAACTTTTCGACCTTATTAAAATGTTCAATTTGTCTCGTATTTTAAACGCGCAGCTCATATGCTCTGGCTATCTAGTTATTAAGTAAGATATCTATGACTAATCCACATAGTTTAGTTATTATTATTATTGTTTATACTAGTGTAACATTCCCTAATAGTTACACATTTTCTGTCCTTGCTACTTTTCATCTTATACAGTGTGTCCGAGATTCAGCATGCATGTATTGCTATATTCGTTAATATTGAAGATAGAATGTCGGTTTAATGGGGAAAGTTTTAGAGAATTTTATGACTATCACCATGGTAAAGTCCGATTTGAAGTAACTTTTTTTGTTTTTGAAATAATTGAAGAAAACAAAAATTGTGCATTTTCTACTACCCCCTGTAGCTTTTTTATTTGAAGTCTGACATTTTGATTTGTACATTATTATGACACTTTTAAAAAAAGTACCAAAATTTATCTACAGTCATTTGTTTTTGAAATACACTAACTATTGTTTTTCATATGGACGCCATCTTGGATTTTTACATTATCGAATAGTATTTTTTATCACCTTTTCAGCGATGTATCACGTGATACGAGAATTTACTTCCAACTATCACAAATTTAAAAAATATAAAATTGAAATAGTAGGCCTTGAGAAGGCATGGATTAATAAATGAAAAATTTATACAATTAGATTCCTAATTATTGTAATTTCTAATAACTAAAATAAAAACAAAACCGATAATAGTAACTATCATAAAACATGCTCGATACGTCCCCCTCGACACTCCACACATTTTCTACATGTTCATATCATGTAATACATTGTAGAAGAGGTGTTAAAATCCACTATTCGATAATGTAAAAATCCAAATAGCGTCCAAAACAAAAGTTAGAAATGTATTAAATTTTGTAAGTAAAAACAGATAAATTAGCAAGGGTTTATAGTTGGAAGTAAATTCTCGTATCATGTGATACATCGCTGAAAAGGTGATAAAAAATACTATTCGATAATGTAAAAATCCAAGATGGCGTCCATATGAAAAACAATAGTTAGTGCATGTATTTCAAAACAAATGACTGTAGATAAATTTTGGTACTTTTTAAAATTGTCTTTAAAAGTGTCATAATAATGTACAAATCAAAATGTTGTCAGACTTCAAATAAAAGAGCTATAGGGGATAGTAGAAAATGCACGATTTTTGTTTTCTTCAATTATTTCAAAAACAAAAAAAGTTACTTCAAATCTGACTTTACCATGATGATAGCCATAAAATTCTCTAAAACTTTTCCCATTTAACCGACATTCTATCTTCAATATTAACGAATACATGCATGCTGAATCTCCGACACACTGTATACTCCTTTATAAAACAAAAACCAAATAACAGAGTGTTTTAGATAACTGCGTTTTAAATTGATTTAATATGTTTTATGTACAACGTGATCAATCTCAAGTGTACTGTAGTGGTATGACAAAAATCCCTAGTTGTTAATATTGTTGTGTTTTGCAGTTATCTGCTTTGGATTTTTAGTGTGGTTTTAGTCGTTTTAGTTTATGTCAGTTTATGTCATATTATACCTTCGTTTTTCACTTTTGTATTTTCTTGAGTTATTTACAAACTGTCTATATCAAGACAAATTATATATTCTGAATTTCAAATTGTGATATCGAATTTAATCGTCATGCCGTTTTCAATCGATCACGACATATTCATTGTTGTGGCTCATTTTCGTAGCGGCTTCCAAGATGATAATGGGCAATGGCATTATTCATTGCAATCATGCATCGATCAATTTACTGTTGAGTACCCAAATGAAAATATTAGTTACGAAACATTTAGTCAACATCGTAATCGATTGATAGCTCGATTCATGGAAACTGGTAGTGTTTTAAAACGCAAACGTGAAGCTTCGGCTACTTTCTTAACAGAGGACACCTTAGCAGATATCCAAGCAAGGATGAATGCAAGCCCCAATAAATCTTTGCGAAAACTATCTGCACAAACACGTATGAAAAATTTTACCACACAAACATAATTTTACATAAATAATTTTTAGATGTATCCTATGGAAGTGTCCACACTGCAGTAAAGGAGAATTTACATTTGTACCCGTACAAGGTGTCGGTATTACAACAGTTGCGAGATTTTCAGCTTAGAGTAAACTACTGTCAATGGTTCAACAATACGATGAACAATGATTTACTGGATGTCTCTTTTTTTTCTGATGAAGCTTGGTTTCATCTGTCCGGTTATATAAATAGCCAAAATTATCGTACGTGGTCTGCAGAAAATTCACATGTATTTCGAGAAACTACCTTACACCCTATCAAAGTCGGTGTCTGGATAGCAATGTCGCGACAACGAATATTTGGACCAGTATTTTTCGATGGCACAATTACTGCGGCAAGATACAGGGAAATACTTTTAGAACCATTTGTTAATAATTTGAATGATCGTGAATTACGAAACGGGTACTTCCAGCATGACTCCGCTGCCCCACATACTGCACAGGCTACAATTAATTATTTACGAGACTTCTATAAAGATAGAATCATTAGTGTAAATCGTTGGCCACCGAATTCACCAGACTTGACACCGTTAGACTTTTTTCTTTAAAAAAAAACATATTTTTTTCTTTTTGGTTATTTTAAAAACAAAGTGTTCAGCAGAAGATTACATACTCTTCAAGAATTGCGAGATACTATAACTCACGAAGTTGATAATATTGGTGCCGAAATGTTACAAAATGTATTTGCGAATATGCAACGTAGGGTGAACTTATGTTTACAATTTAATGGCGGTCATTTTGAACATATGCTGTAAACCAAAGTGTGATAACTAATGTGTACCTAAGGAGTTAAAAAAAATTTGTAAAAGACATTGTCATTGCATAAACATGTACTGTAAATTTTATTTAATTATAATGAAATTATAAAATCTAAATACTTAAGATTCATTATTTTGTAATGATTTAATCCAATCATTAAATAATATTTTATTTATTTTGTTGTATTTTATAGGGATGCAGTCTAATCAAATACAAAATAGTCATTATTTAAATTAAGATAATATTTTATAATATGTATAAGTTAATGACCTTCATACAGATTTGAAACTGATCGTAGTTTTTACTCGAACCATGCTCTAGAGTAGCTAGAGCAATACAGCTTCTTACCAACCTATCAGTGGTACCAACTTAAATATTTTGATCACGTGGTATACACTTGAGATTGATCACTCTGTAAATATAGTCATACCACACTAAACATTGGTAATCTTAATTTTAGATCTATGTATACTGAGGCATTTAAATTACACAAGAATTATGACATATTTGCAATAACTGAAACTTGGTTATCGAGTGTGACTCCTACCGACTGTTGATGAGTTCACATTTATAAGAAAGGATCGAAATCGTGGGGGTGGTGAAACTGGTATTTATCTTAAAACTCAAATTAAATTCAGTTATGTACAAACGATTCCTAATTCAGACGCGTTTGAACAATTATGGTTAAAAATTATTATTAATAATGTAACGTTTGCTTTTGGAATAATTTGTAGAGCAGCTGAATCGAATACAACGGCATTGTAAACGCATTCAATGACGTTTTACCATGTGTTTACAATCCCATATTAATATGGTCTGTACTGGTGACTTTCATATCGATTTCTTAAACACTTATTGATCATTTCCTTACTTCATTTCCATCATCATACACAATAAATCGCACGTCCCTTTCTGTTTATGACATTTCAAATCATAATCTAATATCGTTGCCTTTAATTGTGCAATCTTCATCCAGAAATCCAATATTTCGGGAATATAGCGACTTAAAAAATATTGATCTTAGTTCTTTTCACATTGAAATCAAGTCCTATAATTGGGATTTTATATCCAGTTTATCTAGTATTGATGAAATGCTGGATTACCTGAAAGTAGTACCGGGACACAATCTCCTCCACTTTTACGTCACAAGCCCCGCCCATTGGGACACCTTCCCCACCTTTATATGCCTACGTGGGGATAGTATTTTTCTCACCTGAGAATAAATAAGATTTAATCTGTTATTATTAGGATCCGTTTTTATCAAAGGAGACTGCATAATTATTATTACATTTTCTTTTAATCCCATCTACAGATTGTGATCTAATTTATTTATGCATCGGGGGTTGTATTCTAATAAGGGGGCCGTAGCCTTGTAAGACGGGAATATGTTCGGGGGCTTCTTAATATGTGTTTATTATTATTAAACAGTTATGCAACTCCATTATGAATGGAAAGTAGCAATCAGTCGTCGACATGGCGTTAATTAATGTGTTGACAAGTATTTTAAAAATTTGCCGCTGCAACAAAACATTAAGGTCTAAATTAAATATTAGATGAAATAATAATAATCATTTCTACCCTGATGTAATAGCAACAAAACATTAAGGTCTAAATTAAATATTAGATGAAATAATAATAATCATTTCTACCCTGATGTAATAGCCCTTTTTATATGTTCACTTGGTGATTGTATTTTGGTCTATTTTGTAAAGCTAATAAACAACTGGATTATTTTTTGATATTAAAGAAGCTAATCAAGATAAAGATAACATACACAGTTATTTTTTAAATACGCTGTTGTTGTTTTGTTTATTTGAGCGTTATTGGATATATATATATATATATATATATATATATATATATATATATATATATATATATATAATGATAATAAAACAGTTAACGGGTATTGCGTAATCAGTTAATTAACTTGTTATTATACAAAAGTGAATGTACGATTTCGTAATTGGACGTAAATAATAATAATAAACTCCGTACATATTTTACGTACATGTTTATATCGGGGCTTTAGCTATCACAGGTTAGATTAGTTAGAGCGATGCAATGTAATTGCGAAGCTGTTATAATTAAATTAAATTACTAACTAATTTAGAATAAAATGTCTATCAAACTCTTCGTGTAAACGTTCAACAGCCAAAACCAAATATATATTTGTGCAAACAGGTTATTTAATATTGTGATGTATGCAGCGAATTGCCTGTGTCCTCTTCTTTAAGCTAGTTTTCGCCTCTATATTTTATAATCAGGTTAAGCATGCATTCTGACTGCTTATTAGAGTAAAATTTTTAAATTTTCGGGGTTTACCGATAATGGGGTTGACATACCATTACATAAGTCTATTTTACTTACAAGCTCTGCCTTAGTAGAAATACCCCCTGTCAAAAAGGAACTTAGATTTATAAACAGGCCCCTAGGGAAGATATTAGAGCGCGGTTACAGAAACAAATAGCGTACACATAAACGCGTATACCTAAACCTGTAGTGAGAAATTTACTCGAAACAGGTACATTGTGGGCAACATTTTTTGTTGAGTTATGACAGGCGGGGTCTTTGCGTTATGAGAAATTTAAGTAAATATAATTACTGGTATAATTATATACTGACGGTTATCGATGTATTTAGCAAGATGTCATGGACACGAGTTCTGAAGATGAAAAACTACATGCTCTATAGTCGACGTATTTTCGGTTATTTTTCAAAGATGCGAAAAGATACCTCAAAGTACACAGACGGATAAGGTCAAGGACTTTATTGCGAAGTGTCCAGCAACTCTTTAACAAACATCAAATCTAATCATATAGGCAAAATTTAGCGATGCGATGCTTTCATATAGGTAAGAATCGCACTAACGGGGTTACAGTTAATGAGAAAGTCAATAACCTTTACATATTATCTCTCTCAAGGCTTTATTTGCGGTAAAACCTACGATGCATCGTTAGGTAACTGACCCAGGAAAACATTATCTGATGATTTTCGCTGTATGCTCACAGGCACTTTTACTTTGGTCCTTGTAACAGAGTATTTTGCTGCAGTTGTGGGATTGATTCGCATACGTCTCACCAGTAAACTAGCGTCCATAATCCGCGGCTTTTAATTTGAACCGTGCGCCGCCATTAGACTAAAGGAATCTCTTGATCGTACAAATTTAACCTTTAACTCAACACCATTTATGAGAAACTTTTTCTGATTAAGTAAATCCTAGTGCACGTGACCAATCATCTCAATCCGTTTGCTGGTCGCTGCAAGTATTTGACGTTTCGAGAAACCGTTATTTGCATGTGTCATATAGGTAAAATTTCGCAACGAGAGGCTTTCGACGAAGGCTGTTTCGTCGATTTTCACTACAATCCTCCCCGAACATAACCGAGATTGTAAGACAGGTATAGGGCGTCGCAACTAGTTCTCGGGTCTTCGCTCCTTGTCGTGATCGCAACTTGTTCGTGGGCCTTTGTGTATTGTCGCGGTACCCTTGGCGGAAAATTTGAATTTGTATTATAATAAGGGGCCTAATGCTAACTTGTAAGACAGGTGTAGGATTGCACAACTTGCTCTCGGGGCGTTGCCTTGTCGAGGCCCCATTGGCGGAAAATTTGAATGTGTACTTAAGTCTCTGCAGGTTATGGCGGGAAATATGAATTTGTATTGTAATAAGAGGTATAATGCTAACTTGTAATACAGATGTAGGGCTTAGTAACTTACTCTCAGGCCCCACGTCCCTCGACCGAAAATTTGAATTTGTCTGCGGTGCCATCTATAAGGAAAATTTGAACTTGTATTATAATAAGGGGACCTAATGCTAACTTATAAGGCAGACATAGGGCTTCACAACTTGCTTTCGGGTCTTAGTTCCTGGTCCCTTGGCGGGAAATTTGAATTTGTATTTAAGTGTTTACATTCTGATTACTTATTGCGAGAAATTTGAACCTGTATTCTAATAAGAGGCCTATTGCTAACTGATAAGATAGACATAGGGCTTCGAAACTTGCTTTCGGGCCTTCAAACCCCTGCCTTGGCCTCCATGTCTGGCTGGAAATAGTATTCTTATAAGGGGCCCTAATGCTAACTTATAAAACAAATATAGGAACTTGTGTTAGGTCTGCGCCTTCCTGTCGTGGGCCCCTTGTTACGAAATTTGAATTTGTGTAGCCATCTAGTTGTCTATGGACTAATGAAAATTTTCTGTAATAAAGGTGGCACCACCTAGCGTTATATTTCTAGAGCTAATTAGGGTTTCGTTTGTGGCACCATCTAGTGATATATTTTTAACCTAGCGAATGTTTTCTGTAATAGAGACGGCGGCGCCTAGCGGTATATTTCTAGGACTAATTAGGGTTGTTTGTGGTGCCATCTAGTGGTGTGAAGACTAATGAATATTTTCTGTAATAGAGGTTGATCGTGTTCGTCATCCACGTCATCTTTTCCATCATCTTGAACGGTTATGTTGTAAAAGTTTATTAACAAGTCAGAAAAATCTCTATTTTCCGCTGATGTTGGCTCATAAACAGGAGAATACATTATAATAATGCTCACTCGATGACCGTTACACTTTAAAGGGCGAAACGCGCGAGAAACGAGAATACTGCTGGCCTTGGGTCTTGAGCGTGGGCGCACTCGTCCATGTTCGGCTAGAATCGGTTATCTTCGTTGAAGTTTGGCGTAGGGGTCGCCGAAAGAACATTCGCAGCCGTCTTAGGAGAAAACACCTCAGCCAAAAAAGGAGTTTAGATTTATAAACATGCCCCTATGGAAGATATTAGAGTGTGGTTAGGTCAATAGTCACGAAGATAACCGATTCTACCCGAACATGGACGAGTGCGCCCAAGCACAAGACCCAAGTTTCTCGCGCGTTTCGCTCTTTAAAGTGTAACCATCATCGAGTGATCATTATTATAATGTATTCTCCTATTTATGAACCAACATCAGCGGGCATTAGAGATTTCACTGACTTGTTAATAAACTATTACAACATAACCGTTCAAAATGATGATGGAAACGATGACGTGGATCTCACATCCAAGGTGATGGTGATAATTCACAGAAGAGGAAGAACAGCGATGAGGTAGAGGAGAAGGACGAGTCTCAAGACCATGTTGATGATAGCGACGCATCACGGTTCAAGTAGAAGAAAAAGACAGATAAATAATGTGATTAAATAAATGATGTATTGTTGTTTATAATGATAATAATATATTTTCAAACGCTAAGCTTTCCTTCAATTTTGATTAATAAACTTGTTTTTCCTAACAGTGTTTGAACCTGCACTAACAATGCTGCAGTTAATGCGAAAGGGTGGTTAGATGGGTAACTACAATAAGTGTGAGATTGGCCTTCTTTTGCACTCTGTAAGTTAAATCATACTGCTATGTTTTTAATTGAGAGCTGATTTTGTATGATTCAGTTAAATCAGTTTGGTATTTGTGAATTGTGGTTGGTTGGTTTTAGCAAAGTGTTAAGTTAGTCCAATCAGTATTTTTGAGCTGTAAGCTAGTTTTCGCCGGCTGTACGTTATGATTTGATTGATTGAGATTGATTTGGTTTATTGATTGAGATTGATCTGATTGTTTGATTTGATCGAACGTGATTTGTTTGGGATTGATCTGTTTAATTGATTTCATTAATTTGATTCGATTAATTGATTTGTACGTTTGAGAAAGAGACCAACACGATCAACCTCTATTACAGAAAACATTCATTAGTATTTACACCACTAGATGGCACCACAAACAACCCTAATTAGGCCTAGAAATATACCGCTAGGCGCCGCCGTCTCTATTACAGAAAACATTCGCTAGTTTAAAAATATATCACTAGATGGTACCACAAACGAAACCCTAATTAGCTCTAGAAATATAACGCTAGGTAGTGCCACCTTTACTACAGAAAATATGCATTAGTCCGTACACAAATAGATGGCTTCACAAATTCAAATTTCGCAACAAGGGTGCCACGGCAGGAGGGCGCAGGCCTAACACAAGTTCCTATATTTGTCTTATAAGTTAGCATTAGGGTCCCTTATAAGAATACGATTTCCAGCCAGACATGGAGGCCAAGGCAGGGGCGTGAAGGCACGAAAGCAGGTAGCCCTATGTCTGTCATATCAGTTAGCAATAGGCCTTTTATTAGAATACAATACAAATTTCTCGCTATTTCCGGCATTCGTTCTAATAGTGATGGAATTGATAATATACGTACTAATACATACATTTACAATTTTTGTATTCAAAATTCTGTTCCCATCTATTTGGAAAAAAAGCTATTGTTCTATTCCTAAAAAAAGAGTTCATTGTCTTCATTAAACGATTTAAGACCTAGAAGTGTACTTCAAACAGTATTAAACATCCTTAAAAATATCACAAGTCAGTGAATTAAACCACACCTTCATACATACAATATTCTTCCCCATAACCAATCTAGCTATCGTTGTGGATTTAGCTCCACTTCTGTTCTAACATTGATTACAGACGATATTATAAATGCCTGGGATAATAATAAACTTACAGCATTAGTTTCATTAGATTTTACAAACACATTTTCGCATAGCATTTGCTATTACTGGTAATATTAAAACACATTGGTTTTAGTGATAGTTACTGCTTGTTTAATGCTAAAGAATTACTTATTGTGAGATTTCAAGCTGTGCGCTATGATGGTAATCTATCAACGTTTAGGGAAACAATTGCTGGTGTCCTTCACGACTCCATTTTGGGAGTTCTTCTATTTTCAATATACATTTAGAAATTTAGTGAAAAAGTTATTCACTGGTCATCTCATTTTTATGCTGATGACACACAGTCCTACCTGTCACTTAATTCCTACGAACTTCAAACCTCTATTAGTAAATTACATTCAGACATTGACACTTTATGTGATTTATCTTTAGCCATGGACTTACAATGAATCCAACCAAGACATCCTTAATTATTTTTGTTCCTAAGTTGGGAAATTATTCTTTTAATAATATACACATAACAGTAATGGGAAACTATAATAAGGCCTGTGGATGAAGTCAAACCTGGGATTAATTACTACATACATTAACAAATGTATTAGTTTAGCATATATGAACTTAAAGCTCTTATACCCATATAGACACATACTCAACCGTGAAACCAAACAAATGCTCTGTGATTGTTTAGTTTTTTCTAAATTTGGCTATTGCGATACAGTTTATTGGCCTAAAATAATTAAAAAATGTCAAAATTCTTGCTTCATATATGGTATTAGACGATCTAACAAAGTTTCCCATAAACTGTCACATTAAATGGCTAAACATGGAAAACAGAAGCCTTCTACATACCGTGTGGTTCTTTAATAAAATCATTTTATTCTAAACACCAAATTTATTTAAAAAAATTAGATTTCGAACAAGTGTGCATAATTTAAATGTAAAATTTAAAGGCTTTATTACTCCACCTGTACACAACTCATCTTTTCATTTTATGCTACCAATCTGTTTAATTCAATTTTTCTTTTCAGAAAACAACAGGGTCATAGCTTTAAAAAAACTGTTATTTTGCTATTTATTTGGCAAACATTGATTTTTTTCCGATATATAATCTGAATCGTTAACAAAAATTAAATAAATTTTTTTAGCTTGCGACATGTGTTGCACCTATATTTACATATTTTTATTATCTCAAGAGTTAAATGGTAGAGCAGAAAATTGACAGAATTGTAAATGTTCCTGAACTTCCCCTTGCAATTTGAATTTCTACTTATACAATTTTGATTAAAGGCATTTATTAATGATAAATATAATAGCTGATCATCATCACGTACTATTCACCTCAACTGAATGTGTTTTTTTTTTAATTTCTTGTAGGCATACACACTGGTAAAGTGCGTAAATGGAAACAACAGATTGACAACCTAGCCACTAAAATTGCAAAATATGGTTACTTCTGTACGACAGTTTCTGATGAAATTGGATCTGCAGGTTGTATTGTAGCGTACCATGGATATGTGTATTCTCTGTTGAAATAAGGAACAATAATTTGAGTCAAAGAGTCTCCATCATGCATACTTCTCTCATAAAACACAAAATACTGCAGTCATACAACCATCATTTCTTG
Source organism: Vesta saturnalis (assembly GCA_036346205.1). Classification (NCBI taxonomy): domain Eukaryota; kingdom Metazoa; phylum Arthropoda; class Insecta; order Coleoptera; family Lampyridae; genus Vesta; species Vesta saturnalis. Next base: position 679,172 of record JARFJB010001479.1, on the reverse strand, counting down.
TGGATCAGTCATCCTGGCACGTTTTACTGAGGCACTCAAAGAATAAAAAAAATAGATATTCCAAAGACACTCCTCGTACTCAAAAAATCCTGTTTACCAAATTTCATTAGTTGATTAGTTTCTGATTCTGTCGGTAGCCACCACTTTTTTTCAGATAAAAAAATAGATTTTGCAAAAACACTCCGCTTGCAAAAGCCACTGAACACCAAATTTCATTAAAATAGGTGCACTCTTTTCCCAGTTTATCGATGATCCCTTCGTCCACTTTTTTTCAGATAAAAAAATTGATTGTTAACAACAGGAGTACAAACAAAACCCACCAAAGTTTCGCCACAATTGGATGAAAGGTTTAGGAATGTGTGAAGAGCAACCACTCATTTTAATTAAAAATTACCTAATTACATTAGATAATTATAGTGAATTCAACAATCGACTGAAAACTTGGCTACAACACAAAGCAATATATTCCTTAAACCAATTCGAGACCTAATTAACATATAATACTGCTTGACTTGATTCTTGTATGTAATAAACTTATGGAGTTAATACAGATTATTAATATCTAATACTGTAGGGACTTAAAACATTAAAAAGAAACCTACCTCTTTGTCAAAAATATATTTTGTTACAATATACCGCGGTGCTTCAAAGTCGCAAAGAAAATTTTTTACTTCAAAAGCCAGTAATAAGAATTCCTTTATGTTTAAAATATAGAGAATCATCTAGGGGTCAATTTAAATGTTCGAGACTGGACGGAATCACATTTTAAAGATGATAAATAAATAAATTTTTATTTCCCAAGAGCCAGCAAACTAGAACTTATCAAATTTAAATTAATTAAATTATTGATTATAATAGTAAGAAACTATGAATATTTGTATAAGAAACTATAAAATATAATAAAGGAGTTAAAAAATGTATCTATAAATGTAAGCTACAAAAAATTAAATAAAATGAATTCAAGGTAGGTTAGTATTTAAATGTGAAAAAATCTGTACGTTGGTGAAGTGGAGATATGAGTTAAACTTATTGGCGAATGGCTATCTTGATGTCTTCCAAGCTGTACGGAGTGATGTTCTTATTGACATATGATCTGAGATTTCTTGAAGTGGAAGGGTGGTATGTTTTTTATTTCTGATGGAAGACTATTGTATTGTTGTATGCGGAGGAAGCTGAATGAATTATGAGATTTGTTCTGTGTGGATCTTGGAAGTGTGAGGTTGGTGTATGTCTGGTTTCGTGATGGTAAGTTTGACTATTTCGAGTGGATGGATTGTTGTGTATTAACTGGCAGAGATGAATGAAAAATTCTGCACAAAGAGTTGGAATGCCTGAAGATTTGAAATATGGTTTGCAACTAGTTTGTAACTTCATCGCCAAAACTGTAAATGGAGATCTACATAAAATATCCAAAAAGAAAATCCGTGATCACTAGCACTAAGGAAAGGCAACTACAATACTGAAATTTTCGAAGAAAATTTGTTAAAAAATGAGGAAAAACTTTTACCTTTCATTCTAAAACTCTGAATCTTTCAGTGCATCCAAAAATCCCTAAATGTGAGAAGAAAGCAAATAGATAATGATACAAATTGAATCAATCCCAATCCTGGTACACAAACTGTTAAGACCAAACATATCTTAGAATAGGGATTTTAAATAGTACTTGTTTTATATGTGTGACATTCATATACAGTCAAATAAAACATTTTATTTTTATTCTCTGTACTTCAAAACAAAAGATAGTAAATTTAAGTTTACAAACTGTAAACTGTAGGAAACTTATTATATATTTTACATAAAAAATGAACATAATACTTAAATTCTCTTAGCCTAAAATATGATTAATCCGCATGTCCAGCTGCTTGTCGCAGCAATATGTAGATTTTTTCTTTAATCCAATCTTTGTTGTATGGTGCATATGTATTGGTAGATTTTTGGTACACTAAGCAGCTCAAATCAGAAAGCTAAAAGGTATCACATTGTCACTATAATAGAATCATCATGCCACATACCTGATCAACAAAGTCAAAAAGCTGTGAAATATCGTATGTTATAGTTGGAGTATTGGGATTACGCCGTTTTAAATGTTCTTCATATATTTTACAGACTCCCTCCATACATTCATTAACAGACTCATAATCGGAATATGTTCTAGTTTCAGGGTTTGACCCTGGTTGCACTAATAGTATAGTGTGAGCCTTAAATAATTATTGTTAATATAACATCATTATTTTAATTTATACTTGCCATTTTAATCGTTTACAAGCTTCAGGCAAACGCTAAAGAGTTAGGTTATATACCGATTACAACTTGTATAGCCAATCTAATAGAAAAAAATTTCCAGGAAATTTAATTGAGTGGTACATATACAGTGTGTATAATTATATATAACATGTACTCAGGGCCCGCTCTAGCCTTCATGTCACCCCGGACAAACAGACAATTTGCCGCCAGTTTTTTTTAAATAAAATAAAAATTATGTTAAAATCATTTATTTAAAAAAAATGTATGTAATACATTACATAATAAACATTTAAAAAGGGCAAAACTTAAAAGTACTGGTACATATAAGGTGCATTTTATTGCTATACTTATATTCTATTAAGAAAGTACAAAAAATATTGCATAACCAAACAGAGAAATTTTAGATTCTATAAAAATATAACTATAAAATAAAGTAACTTAAAAGAAATTTTTCTTTATAACTTTGATTTCCGCAAATGTTTTTATTACATCTTTTAAGTTAACTTGATCAGCAATTTCATGCTCAATCGCTAAAATGGCCAACCCATTAAGACGATTTTGCGTTGTAGTTGAACGTAAAAAATTCTTAATCAATTTTAATTTGGAAAAACTTCTTTCTCCAGTTGCAACAGTTATTGGTATACACAGCAATACTCTTAAGGAAACACTTAGGTTTGGGGCACAATTTAACGTTGTTATTAATTTTAGAACAGTGCTTGGACTTTCTTTTTCGCCTATAAGCCCAGATACTGCACACATTTCTTCTGCTAATTCTACCCCATTAATATCAACAGAATCACCGTGAGTTAAAATACTTTCTAGATCGTTGCAATGTTTTAAAAGATTTTCTTTAGACATGCTCTTTAAATCATATATATTATACAAAAATTGAAAATAATTACTATGGTGACTAAGTTGTTTAAATCTAGTATCTATTGCATTTAGTGCCTAGTCAATTGTAAAATAAAAAAAATCTACCTTATAATTTTCTTTAGGATTCTCGATCGGTTCATCTCGAGCTTCGTATGAGAAATTCCTTTTTTTTCTTCTTACGCGGTGTCGTGGTATTGTTAATTCAAAATTGGCTTCAACGTCAATTTCGTCAGCCAGTTCTCTCGCATCAACAATAGTTTCATTAAAAGATTTATTCGATCGAAGATCCTGAAAAAACTTTTTGCAATTTTGCAAAAGATCAAGTGCAGATGCTAGATCATAATCTTTTGTCTGCAACAATTTGCTTTATTGGATTAATACAGTTTAAAATTTTATACCAAAGAACTATTGAACACAAAAATTTAAATTGTTTAATACAACTTAATAAACCCGAGGCTTCGTCCCTTATTAAATTATCAATTTCTTCATTCTCATAAATGCTTAGCAGGCGTCGTATACGCCTCCGATATAAAATCTTAAAGGCTTTAAAGCCTCTATCCTACTCTCCCATCTAGTATGACTTAATGGTTTGAAAGTCAAACCCAGGACATGTTTTAGAAGAATTGCCCAGCGAAAAGTAGATGCTGAAAAAAATACATATATTTTTTGAATCATATTAAAGAAATTAGCGCCTTCCAAAGATGCTTTTACCATATCGTTAACTACTAGATTGAGAGAGTGACTACTACATGGAACGTTGAAACCTCGCGGATTTAGATTCTTAATCTCAGATTGCACTCCTGATTTATCCCCCCGCATATTAGACCCGTTGTCATATCCCTGTCCTCTTATATCCTGTAAATTTAAACTCAAATTATTAAGTTCTACAATTATAATTTCAAACATTTGCTTCCCTGTAGACCTTTCAACTGGAAGAAAACCCAAAAAGCTTTCCTTAATTTTAATTTCAACCTCATCCTGATTGGAATCAGTTTTATTGATTGAAACATACCTGATTACAAGAGTCATTTGCTCCACCTTAGAAATATCAGGAGTGCAATCTAAAATTATCGAATAATATTTGTCTTTTTTTATTTCATTAATAATATAAGATTTCACACTTTGATGCAACAGGTCTATTATCTCGTTTTGAATATTTTTCCCAAGATAGTGAGCTTTCGTTTCTTCTTTTTTAAGCACCCTACGTACGTGTTCTTCCACGACAGGATCAAATTCAGATAGCAGCTCAACTATTTTTAAGAAGTTACCGTTATTATGCTCAAACAGCTTGTCGCTTGTACCTTGGAAAGCCAGACAACTTTTACCAAGCATTTTAGTGATTGCTACGATTCTTAAAAGCACTTCTTGCCAATGGTTTATTTCAGCGTTAACAAGTCTTTGGGAATCCGCATCTATAGTTTTACAACACTTTAATCTTAGGTTCAGTTCTAGAAAAGATTTTTGGGACTGAATATGATTTTTAGAAATTTTGTGGTCTTTTAGAGTTTGATTCAGATGCTTCCAACTTTTAAACCCCTCCTTTGAAAGGTAACTAAGTACACGGCCAAAAATTTTGCAGCAAAAGCAATATACGCAATTGTTTGAGACAGAGTACACTCGCCAGTCTCTAAAATTTGCTCTCCATTACTTAAAATTCTTTTATAATAATTAGGGCTAAATTTTCTACGTCTCATCGTATGGAAATCTATAATTGTACAATGGTTTAGGTGGACCTTGCCTTACCAAAAAGATTCTTTCGGCGTCTGGTAGTATCATTGGCCAGAGTGCTGGATCTGTACTTAAAAGTTGTTGAGCACTTTCTGTAGGTGCCACGTTGGTATCAATAGTGCTCTCATTTGGCGACGGAGGGCTGCCACAGTCAGTTGCAAGTATTAGTTCAGGTATATCGTTCATTTGTTGATCCTCATGTTTCTCAGGTGAGTCTCTGTTGTCACTGTTGTCAGTGTATTTCAATGCTGTGATATAGAACATGTTGAGTCGTCATTTGTTTTGGTACTGCTCGGCGTACTCTGTAAATAATTTAGTAAAGTGCCAGCTTGTCTTAGCCTTTGCATTTCCTTTTCCACCCTTCGTTTTTTATATTCGCAACCAGATAGTTTTTTGCGACCCTCGGACGTTCTGGAATATACACAAAATATCTGAAATAAAACAAAGCAAATTATAAGGAAATTGTGTTACAATAGGCTTAGTTAAATTAAACAAGTACTGCACTTTTTTATGCTCATTTAAGATCTAGGGGAACGATTCAGCAGTTTTGTATGTTTTTTATATTTATAAATTATGTAATAGTCGTAAAATAGTAACGAACCTACCACACCTGATACCTTTCAAATTTGAAAAAGTATAAGCACTTGTATTTTACACAATTTTGCTTCAAAATCTAAAATGGTATAAAATAGGGCAATTTTTCTTGCCCAATTTAGTCAGATCATGCATAGATTTATTCTAGAATGCTCAATGTTTACATAAATATTTTATTTTAATTTTATAAAATACCTAACAAATTTTAGCTATTTTTAAGAAAATTTTATTTATAAAACTAGGTAAAAATATTCGTAGCTTTACTTAAAAGGGATCGCATCCAGTAGTTGATAATAAAAAAAAGAATCAGGGTCTATTGGTCAGTAAAAGGCTAGAATTATAAAAAAAAAAAATCAAGCTTTAGGGTATTCCGTATATTTCATAACCTTTTTTAAGGTATTTGAAAAAGCTCCTTCGCAGATGAAAATTAAATTTCAAAGACGATTTTTTAACGAAACATAAACAAATTTCAGTCCTTTTAAAATTATCAAAACTAGTCTTTTAACTTTTTAATTAATTTATCTGTTTTGTTCAAAAATCGTTTTCATCTGAGAAGGAGCTTCTTCAAATACAGTGGCCGGCGTGTAAGAAGACGAGAGCCGGCGCATCGCGAAGAACTACGGCGGTTGCCGATTATAATAAAAATACTAAGCAGTGGCGTATCATATTTGTATGTTTAATTATATGTATATTGGAAGAATGCGTATGAAGATGAATAGTTCCAATATTTCCATTGGTGACGCGTTTTTTTTAACATTTGGTTTTTCATGTTTGCATAATAGGCATCTATCCCTGAAAGTATGTAGGCATCTCTCCCATTTGTCTAATAAGTAATTTTGAGTGTATTTTTAATATACACTAATAAAAATGAAATAATGAAAGCATTAGGTACCCATTAGAAAATTGTCTTAAAGACGATTAGAGGGGAAAAACATACTTATCTAAATAATAAATTTATAAGCAGTTAACATAATGACAGTAATTAGAGGTTTGATATATAAATATCCGGATTCATGGTACATATGCATATCAGTTTTTGAAAATTGATTATACGGTGTCATCATTTACTGATTTGTAATCGGTTTAAAAAAAATATCTAAGTCTGGACAAATCTTAAATGGTCAAACGCGAGAAATAGCGCATAACGTGTTTCAATACTTTTTATCACAAAAAGAAGAAACCGAAACCTTACGGAGCATCAAGGAAAAAACTTCAAATGCAACAAATGTATCAGTCACAACAATAGAACGAATCATAAAGGAAGCCAAGGAATCGTCCGCAAAAAATAATGGTACAATTATACTGAGATTTCCGGAGAAGAAGCGCCAAAAAAAACATCCAGTTAAGGATGTTGCGGAATATGATCGTAACATAATAATACACATCATTTATAACTTCCATAAAACAGAAGAGAGTCGTGTGTGCGTTAAATCCTTACGACGAAAGCGAAGTAGCACAGAAAAACGTTACATTTAGGTTAAATGATGTCATGGAATTGGCCAACAGAGCATTTGAAACGACAACTACAGAAGATTGGAAAAGCCGATGTAATAAAGTAATTAATATAGAAGACAAATATCTTGAAAGTGAACAAATTTTGGATATAGAAACTGAGAAGTTAGTTATAAATATGGGTGAAGATAGTGACAGTGATTATCAGTTTAGTGATTCGAGTGACAGTGAAAATGAAACATTTTAGACAATATTATTTTAGTAATAGGTATCAATTATGTGTAATGTAATAACATATTGATTTTATTAATTTAATTATAGTATTACTTCCAGTATAGCTTTTAATTATAATAAATTGCGTATTTACATAAAATATGGTTCTTTGAATTGCTTTTAATATACCATTAAAATATACATTATGCACCATGTGACGCCTCTGAGGTAAACGAACGCGGGAATTTGAACATCATAAAGTCGTCTTTCGCGCATAGGCGGGCTCGTCTTCTTACACGCCGGCCACTGTACCTACCTTGAAAAAGATTATGAAATTTAAATGAAAGTTTGTTTTTAACAAGCTTATATTAGCTTCACCTATATTTGTTTGCTTGTCTGTCTGTTTGTAACCGACTTCTTTGAACAAGCATGCGCGCGGTCGGCGATACATACGATACAAGATACGGCGCATTTGGGATCCAATGCCTATCCTCCAGACCGAGTAAATCCTTTCCAATTTTAGCTCCAAATAAACTGTCATGTTATTTTTGCAAGGAAAACCATTTCATTTTTGATTGTGACGAATTCAAGGCATTAGATATTTTAAGTAGAACAAGTCAATTATTTGAAGCTATGTAATAACTGTTTCGATCCTACCCATTCTACAGCTCAATGTAAATAAATATAGTTTAAAAACTAAAACACGCTTAATGATCAATCGAACTAAAAACGAAAATAATTCTTAATATAGGCAGAAAACATAAATAAAGGAAAAAGATTAGTATTATTGTGAAAAAAACGTGGGGTGCTTTGTGCCATATTTTTCATTCATCGAGCACCCCACGCTTTTTTTACAATAACACTAATCTTTTTCGTTCATTTATATTTTCTGCCTATATTAAGAATTATTTTTCGTTTTTTAGTTCGATTGATCATTAAAGCGTGTTTTTTAGTTTTTTTCAACTATATTTATTTTTTAATCATTTTTGCCTTTTACTGATCAAAATACCCTAATTTCGTAGATTTGCTAAGTTAACGGTTAACTTACCTTAAAAAATTACAAATCACACTGATTATTGAACCAGAACAGTATATACAATTGAGAGTTGCACTTGTTATCACCACCGGCGAATGAGCAAAAATAATGCTATGCTGTAATAAGACAACCCTTTTATAATTGAAGACACTAAACAAGTCATTTCTTGTCTATTCCTAATTCAGACAAGTTCATGCGGTAGCCTGCTTGCTGATTTATATGGTATATATGCGATGCGCGGTTATATTAGGTAGTGTATACAAATAACACCCGTGTTACTTATTTAATAATTATTATTGAATAATTAATTATTTTTTCGTAATTATACCTATTTTCTTTACAACTACAGTAGAATCCGGTTATAGCGAACCACAAGGGACTTGAAAAATAAGTTTGTTATATCCGAAGTTCGTAATAAACGACAAAAGAAAAAAGTTACATACATATTTTATTTTTACGATATATTAATAAATCACTATATTATACAATATTTACAGATTTATGAGTTAGTTTTTGTTAAAAAAAGTCTGTAATTTTCGATTGTTTATTATATTTCGTAGACCAAAACAGTTTATCCACACAATTTTCGATTTATATTTTTGAAACACCGAGGCTTGAGTGATTTGCTTTCGTTTTTCTGTCCCGGTTAAATTAGCGCACACAAAAACTGTTACCCGCTCTTTTGATAATTTGCCGCCTACACATTTTTCACCTTTAAATTTTAGTGTTTTATCTGGGTTCTTTAATTTAAAAAAATAGCCCGGTTCCGTCGCCATTATCACTAAAATTACCCTTGACATTAGGCCACTTATTGTTTAACTAGTCTGTTAATTGATTTATTTGATTGACAAGTTGATTAGGAAAAACCCTGCAAGGTCAGCGTGTACAGTATTGTTAAAATACATAATTACCCTTTAGGATTAAAGATTTAAACACCAATTAGGAAAGTATTTAGGCAGGCAGGTATTACAGAAACCTTATCTTTGCACATCAAATAATCTACGTATCTGTTATTTATTTTACTGGCAGAATACTTGCTTACTTTTGTGTAAAATTTAACGGACGGAAACAATTTTTCCGAACGTTATATCTGAAAGTTCGTTGTTTACGGGTTTATTATAACAAACAATATTTATAAGGGATCTTATGGATAGTGTGACGGGACTTTTAAAACTAGTACGTTACACCCGGAAAGTCGTTATAAACGGGTTCGCTATAAGCAGCTTTGACTGTATATAGATGAAAAACAAGTATTTTAACTTTCTTGTAAAAACAGTGATAAGAAATGTTTTTACAAATGAAAGGCGGCATGCTATTATTATTAATTTTAATATTTTCTCACATTCTGAGAGTAAAAATGTCGCCCCTAAGATTTGCCGCCCCGGACAAATGTCCGGGTTGTCCGGTCTTGGAGCGGGCCCTGACGTACTACTATTATATACAGCGTATTTCTGTTAAAGGGGTCACTACCGGGAAAAATGAAAAAAAATTCAATTTTTTTTAATTGTCTATTCGAATTCTAGACTCAATCCTATACATAGAAAGTATTTTTCCGATCAGTAGAAGTGAGGAAGTCGAGATCATGGAAAATTCATGCCAGCGCGGCTATGCTCCTGCAGTTTGACTGCATGCATCAACCACCTACACTCACTTCCCTGTACTTTCATTTATATATAGCTAGGAAATCGAGGTCCAATAGCATGGCCGCCGCCATCTCCAGATTTAAGTCTCTGGACTTTTTCTTGTCGGGTGCAATTAAAGACAAAGTGTACCGAGTAAAAAATAAGCCATCGAATGAGTCCATAACCACCTATAGTTGCCGTTTAAAAAAATGCATGTTTGGGTTGTAGCTCGAAAAATAATTACTAAAAACATTTTTTATTCGCATTTTTCCATTTTACGTAAAAATAGCTATCAAAAGTCTCTCTTGTAACTTTTTCGTATTTTGAATATTAAAAAAGATAAAGTCGATTGAAAATTTGGGCGATTTTTAGTTATTTTTAGATATCTTAGAAAGTTGGCAACAATGTTGAATTTTTTTATCTGTATTTGAATTATCATGTAATTCTGCCCAACTTTGCTACTTTAACCGATTCTGTATCTCTTATAACAAAGATAGCCATAGAACGTGGGTAAATTCTAGACACTCGGTATATATATATATATATATATATATATATATATATATATATATATATATATATATACTTCTAAAATAAAAACGTTCTTTATTACGTCATGACTAGTTATTACTTATTACATAATTTACAATTTGTAGATATTTGTTGTCAATACACTCCTATTTCATGGAAAAGATTGTCCCCCTCTTCAGCTTTCAAATTTTCTCGCGCTCTACTAATTTTCTGTCTTCCTTCTTTTGTAACTGCTAGGGCGTCAAAATTTTTTGTTAAAAGAAAAAGTAGTTGTTCATAGATGTTTTAGTTTTTTGGCGCTCCTGTAAATTTACTTTTTACACATTTCGGTACACTTTTCCCGACAACCGAAACGGGTATCAACACAATTTTTTTTTTGTTTTTAAGGTGACAATATTGACTATCAATATGACAGAGGAAATTTTAATAAGATAAAGGAAGGGTTTTTTAGAAATTCAAAACGATTGAAAAAAATGAAAGTTTTTTCTCCAATTGATAGTTTTCGAACAAATAAAAAAAATTTAAATTCCTCTGTTATAAATGTTTATTGTGTTGGTAAGAAGAACAACTGTGCAAAATCTCATCAAAATCGGCCTAGTAGTTTCCGAGAAAAGTGTTCTTAAAAATGGAAAAAGACCTCGGTAGTGACCCCCTTAACACTGAACTGAACTACACTTTAGAAAATTCCTATGTTTACAAAGTTGACAATAAAATGATATGTATGTTTGGTTGCATAAATTTAGGCGTCCCTTGTATTGACCTGTTTCATCTAAACTGAAAATAGGAATTGTCTAGACAAGTGTAAAGCGTATATTCAGTGTTACATTAACAATGGTACTACTTTAGTGAATTACATTTAACACTGAACATACGCTTTAAACTTGTACAGAAAATCCCTATGTTCAGTTTGAAATTAAATAAGTCAATACGTGGAACTCATGCACATTATTTGATTGTGGACTCTGTCAACGTTAAAGAATTATTTGTCCATTACTATCATTCATAACAAATACATTTGTGATGACATTGACGTGTTTTTATACGGGGCTCAGTTAGAAAATAAACTACGATTTTGCATTTTATATCTGTCAAGTTTTCCTTATACAACACAATAAATCTTGCTAAAAGTAGTGTTGCTGTATCAATGATGGATGAACTTAAATACAAATATTAATTTATGTGATCTTCCAAGTGACACCCCTTCACATTGCAGACAAAAACCAAGGCGAGGATAAAATGATTGAATTGAATTCCTACGAAAATTGGGATTCAAATTACCACATCTATCCGTCTTCTGTATTTGAGCTCTTTCTACATTTCTTGTTGCAAAATTGTTGAAAAGAACCCACAGATCACGTAACCGGACTGGACCAACTATAGGTTCTTACTTTACTATCCAAAGATAAGGAAATAATGCATTTAAGAAAAGAAGGGCGATATCAACTATTATCAGATGTTATTTGTGATGAAATTTCATGATGGTAAAAATTGTAATTCTGATATTTAATGACGAAAAATCGACAGACCAAAGTAGAATTAATTATCCCAGTCCTGGGAGTAACTCACTCAAATGATTGATTGCATGTGACAAATATTTAAAGAGAAGGAAGTTTCGTAAAAAAAAATAATTTTTAATGGTTTTAATATTTAAATTATTTTAGTACTCTAACTTTGAATTGTAAAATTTGTGAGAATATTTTGGCAATACATCGTATAAATAGCATAGGTAATTCTGATCGTGTAAATAAGTATTTGTACACGGGAAAATTTTTTGTTAGTATATTCTATGAAACGCTACTGGAAATTATTTTTAATTTTGTACCATTGTCGCCAGGGGGCGTTTTACTGATTTCAAATTGAAATTCCCATTTTTTGAAACCCTAAAAAGGAAAGGTCACGTATTTCATTCCCTCTCCAAGGCGGAGGGCGGGTTGTTAGAGCTTTTCAAGCTCTTTCAGCCACAATCATGAATTCCCAGCATACATACATTACGTATACCTTTCGGAGCTGATCCTATGAGTATCTGCTAAACCAAACTTACTATAATTTTGAAAATTTGGTGACAGGGTAATGATGTTAGGGCTAACTCATTTAAAATATTTTCACGTTCGTACCACTTCCGGTTATACCGGAAGTCGGTACTTAGTTGCTTATTGTATATTAATACATTTTTGGATTCTATGTCGAATTTTAAGGTAAGTTTGTTAAATAAACTAGATACGAAATTTCAGTCGTTTTAAAAAAAACAAATTCTTTTTATAAATTGACAGATACGGTCTTAGTAATAACTCGTTAATTGTTCTGTTCCTGTCAAATAATTTGAATAAAATTTTGAGGTGTTGTAGGCAAAGGTTTATTGCAACAGTCTGCAAAAAATGACATTTGTGTTTTTCATAAAAATAAAATTATGAATGTCTAAACTTGACTATCAAAAAATGCAAGTTACTCAAAAAAATCAAATGGAAACCCCTATTTTTTATTACCCAGATCGATTTAACGTCAAAAATTAAGGTAAGTTTGTTTAAAACTTTATTTGCCTAAACGTAGCAGTTTCATACTTATTATCAAAAGAGTCCCAATTTTAAAATTTGTGATAAAAATGAGATACATACTTAAATCTACTATTCCTTGTTCGTGGTCACCATGGAAACCAAATAAATGAGAATTGAAATAAAAAAAAATATTTGAAAAAGTTACTGCAAAAAATTTGATCACGAGCAAGAAATACTAAATAAGCGACTTTATCGTGTAATTATGCGCTGATAAGTATGTATTACGTCCGCAGTAAAAAGTAGTTTTTTTCGATTTACTCATAAAGTATTAAATTTTGACACTTATGTTGTATATCGAAGTTGAAAAAAATGACAGAAAATTTCTATTTGGCAAAAATGACTTTTGAATCACAAAATTATCAATTTTTATAATTTTTTGCAGTAACTTTTTCAAATATTTTTCTTTATTTCAATGCTCATTTATTTGGTTTCCATGGTGACCACGAACAAGGAATACTAGATTTAAGTATGTAGCTCATTTTTATCACAAATTTTAAAATTAGGACTTTTTTGATAATAATTATGAAACTGTTACATTTAGGCAAATAAAGTGTTAAACAAACTTACCTTAATTTTTGACGTTAAATCGATCTGAGTAATAAAAAATAGGGGTTTCCATTGGATTTTTTTGAATAACTTGCATTTCTTGATAGTCAAGTTTAGACATTCATAATTTTATTTTTATGAAAAATACAAATGTCATTTTTTGCAGACTGTTGCAATAAACCTTTGCCTACAACACCTCAAAGTTTTATTCAAATTGTTTGACAGGAACAGAACAATTAACGAGTTATTACTAAGACCGCATCTGTCAATTTTTTTAGAAAAATGGTTTTTTTTAAAACGACTGAAATTTGGCATCTAGTTTATTTAACAAACTTACCTTAAAATTCGACATAGAATACAAAAATGTATTAATATACGGGGTGTTCCCATTTAAAATAAGCGATTAAGTACCGACTTCCGCTATAACCGGAAGTGGCACGAACGTGAAAATATTTTAGATGAGTTAGCCCTAACATCATTACCCTGTCACCAAATTTTCAAAATTATAGTAAGTTTGGTTTAGCAGCTACTCATAGGATCAGCTCCCAAAGGCGGACCCTGTATATGTATAGTGGGATTAAGGATGCGCGTGGTCAGGATATGATCGTAAGAGGGAAAATACTACCCTAATATTCGTCTAAGTAGCCGCACATGGTGTGCGTATACGCAGTGTCCATGTCTCTACATATGTATGAGGAAAATCCCCTGAAAAAACCTAATTCAAGGTAGACGGTAACGGGAATCGAACCCATTACCTCCTGAATGCTAAGCAGGTCGTGTCACCACTACTCTACCAGCTCGGTAACTTTTTGGGCAATTTTCCTGAGTAATATATTTAAAAAAATGTATCCATTGTAAACTAGTGATCAATATGTAAAACTTTGTTTAATGAATTTTGACGATTGCTGTCAAAATAAAGGAAGGGGGAACCATGTAACGTATTACTGGAAAAAATCGTATAACTTCGAAACAGGTTGCTTGAAATTGTCAAGCTTGGTCTCGATATTAAGAGAATATTTGATATTACTAAACAAATCCAAAACTACAACAATTTCTTCTCTCCATCTACCAATAGAGGGCGCAACTTGTCGAAGGAACAAAAATCCGTCGAATTTTCGAGAAAAAATTCAAATGGCACCAAATGTTTTTCTCACTGCTAGTGAAAGGAAAATTAATAAGAGAGTGTTAAAAAAAATTATGTCAATAGCTCTTATAGAATCAAAGATATAGTCAAAAATGTGGTAATATAACGGCAATTTGAGATATAAACAAATCGTACGCTTAAAATTAATAAGTAGGTTATGAAAAGAAAAATGTATGATTTTTCGCCATTATGATTATAATTAGATAACAAAGTGACATTAAGTGTATTTCGGTTGTTGTATTATAAGCAAAACTACCAATTTCCATTTGATATGCCTTGCCGCATGTTTTGAATGCATGCAAAATACAACATCACGAATTTAATTTATCAACAAACGGAGATACGAGCGTCGCGTCTTTGTTCAATTATCATAACGTTTACGTGCTATCGGTAACACGTAGCACGTAGGTATAGTAGAGGAACTCGAAGTTGTACCGAGAGAAACTCTATAAATGTCTTGGCATATATTGAAACTAATCCGTATTTAATTATTAGGATAATATCACAAATTTAAGGTTATTGCATGGAAGCGTTCAAAATATTAAAAAAAAGCACAAGTAAGTAGGTTTCTTAAAAATATTATTTGTAAAATTTCTAAATTAGATTTCCAGACATGATAAGAAATGTTTAATATTATTTTTGCACTTTGTGGATTAAAAGTACTATTTGGTTCCCCCATCTCGGGGACTGAAGTGTTACTTTTAATCTCTAGGGATTAAAAAATAATTTAATCCTCCGAGGATTAAAAAATAAATAATTCACTCTACTAAATAAAAATCAGCAATTAACATTTAAGATAACAACTACTTTTGATTAACATTTACGGATATATTTACATTTGTACAGTTACTAAAGTTAAAAAATTCACCAAAATCGTTGTCCTTAGAATTAAGAACATTATTGAATGATGTTGAAACGATAGATGTATTGATAGTATTTATTTGGTTTTCTGAATCAATTTTTTTGTCATTTTCATACCCAAAAATTTTTTCTGCTATCATTTTTTTGTTATTTATAGAGCTTTCAACATATCCCTCAGCCATTGAAGACCACTTCCAATCTCCGTGTCTTTTGAGAATGTCGACATTTGCCCCAGAATGCGTCGAAAACAATGACCGGTGTATAAAGAGGGTTCAGGAAGCTTCAAAAAAGTTGCAATTCTTTTGGGTTGTTTTCCAAAGGTATTTTTTCCAATGGGTTAAGTTGAACATCTCCGGTCTTTATATTGGACACAAAATCGTGAATGGTTTGTGTCAGATTTTCTTAAAGCAATGCAATTTCTGCATAGTTTTATAAAATCGACTGGGTTATGCACTGAATTCAGAACAACGAATACTCGGTCTATATTGTTATTTGTATTTTTTATACAAACTAAGATAGAGTAACCCAAATCTGTGATATTGTGAATTCAATGTCAATTCGTTTCCTCTACACGCTCCTGCTACACCCATGATCAGTGCAACCTAAAAATTGAACACTGTGTCAAAATATCTATCAAAAAATTTATAGACGTTATATTACTCACCTTAGTCATTAAAAAATCGTCGCCTGGAGCTTAAATTAGGAATTGATCGACTTGTTCATCAGTAAGAACTTTTGACTTCTTTGGCTTATAGCCGTCATTTTTTCTTTTCAGAAAAGCTTTTAATTTCGGATATTGGGATATGTCAATATTACTTTTCACCATGGAATACATTTCACCATGGAATAATTCGCCCACAAGGTGGAAGCACGTACAGTTTTGCATTTTCATTGGTGTGATTTTGTATCTTCTTTTGACGGCACCATGTTATAAAAAAATTCATACGATTTTTCATACTCTTTTCTGGATTTTGAGGCCAATAGTTGGTTCGCAGCCTCTTCAGCCGCTGCTTCAATATCAAACTCATCCATTTTCGCAACTACGCGTCGTCAACAGACTAAGTTTTCACAATGGCGAATGTTGTTTATTATTTATTTACTCGTTGTTGTGGCATTGAAACATCTGGGATTTTAAAAATAATTCATAAATTTCATTAGCCTTGAATAGTGTAGCTTCTTTGTCAAAGTGACTTTTCTAATAATTTAAATTTATCATTGATGTCATTTTCAGAGGCAACAAATTAAAGAATGCCGGGGCTCAGTTCGCCGGAGGCACTGGATGCGTGGGTGTGTCTATTATTAAAGGATCGAGACAGACAGAGTTCGCTACTCAACTGCAGCTATTTAAACGACCGTTTTGCTTAAAACGGATCGTGCGTAGCGGGAATAAAAGTTTAAAGTAATTTTGGGCGCCAGGAATCGCCCCCCAACGGCAGCCCGCACCGTTACCCCGACTCTTGAATACACGGAGGTGCAGTAGATGAGTAAGGAACTATAAGAAAAAGGGAGGAAGAAAACAACACCAAACAAAACAACTACAGTAGTGTAGTAAATGTAAATTTAATAGTAATCTTTGATTACTTTTCCAAAACTGTGCCGCACTTATTCTCACAAAATAAAAAAAAAATAGATTAACATTTCAATTTTATAAATGCTACTAAGAGCCGAAATAATATTATTACGATTCAAAATAACCCCAAAGTTGAACCAAATACCAAATAAATAAAAACCAATGTTTATAGTACTTTAGCCAGTTGCTGGGTGACTATACGAAACCCAAAACCAATTAATCCTAGACTAAAGTTTAAATAATTAACTGGAAACGTTTCCTTTGCTTAATGAAAAACCTTTCATTGTGTGCACTGAAAGAAAACATACATTCTCGCTACCACAAGCGTTTTAGATAACCCACCAAAAAAAAAAAAAAAATGAAACAGAATAGTGACTAACATTTGCTGCAGCTTACACAAATAGTATAATTAATCCCTGAAATTATCATATAGATAAGTAATTCTTATTGAAGTTTACAGAAAACACATTATTATTTAATTAATTAACCGCCCATTTAAATCGGTGACAACAAAGGAAAGAGGAGCGATTCGGTTAGCCCGCGTTATTTATTTCTGAGAAAACAAATTCATTAACCAAATATTTAGAAAGAAAAGGAGCCGGAAATAAATAATTGAATCACTAAATCTTCCTCGCAACCTAATTTTGATTAAAAAAACCTTTTATGAGAAAAGAAATATTCAATTTCATACAGTAAAAGTAATAATGTCTAGACATGTAATTTAACGTCAATGATACCATGTTGCCACTTCTATTTTCCTAAATTTATACGGTCGTTAACCCTAACAGAATTCTATACAAGTAGTAAACAAAATAATACAGATAAACTCTCTGACCTTATTGGATGGCGAGAGTTCTTACCCTAATGATGGGGTCGCAACCAAATCAGGTGCAGCACTCCCCGTATGGTATTTCCAATGGTTTGTTCTAGAGTAGCCAATCCAACTTCCCATTTAAGTTACCGTAATGTCAGACGTGAAAGATAGTAGGTTCGTAAGAAGAATAATTTTTCCTTCTAACTCCTCAAATCGATTGATAATCGCACTAAGTTGTAAAGCGTGCGATAAATGTGAAAACGAGTCTGCTAGGTTCGAATCTAAAGCTTTATACTTGTAGATTGTCTGGGTTCCGTTCCCCCTTATTGGACACGATTAAATTTTATTTAAAATCCGCAAAGCTTGCGATCAATAGGAATAAACAAATTGGTAGGAATTCCTATTGTTTTGAAATCTTTTACTAGTATCCGAAACAATTCCGTTTATTAGAGAAAGTGTAAAAGATATCACAGAATTTTCATAGCGTCTCCAATATGGGAAAGTGAACATTTTTTTTATCAAAATCGAATTTGTGATCTATTAGATGTATATTCAATAAAAGATTTTCCCATTGGCTATTTGATACATTAACAATCGCCCTCTTACGAGACTTTCGTGAACCAACCTAAAGTATTGATGTTTACAACCATTGCATAGTACAGAGTTTGGCTAGATGCCGACCGATGTCATAGCTATTTACTTTTGGCAAAAAGTATTAACATTAACCGGATTTTTATTAAATTACACAACTGAAGACATGTAAATTACTGCAATGTTTTTCAACACTGAGTGTACGAATTGTGCGTTTAGTACATATCGATAAAAAGTTAAAATAGATAATTGTATAGCAATTAACAGGGTTATGCACAAAATGAATTATTGGAGGTTATAAACACCCCCCAGCGAGCCTGAGACCCTCAGTAATAACCCAACCCAAAATCAGCCAGAAAACTCAACCCAAATTAAGAAGAAGAAGGCAGAGGAAGAAAGTTAAGTGCGGACGACAATGACGCATATACCACCAGAGACACCTATGAAGCGTACAACTCAAGCATTCCACGAAACAACAACCTGGCTCCGAACTCCCACGTGGGCCCTTCGGCATTCGGCCGGTACTAAGAAAAAAATAGGAGAAAAAAAACAAAAGTGAAAGGAGAGCATACCGTGAAGCGGCAATACTTCCAAAAAAAAACAAATAAAAACTAGGAGAAAACAAAAAAAAGGTCTATTACTGAAGTTAAGGAAGCAAAGTGGATAAGAATGAGGTAATTTGGGTAGAAGCGTTGTCTTCGCCTCAGTCATGCCAAAAGCAAGCAACGCGTGGTATACACGGAACCTAAAGAAACCTCAAAGGACAGTAGAAGCGGAAGAAAGAAGAGAAACCCAACCCAGAGGAAAAGTATCTCACCCTCAGCCGAACTTAAGGGCCGGCAGCCTAAAATCCATTACCTCAGAAGAAACCCATCCCAGCCCGTAGAAAAAAAATAAAAGCCCAAATGTTGACCCGTTGGCAGAAAGAGTGTAAAAGGAACCCATTGTAAATACCAACTCATGAACTAGCGCAGATGAAAAGGCATAGGTGCTATTAAGAGATAGTAGGAGAGAGAGGAAATCTCATTTGCGGCGAAAATTTTCCCCATTGACTCTGATTCCCGGGATCCTGTGGTCACCAAAGTTCACACGGAGAAAGCGCACCCACCCCGGTCCTCGTAGGTCCTTTCATATAAACATTTATTCAGTAAAGGGAAATAAGTAGCTAGAGTAGATTTAGATCAAAGATAGCCGATAGGAAAGTGAAATGAAAAGGGCAAGTCTCCGAAGATCCCCCTGAGGAAATTAGTAGGGAAGACCCCCCGTAGAAATGCAAATAGGAGAAGGAAAGGGAGCGGATAGAATGGTCACGGACGACAAAGGACGATCTCCGTTGAAGTGGCCCTCCTACTTGCCCAACCAACCACCCAAAACAAACCCAGTGGAGACAACCATAGTCACGCACCGGACTAATCGGTTTAGAATTAGAATTAGGAGATACAGAAGTGTGATCTGGCTTGAGATCCTTGCAATGCCAGATCCCTAGAGTCTTTCCTGTGAGATCAACGACCTCATAAGTCCATGGAGATAACCGCTTTTTTATTTGAAAAGAATCCACATATTTAGGAGCCAGCTTAGTGGAAAAGTGTCGCGAAGCGTCAGATAGTACATAATTCCATTTTCAAACGGTATCCCCTGGAGCATATTCTGCATTTCGTTTACGCAAGTTATATCGTTGACTAGATGAGTGATAAGCTTTCCGCAGTCGGTTTAGTATAGTTGTTCGTAGTTTTTCGTATTTTTCAGCGAAGGAAGGTGAACAGAGTTTGGTCGAGTAGGATGCTCTATCGAAATAGGTTTAGTAGATTTCCCGTAAAGGTAACCAAATAGAACGTGTTCTCGCCCACAAAAGGTGAAGTAAGGAGTAAACCCAGTCACCTCGTGAGTAGAAGTACGAATAGCGCAGCAAATTTGAGCTAAATTTTTATCCCAATTCCGGTGATTGTCTTTGACGTACGCACTAATCATTGTTTTTAACACTTTAACTATTAATCCTTTCGGCAGGATTGCTACGGGGGTGAAAACGAGCGGTGTACAGCGGAGTAGTGCGGTAAGTTTTACACAAATTAGTAAACTCTTTCCCCGAAATTGAACCCCATTATCAGCAATGATGTATTGCGGAGTACCATGAACCAAAACATGATCTTCAAAGGGTTTGGCCACAGCCGAAGAAGTAGCAGAGCGCAATGGAAAGAAGAGAACATATTTAGAGAAGATATAGGCTATTACTAAGATAAAATTGTACCCCCGGGACAATTTAGGTAGAGGTCCTACCAAGTCAGTGCATAGAATTTGCCAAGGACGGGTGGCGGTAGCTCGAAGAACTAAGAATCCTGGAGAAGATTTTTGTTCCACTTTCCGTTTCGCGCACACCACACATCGACGTATATAGCGAGAGATATCGGTACGCATACCAGGCCAGAAAAAATAAGTCGCAATCCGACCTATAGTTTTTGACACGCCAGCATGACCCGAAGTGGGTAAGTGATGATTTTCAAGTGCAAAGAATAGTGTAGATACCACGGATTGAAGTTCCTTAATCCCTTGAATAGTTGTTGGTCTCGGGCTAAAGCTCTCAACCAACAAACTCTATTCGCGGGATTAAATGAGTCACTTCAATCGCCTGTTATCTAATGTAATTATTCCTTTATTCTTACGTATACTATTCCTGCATTGCAACGCGTAATATTCCTACCTTTTTTAGATTCCATCCATATCATATTGTCTGTCGTCAAATTTTGAAATCTCTGGATTTCGATAGAACGTTGAACTTTTGCAAGTGGCTATTAAAATGACACAAGAGGAACCTCAATTTTTATCTCGAATTTTGTGGACAGATGAACCCACTTTTAGTTGTGACGGAAAAGTACATTATTTGCATAATATGCATTACGGGTCGAGAGATAATCCTCATTGGCTACGCGTGGTGAAGCACCAATGGAGGTGGAAAATTAATGTCTGGTGTAGAATAATTGCCGGAAGAATTCTTGGACCAGCGGTGTTCAGAAGGGCATTGACTGGTAGGGTCTATCTAGACTTCTTCAAAACTAACTATCCGGTCTACTTGAAGCGATCGACGTTCAAACTAGAAGGACAATGTTCTCCCAACATGATGGGTGTCCAGGACATTTTTCATTAAATGTCCGACGACATCTTGATGAAACATTTCCAAGCAGGTGGATAGGTAGAGGGAACATATTCTCCTGGACTCCTCGTTTTTCGGACTCTTGTTTATCAAACAAGAGTGACGATAAGAGAAAATCTACTAAAAAGAATTCAAGAGGGAATACGTTCAATACCGGTGGTATAAATTGAATGTGCAGTGCAGTCCACATGAGATAAGATTCAGTTTTGTATTGAAAATGATAGTCAGCAGTTTGAGCACTTAGGACGTCATTAAAAGTATTATTTATTAACCCTTAAATGCATGATTTTTTATTTTTCCAGTAATAAATTATTTTTACGTCCGAATTGTGTTAAAATAGGAAATAAAAACGCAAAAAAAATTTTCCGAAAAAATTTACAGTATTTATTTGAAAAAAAAACGTTTGCAACATTGTGCAAAAACAATACAACATCAATTTTATTTATGAAATGATTTGAAGCAGTTATTCCTTTTGTTCATATATAAAGTAACACCACATTTTTGGTAAATGATATCAGTAAAGCCTTTACACTGTGGGTATTTACAACGAGTTCTCTTCTCAGTAAAGATTGGCCAATGTCCAACTTGATCTACTCGAACATCTTGAGGAGGAATATACTGCACATTCGGTCTTCGCCTTTTTGCCTAGATTTCTTGCTCTAAACTAGTGCTGTCCAAAAGGTCCACTCCACAAATATGTCGATTATATTCTTGCACAACATTAGGACATTCAACTTGAACCATAACTTTTTCCTTTTTGTCAAAGCGTTTCATTGTAGTGATGGGTTCTTTTCCAGCATACGTTGAGAGGAGGGTAACATATCTGTTATTTTTCCAAATTAGAGTTGATATGTCAACGCCGTCAATAGTGGTGACATTCTCAACATTCAGGTCCTTCTCAGAAGACAACTTACAATCTGGGATGCGGTTACGTCGAATGGTACCCAGACAGTATATACCTCTTTTAGATAAATATAATGCGAGCTCTAATAACGTGTAATAATTATCACAATAGAGCCTATAATTTTGATTTGTGGGAATAATACGGGCTAAACGAACAACAATATTAGCAGACGCACCAATATGTGGTTCCTTAGGTGGTCTCTTCTGTAAGTTTTCTTAGCCACATTTGTTCGTCAACTGCAAGGAATTGTTCCAAAGGGATACTTGAAAACTTTTTATTTCGGTGATCCGTTAGGGGTCGCAGCTTATGTAGTCGATCGTGATCTTGATGTTGACGGGCTAAACGCTTTGAGTTGTCATTGAAGTGGATATAACGCCGTACCTTCACAGTTCTAATACGATCGTATCCTAAATCTGCGTTCCAATACGATCTCACACTTGGTAAATGTACTACTGACATGTAGTAGGATATATTGCCTGATATCGTCTGCAATCAAACACGTACTATTGTTTGGGTTCTGTTGTGTAACATATAAATTTGATTCTTCTGTAATTCTGTCTATAAGTTCATTAGGGAAAAAATATTTATAAAAACTGTAAGGAGTATCCAGAGACATGAGGTAATTGAGTATCACCATGAAATGCTAATTGTAAGTCATTCAGACGTAGAGATTGATGTGATATGTTGGATCAGCGATGCTATCAGTATCAGAATAATCTAAACCGTCATCGCTCTCTGACCAATAGTCAAAATTTTCAGCAATGCTTGCCAATTCACGTTGAGTCAATGGCCGTTCCTTATCACCGTTCATGCTAGGGTCGGTATATACGCGGTCTGCAAAACAAACAACAACGTTTTCTAAATGCACAATGTTGCAATACTACAACATCATTGAAAATCAAAAATATGTAACACGTGCATGATGTTGCATATTTACAACAGTAGGTTTCTGATAAAAATTTAGAGTGATCGAAATTTTTTATTTATGCGCTTCACGTATATCAAAACAACATTCCTTAGTACACAAAGAACGTAATTTTTTAAACAGTTTATCACATATATATGCACGATGTAATCACTTCAACTTGCACACTGAATACACGTGGTTATTTGAACGACTGAACAGTATGAAATGCGAACATACAATGCCCTCTACGAGATGAAAATAGTAACTTATATATTAAGGGTTAAATCGGTCCTTTTCAGGACCACAGAAATTTTGAAAGAAATTAAAGTTTTCATAGCCTACTTATTAATTTTAAGCGTACGATTTGTTTATAACTTAAATTGCCGTTATATTACCACATTTTGGACTATATGTTTGCTTCTACAAGAGCTATTAACATAATTTTTTTTTAATACTCTCTTATTAATTGTCCCTCGAATAGTAGTGAAAAAAGCATTTGGTACCATTTGAAATTTTTTTATAAAAGTCAACCGTTTTGTTTCTTCAACAAGTTGCGCCCTCTATTGGTAGATGGAGATAAGAAATTGTTATGGTTTTGGATTTGTTTGGTAATACCAGGTATTCCCTTAACATCGAGATCAATCTTGACAAATTCAGGCAACCCGTTTCCAAGTTACACGACTTTTTTCAGTAATAATTTATATGGTTCCCCCTCCCTTTATTTTGACAGAAATCGTAAAAATTCATTAAACAAAGTTTTACATATTGATCACCATTTTATAATGGATATATTTTTTTAAATACAATAAGGAAAATTGTCCAAAAAATCGAATCTTCAATTTGAAATCAGTGAAACGCCCTCTACCGGCAATGGTAGGAAATTGAAAATAATTTCCAGCATTCTCTCCTGGCCACATTTATTATAAGGTTTTTTTATTTCATTGCTCAATCTCAAATAATTTCTGAGTTATGGCCGACCACCTTTCTCAGTTGTACAGTGAATGACTAACTCGAGTGAGACTTAAACCCACGACCTCCACTTTGCTAGAGTAGGGCTCTTCCATCTGAACTATTGAGGGGGCAAGTCACACACTATTTAAAATTGCGGGTTTCGATGACACACAAAAGTTGACCGTGATCGTTCAGTGTGTACACGCATTATAACACTCGTAACTAGGGAAGTATATACAGTTTAAGTTTAAATCGAGTGTGTTTTGTCTCCTCAATAGCTCAGCTGGAAAAGCCCTACTCTAGCGAAGTAGAGCTCGTGGGTTCAAATCTCACTCGAGTTAATCCTTTACTGTATATACCTTAAAAGTTAATTTTCGTTCACTAAAACCAATTTCTATAATCATTAAAAATGTTATTTAACCTAGAGTAAATGTATTTGACTATATACAGAATTGTTTTGAGAGTAACAATGGGTAAAAGTAAGAAATTCTGCTCTAGGTGCTACTGGTGTTTGTAAAGTTATGTGTCAACCAGTAGCGCTACAATCTAGAGTAATGGAGTCGTTTACGTTTGAACATAAAATAATTTATTAACGTTCATAAAAACTTAATGCGTGTACAATGGAAATTGTTGAATAGCTTTGAGATTTTTGAATTACATAAAGCCTAATCGTCAGATTAATGTAAATTGTTTACTTACTATTTCGGTATCATGCTGAGAGATTGCTTCATTTCCTTTGTAATCAGTTTGGCTACTTTTAGTATTTAATTACGTAGTGTAATGATGCTTCTACAATTTTAAAGCATTTAGTCAATATTATCAAATTATAAGTTATGGAATTAGTGTTTAATGTATTGGGAATGCGATGGAAGTTACTGAAATGCGAAATAAGTTTTCTTTCACGATGAAATTAGTAGTTATTAAGTAAAACTTGTAGATAAAGTTTTTTGCTATTAAAATGGTCAATTTTTGGATTTCGAGCTTCATCGCCCTGTAAGTGGTTTTTTGATAGATTGAGTTTACGCTTGGCGCGGGGAATTTTGGCTGTCCTGATCGAATGTTTCTCTGAGCGGGTTAGAAAGATGTTGTAGTTGTTTCAAGACTGTGTATCGTTTGAAGTTCTTAGATCTTAAATGATGTAATTGAATAATAGTTTACTAATTTCTAGCACGAGGGGATATTGTTAGTTATGAGTGATCGTTTAAATATTTAGTGATGGAATCCGTTTTGTAAATTGACAAAATATTTCCAATGTTTGTAATGGTTTACATTACTATTGAAGTAAACGAATACCTTCTTTACACAAAGTTTAAAAGTTAAGCTGAAGGATTAAATACATTGTTATTTGAAAGATCAACAGTAAAGATAAGCATATAAAACGTTAAGTTGCTTAATAGACAGTGTTGTAAAAAGCCTTTAAGTTACAATTAAAGATCGCTACTTACCGATAGTTTGGTTTTATGGGAATTAGTACTATGTTGAGGTACTTTAACATTTAAAGGACAGCTTTGGTATTTGCATACCACTTGTTTTATTAAATTTAAAGCGAATATCGAAAAAGTAGACATTAAATAAGAGCATTTTTTACAAGGAAGGATATGTTACACCTTATTTGAAAATTTGAAAATATAATTACCGCTTCAATAGTTTTGTATGAAGATATTAAAAAAAAAACAACAAAACGTAACCTTACAAAAGTTTAATGTACCAAAATATAAGTGAAAAGAAATTGTTAAAGATATCGGTTGGCACCGTCCTGCAATATTTATATCCTACGAAGTTCTGGAGAATTCGATTCTATGCTGGATTTATTTCGTATTATTCTATTTTTTTTTTGCGCGTCGACATCTAAGGTCATTGGCGCTTCTTATGTTGCTTTATATTTGTTTAAACAAATTTATGTTCCTAAGGAAGGCTATTAATTTTTTATTTCCTCCGGATCATTACTCAATATAGTTTCCAACCTCTGCTCGAGACCATTACGTTGTCGTTCAGTGTAAACTAAGAGACAGTGTATTAGCAAGTGACTTGCTGTTATGAGCACATTACATTCATTGCATCTGGTTAGGTCGCTTCCAGTAAGGTAATGTTCAGATGTAATTTTAGTGTGTCCTATTCGCAGTCTGGTAAGCGTTACTTGCTCCTCTCGTGTTACAATTTTAGTTTTTTTCCAATGCAATACCGATTGTTTTACCTGTCTAAGACGTGTATCTCATTCGCCCCACTCTCTTTGCCATCCTTTAATAACTACAGTAATTTCCCGATCTCTTCGTACTTTTATAGGTTTGCCTCTATTGCGCCTTCCTTTATCGGCTGCGCCAACTGCAGCTTCGAACGCTACGCACATACTATCTAGTTGTTTGTAATCAGTCACTATCAATAAAGTAATCAACTTTGGGGATTAAATATTTTCTGTAGCAACGAAAGGATTAGTTGAGCTATAGGACATGCTGTAAATCTGTTCATAACGCATTGAATGGCTATTGTAGATTTACTTATAATAAGGTACCTTGCAGTTTGGCGACATGTACAACAATACAGTAGTGCCAGGTATATCGAGTACATTTCTGCCTTAATTTCCGAGTTTTATGGAGGGAGAGACCAACAGTAGGGATTGTTTTCTAGATAAATTGCACTACCAGCACCTCTCTTAGTTTTGACTCCTAGTGTGTATATTACAATTTTATTGGCAAACTGACATATTGATTTTATTTAATGAGTTATCCACTTTTATTAAAATGGGCACCCTTACTTTCCATGGTGGTGCTTCCAGATTATTAGACTTTAAGGGTGTAGGTAGGCTCATTTGGTACTTATCAAGCACCTCGTGCACTCGTGCTCTAACTGGCCTAGTTGTTGTGGGGTGTTCTACATATGTGTAGCTTTTCTTAAACCAGATGTTGCAGTTTGGATGTGACAGTTGAGCGTTTATGCGTGCTTAATAGTAGAGGAGCGTCCTCCCTCTTCTTTTCGCAAGAGATGGAGTCTACGAGTATGCTTTTAATGGGGATGGAATAGAAGGCTCCCGTGCAGTATCTTAGTCCTAAGTTAAGATTTTCTAAAAAATATCGAAACTGTCTGCGATACAACTTTTCAAAAGATTATTTGGTTGTACAGCGAGTGGCAGCCGAAACTGGCGCGAAACTAACGGTTCGGCAGTGGATACTTTTTACAAAGAAAACTAAGTGTATTTTTCTTAACGCAAAACATATTTCACCAAGGACGTGGACAAAGAGATATTTTTCTCAACGCTCATTTATAATTTTGTTTAAGAATACACGTGACAGAGCTCAGATAAAACATTTAGCAAGGTAGACAACCCGAAATTTTTAGAGACTGCGTATCAGGACACTACAAATCCACGCGAGTATTTATTGCTCGATTTGAAGCTGAATACACCGGACATGCTACGATATAGAACAAATATATTCGGATTTGCCAAGTATATACTTATAGACTCACAGTCATAAAGATTACACCGATATCCTTCGCACATTAGCCAGATTAAGTAAAAGTTAACGTGATGCTTTATTGAAATGTTTGTATAGTGAGTAAGCAGGTTTAATGTATCTGCGAGTGGGTACACAACATTTTAAAAGGTCGCGCTTCACTATCAAGCAATCAGAAACAGCAACTCTCTTAACATAAACACACTTGAAGACGATTGGCACAGAGAAGCGGGTCTTTAAAAAGGAAGAAACAGCTTCTTGTTGAGAAGGCAGTGAATTTCTACCACTCCAGTTAGTACCATTACTTGGGGGTATTCTGGGTAATTCGTTTTAATAACTATGGACCACAACCTGAAGAAGATGATTATTATACCTTTGGATTTTATACAGCGCTTACATGCGGCAGATGTTACACAAAACAATATTTTAGCTCAACTGGGCAGCGAAGTGGATATAATTTTAAAACAGGAATGACTCAACATGACAATTGGCAATAGTATAACCAAGTTCTTCAAAGATACCTACACTTTTCCATCATAGAACGGAGCCACCTACAGGAGAAGAGGATGTGCTAGAAGCGATATTAAATAAGGCGCATCATATTTTCAACACGACAGCGATAAAATCAGTTATATTGAGGACGGATGGTGTGTGTTATATTTCGCTTCGGGGAATTATAACAGCATAGAAGAAATTATCAGCGAGCTAAGTCACCACGAGCTAATAAGTGGATTGTTAACAATCGAATATCATAATCTAACTAATCACGTCTCTGCGAAATTAAAAACCTCGCTCTTATTCCAATTCTCACAGCATTTAGCCTTACAGTTGGGGTATCGTCCGTATCAAAACATAGCTATGGAACCAATACCACCGCACCCCGCTAGTATATCAATAGGTTTACCAACGTAAATGTTTGCTTATTGCGACATCGTTGAATCGCAAATTGTGCGTGATGTTTTATCTCCACTTATGCGTATAATAAACATTACTTCAGAAAACTATGCTTACGGGAGTCCTAAGGATGTAGTTTTAGCCTGCACACTACATGCCAATGATGACACGGGAATTTGACAACATTGAGATTAATGTAAATACAGACACGGATGCAGCAATGCCATTCGACTTTGGAACGTCGTGTTTGAAGCTACACTTTAAGAAAGTACAATAATGGTGTGTCTTTATCAACAATAGTATATGAATCCGGTCGGTAACCGTATCTTACAGAGGTGCACCATATCAGGGTGGACATGGAATAGGAAGCTGGTTAGGCGGAATATTAAGAAGTATACTACTGTTATTTAAGTCTGGTGCAAAAGGCTATTGGAAAAGAAGCTCTAAGAACAGGGACCAACATCCTTGGTGACGTCATAGAGAATCGGCCTATTAAGGAGTAATTTCAAAAAATATTTCACGAGACAGGTCGAAATCTTAAACGTAAAGGCGACGAGAAAAATCGATTAAATGATGGAGGGTTCGGAGTATAAAAGAGTTCGTCTTTCCGATAATAATCAGTCTCTGCCGAGAGATGCTGGGAAGAAACCTACTTACGACGATATATTTACAAAATAATAATAATGACTTTTCTACATGCACAATCGTGTGAATGCATCAAGTCCGAATTGGATTTGTTCGCTTCACCATCGACGCAGACAAGTATCGAGAGTGGTGAATGGATATTTTACAAGCCCTTGTCAGCTCTTAGTGATTACGCCCCCGTAGAATTTGTGGTGCCTGGAAATTGAAACGATTACATAGATTTAAGTCAGACCATGTTGTATATCACAGCTAAAGTCTTAAAGCAAGACGATGTATCGTAGGGTTTATAGCAAATTTTCGTCACAACATTAATTGCATGTCGTTATACCAAGTGTCCTTAAATTGCATAGCCAAAAGGATAATGATATTACTTACGTGAAAATAAGCCGATTTAACTAAACTTGCTTTAGGCCAAAAGTTGACAATAACGAAGATACAGGGTGTCAAAGTTGAAAAAATGAATCACATTTTCTTTCATATCTTTCGACTGCTTTGAGATAATTTTATATAATTTCTTATATGGGGGTTTCTTGGGATGAGAAATTCAAATTCAGCATCGATTTCGGTGTATTTCTTAGAGGGCGCTACAAGCGACCATTGGGACATGTTTAAACCGCTACAACTTTTTTGCGCTACACTGTAAGCCCTTGTAGTATGTAATCATAGTTTTCCCTACCTTTTCTGCTTAAAAAAGGTATACCTTCTTGATATCGCTAAGAGCACCGGTTTCCGAGAAAAAAGCATCTAAAGCTCATAATGAATGCAAATTCATAACAGTAATATTATTCATAACAATAATAAGAATAATTCATGAAACATGAAGAACCACCGTAAACAATTAAATTGCATTATTATCAAGCAAAAGCTAAATAAAAATTAAAAATAAAATTATGTTATGTAAATTTTGTTTTAACAAGTGCACTTGTTTAATAGTTAATTCTTTTTAAAAAATTACATTGTACTCTGGACAATACTTCAGGACAATTCTTCAATAAATTGGCTTCATGAATTATTCTTTCTAACAATTCTTCTTGCGTATTAACTGAGGATACATAAACTTTTGATCTCAAGGCACCCCACAAAAAAAATCGCAGAGCGTCAAGTCCGGTGATAGAGGCAGCCAGTTCACAGGTGCGTCACCTCCTCCTCCAACCCAGTACTGTGGATGTTCCTCACTTACATGTTATCTTATATTTAAAGTAAAATGAGGAAGTGCGTCTTCATGCATAAACTAAAGGCCACGACGAGGTAGTAAAGGCAAATCTTCCAATAAAATAGGTAAATTTTGTATTAAAAGGTTCAAGTACCGGTGATCGAGCCGGCCAGTTCACATGTGCGTCACCTCCTCCTCCAATCCAGCGCTGTGGATATTCCTCATTTAAATGTTGTCTTCAACAGCGTCCAAAATCTCTTCTTCTATTTCTACTGTCCTTATGGTTCGTCTGCGTCCAGAATTTACACGACTTGGTTGAAACTTGCCATTTTAGCGGAGACGTCTTTCGATATTAGCAAAAGTGTGCCGATTTGGAGTTCTACGGAAAGGATATTTTTCCCTATAAATTCGTACACTTCTTCGACCGTTGCAATGGCAAAGTCTATAGACTAAAAGCATATCCACCATTTCAGAATTAGTGAAACTGCGAGCCATAATTATGGATCTTTACAAACGAAAAAGCGACAGAAAGAAACTAACGTTTGATAAATAAATTCAACTGTTGATATGGTAACTAAAAACCAAAGGCGACCCAAGTTTATTACCTAAGTAAAAACACTTGCGAAAATGTGCAATGCATGAGAAAATATTTTTTCCTGGCTAAACCGTTCGGTTTATCCAAATTTTTCACGAGAGAAAAAGAATCAAAATTAATTGGAATTAATTAAAACTAATTGTTATTGCGGAAAAAAAAATAGGATAGTCAAATAAGTTATTTTGCTACTTTTGGACAATTTTTATGCATCATGAGCTTTAGATGCGTTTTTCTCGGAAACCGGTGCTCTTAGCGATATCAAGAAGGTATACCTTTTTTGAGCAGAAAATGTAGGGAAAACTATTATTCCATACTAAAAGGGCCTACAGTGTAGCACAAAAAGTTGTAGCTGTTTAAACATGTCCTAATGGTCGCTTGTAGCGCCCTCTAGGAATTACACCGAAATCGATGATAAATTTGAATTTCTCATCCCAAAAAAATCCCATATAAGAAATTTTATAGAATTAGCTCAAAGCAGTCGAAAGATATGAAAGAAAATGTGAATTATTTTTTCAAATTTGACACCCTGTAGCTTCGTTACTATCAACTTCTGGACTAAAGCAAGTTTAGTTACATCGGCTTATCTTTGCGTAAGTAACCTTCCTTATACTTTTGGCTATGCAATTTGGGGCCACCCTGTATATCGATGGCCAGTAAATTCCTTCGAAGGCCTTACAACCAAACTTAACAGCTAATGGTTTATATGTAACGGCATATTACACCTTATTCTCCGGTACTGGTATTTATTTTTTGAATGAGAGCAACGATATATCGATTATCCCAACGGCTACTGTTTAATAGACTTTGACCTAACTTCTGACTCGTTTGCAAATGCTAGCACGCGCTGGAATTTAGCTAGAAACGGTTCTCTGCTCCTGGAAATCGGCTTTGAAGAAATTCTTGCGGAAACCGTTAACTGTTTGGTGTATGTTGAATTTGATAACCGGATCGAGATCGATAACTCTAGATCACAAGCTTCAGTGTACAGCAACAGCTGAAAGAAGACACTTGGAAGTACAAGGGTTTAGAGGTGTTAACAACGAATTCAAACCGAAAGAAATTGCCGTGGTTACAGATCATGGTGATTTATTGCTGATTCTAGTAAAACCACCTCGAGATTATTTTATATCAAAACTCATTTCAAACCAGATAAGGTATTTAGAGAATAAATATCATAGACTGAAATGGCAGGAGGAGTTGATACCTGCGCTGCTGCCTTTTAGCAAAATCCACGTTAAGGGTAGTGAAACACAACAGTTTCTAAGATTTCTGTGAAGGTTAGTTTTTTTTCGTTCTGTCCGCTAACGAAAGATTAAGTAATTAGCACTGTAAATTGAAATTTAATAAACATTCTGCATTTTATAACAAAACCCGAAATCAAGTCAAGAAATGAATTAATAATTCTCCGCCAAATTTGATAATATATTTAAATTCAGTATTATAAATAATTACACCGTAAAGCATAATGAATGACACACAAATAATGTTAAAGCTTGTGTGTTCGGGATAAAATTTCTCGTGATAAGCAAACTTGAAGAGTTAAAAGATTACATCGTTAACTGTAAATACAAATTTTCTCTTTGTATTCCGCAATAAATGTTTGGCGAATCATAATTTGTTTTGTATTAGAATACGTATGTTGAATAGGAAATTACACTCAAACCCTATTAAATTAACATTAGTTAGAGATAAGTACACCGAAACATTAATAAATAGAATTTGAAACCCGATAAATATAATTAAGAGAGTTTCAAATTAAGAGAATAATTGAAAACTAACACCGTTCTTGTAAATTAATTGATTTATCTCTTAGAAATGCATTTTAAATAATGAAAGTTTGACCGTGAACCGATGTTTGTGAATGGAAGGTTTATGCAAAAGAAACACATGTTAATGGAAATTATACTAAAACATAATTTTGCCATCTGCAACTACCGTTTAGAAATAAATTTAATTTTGTAATTCTAGAGAAAACAAAATTCATTAAATTACTTGCCAAATTAAAAATTAAATTTGTAAGTAATAATGTCGATGATATTGACCAAATAACTTTGAGATAATAATGGAATGTCTATCTGCATTGTACAAAATTTTCATATATTTTAAATAATGTAAATGCCAACAGATGTGTAAGACAGTAACTGACTCCCGAAATTTGGTGATTATGAATGGATAAAAGCGTGACTAATTATTAATTAGCCAGTTACATAGGATATGTATTTTTTTTTGGTAGAAAGTGGTAAAATTTTATATCAACCACACCGTTATTTAATGACCAGTAATTCTTGAATATCGAAATAAGTATTAAATCATTAATTAATTTAGTTTTAATTAAAACAACTTTTGACTCTGCCGCCTCACCATAGGAAAACTGGGAATTTTCAAGGGGACCCTACCGCCGACGTATCGATGTTATATAGGCAGGTCGCGTGGCCGTATCTTGATCTTTTTCGTTCTTACTGCATATTTGGATAGTCGAAGCTGCTTTATTTGAAGAGTATGAGGTAAAAGAGTACTTTAAATTACGAAATTGAATTTAACTTAATAAATACTCGCTCTATAATTAAATCTGAAAGCATTTAATTCGTTTCAAAACTTAGAGTAACATTTTCTTTGCTACTGATAACCGTGTATGTAAATTTTAATCGTTGGATTCAAAGAGCTCGTATTTATGAACATTCATTCATTCATCATCACCCATTGGTGAAGGATTCTTGTTTATTAAGAGAATCTGTGGCCTTTGTCTGTTTCCTATCCGCGTCCGTACGAATTAACTCTGTTTTAGGAGCATCTTCTACCACTGGATAATACCCTGAATTTTTCGTCCACTGTAGCACCTGGAAAAACCGTTTGGAAACCGAGAAAGCTCAGTACTGGCCCCAAAGAACACCTGAACAAAAGCTTATCTTTGGGTGGCGCCCGAATCCGTTTAAATCGCTTCAATCCCTATACCAACATAGCCGTCATCCGCATTCCCGTCCAGGAGTTGACCCCGAAATAAAATAAATATTGTAAATTATAATTAGATTAAACAAAATATTTTTAAACGAGTTTAATTTTTGTATTGGTGCTCGTTGAGAGCAGGCTTCACTTGCCACCACCGAAAAACGCTTTACATTCCTTAACAAATCAATTCTAAAGCTGGACGAAATTGGTTGTTCGTCGCTTAAAAAATTAAACAAGGAAGCAAAAGCGTATAGTTGTTTAAACCATAACCAACTCCGAAGATGTATGCGATACAAGTGTTGAGATGTTTGAAATTGATCCCCAACGACAATAATGTGTTTCGACTTGTATGTGCCTCTAGTTAGTTACCGCGGCACGCACCTAGACCGTGTGAAATTATTGTGAACAGGGATCCAGCAAACAAAACCAGGCCAATATTGGACAGCTATCTACATTGACGAGAATGGTAACGGGGAGTATTTTGATTCCTCTACAAGGATACCACGTTCCGTTTCCTGGAGAAGAATTCTAGATGGTTCCATCATAACAGAACGACACTGCATGATTACTATTCGGATGTGTGTGGACTTTATACGGTAATGATTTTGTAATTTAGATTAAATAATTTACCCATGGTTGATTTTGTAAATAAGTTTTTCACTACATGTTTAATTATAAATGATGAAATAACGAAATTATTGTACCCTATCTGTTTTCTTCAATTCTACTGTGATAGAGAAAAAGAATTTTAGTACTTTAGTCTTTTTAACTACGACTTAGGGTGACTGTAACGTATGATTCTAGGTTGAAACTTGTTTGAGTTAGAGGAACCTTGATACAGAAACAAGGCGCAAGCATGATGTTGATTTGAAAACAGTTTCTACGAACAACCAAGGGTTGAGAATCCCTAATGGTGTCTTATGAGTTGGTATGGAGGCCCTAGTATTGGAATGCTATTTTAAACTTTAAGTGTTCGCTCTATTACAATTATAGAAATCTACATCTACTTTTTTAAAAAAATATATCAGTAGATGGAGTCACGCGCAGGGGGCCACTACAGTGGGGTTAAGACTCTGAGACAAGTTTAGGAGTGCTAACGGCGCCTTATGATATAATATGCTGATCCCATTATTAGAATATTATTTCAAATTCACCACCATAGCAGCTAAATCTATTTTTAAAATATACTACGGGGTGGAACCACGCTCAACCTCTATTATAGAAAACATACATTAGTTTTAATAATGCACTGCTAGATGGCGTTACAAACAATCAGGTGACCCGACACGGGACAAAGACCTGAAAAACAGTTCCGGAGGCCTATAGTTGTCTTGTGAGATGGTATGTGAGCCCATTATTAAAATACTATTTCAAATTTCTAGTTTTCCTACCATAATAAACAAGGGACGAAGACCCGTGAACAAGCTCTGGAGACAAGTAGCTAAAACTCGATAAATGCGGACCAATCACGCGTTTCCTTGTTTGACAATTTCGTAGTTAGGTATAAAAATCTAAAATCTATGGTATAATGTAAAAAAACGTAAACAAAACTACTGTAACCTAACAGAATTAGATTAGATACACAAAACTACAGTAACCTAACACATGTAGATTAGATAAACAAAACTGCTGCAACCTAACAGAAAAAAAATAGCATGAGCCGGGAATCGAACCTGCCTCAACCGCGTGTCAGGCGACCATTGTACCGTGCTTTTCCATTTTGACGTTGAAACTGTTATCTAAACCATTTATTGGAACACATCAATTCCCATACTCTAAATTACTTGCAGCTAATCTAATTCTATTACTACAATATAAATAACTAAAACTATACATTCAAAGCTATTTCCTATTGGTCCGCACTTATCGAGATTTAGTCGTTAGTCTGTAATGAGTTTTAACGATGTTGGTTGTAATTGTTAATTGAAATAATGGAACTACTGATTAAATGTATGTCTACTGTTTAGCTTAAGCTGTCATTAAAAATTAATGTATTGATTTAGTGAATTCTTTGAGAATCCTTGAAAATTGATGCTAATGAAGTGGAAACAAATATTTAGATTCGGTTTAATTCTTAATAATTAAAATAGCACACTGGATCAACCGGATGATAGCTCATCTGTCGTATTGATACCTTTTAGCGCAAATTCTTGTTCCTATCTACTTTAAAAAATAAATAAGTGAAAATGTACCTTATTTGAAATACTAAAGCGGTTCGTTTAAAAATGATTTATTTACAACAATAAATTACGAACAACTTACACACTAAAAACAGCTATTTACACATCAATCATTTGTACACGCTAATCATTACAATCTACTGCTCTGATGCAAGTGTGGTCTATCGATTTGAATATTTGGAAATACAGTCCCTTTAGGAAGTGTAGCGAGTGACGATTCATCAGCAGTAGTAAAAATTTTGTTATCATGGCCTAATTCCTTATCTATCTCTTGTTTTGGTGCTTGTTTTTGTGGTCCATCCATAAAGAACATTGTCAAAAAGAATAAAACAGAACCTAAAAAATGTTAGATTAACTACCCGCGAGACCAAATTTAAGAGTACTTACTTATTCCGTAAAATCCAGCGTAAAAAATGTATAGACTCTCCCTGTAACCGATAACTCTTGATACGGGGTCAACAAGGATTGGTAAATTGCCTCCAATGTTATTCATGACGAATAGGAACATTCCGATTGTAGTTGATCGTACTTGTAAAGGAACTATTTCCACCAGAATTGCGAAGAGGATTCCGAACCACATTTCAGCTAAATTGTTTGAGTTAGACTAAAATTAATAATTAGCATCAATGCACTTACCGAAGAAGTACGAGACTCCTAACGTTATCATAGCTCCAAGTGGATTAAAATAGACGCTTCCAAATGCACCAGGTGTTGCGATAATTTGACTAATCGCTAAAACGGCTAAACGTGATCGGACTCCCATTTTTGCAACAATCTTGTCTGAGATGACCCCACCAACCACAACACCAATACTACCAATAACGATTGTGACAGCAAACAACCACCAGCCAAGATCGTAGTCGGGGAAGTAAGTTTGATAGTACAAATCGCAGTTGTAGGCAAAACACATTCCTCCTTCAAAAATAATTTTAATGCCAACCATACTTACTAGTTTTTAATTAGTTTTACCGCAATGACGAATTGAAGCTGCAATCGCTAACATGATGACACGTGGATCTTTGATAACGGCCCATAACTTTTGTCTTTTTTTAGTTTTGGCTGCCGTGTCTTGATCACCTTCACTGATTGCTTTACGTTCGGGTTCTCTTAATGTTAATCCAGTAATAATTGCAATGATGACGGCAATAATTCCAGTTCCATAATAAGCTGCTCTCCATCCCTAAAAAATGGAATCCATTTAAGTAAATTAGAAAACATAACGTTTTCCAAGTATTGCAGAATTTCATGAAAATAATAATAATAATAATAATAATAATAATAATAATAGTGCAATTCGTACTGATGATAAGGAATTATGAAATAAAAACGTTTTCGTATTAAATTCAAAACAACTTGATTAAATGAATCACAATTACACAGAATTACACAAGCATTCGTGACAGTAATTGTTTTTAGTAAACAATTCAACTATTTTAAATCCATTTCTCAAAAGTACTAATAAAGAATTACATTAAGTTAATAGCGGTTACATAACCCATGCTTAATACTAGAGAAAAATTAAACGTTTCAACTCATTATTCGGAACTCTGCATATAGAATTACACTAACTTTGTTATTATTTATAATTTGGTTATTGAGCATCTCTACTAATACGGAATTACACAATTTATTAAAGCGTAATTGCACATATATAAGCGTTCATTATTCATACATGCGGCAAGTTTTATACTCATTTATACCGACCGTTACGAACGAATTACACCACTTTAAGTGACATTGAGAAAAAACAAATTAGTAGAGAATTCGTAAAGTAACATATACAAAGGAATTACACGTAAATCGTTTTTTGTGATTCACTATTAGTCCAGAATTACACAACTACTAAAACATGAATAATTTTTATTAAGGAATTACGTGTTTAATAACATTTTATCTTCATTTACCATCAATTTTAGTTATTGAAAGATCCTCAAAATTAAAGACTTACAAGTAAAATTTATATTGTATATCGATTATTTATCTGTTATAAGTAATTATTATTATTATTGTAAAAAAAATACACCAT
Source organism: Vesta saturnalis (assembly GCA_036346205.1). Taxonomy (NCBI): domain Eukaryota; kingdom Metazoa; phylum Arthropoda; class Insecta; order Coleoptera; family Lampyridae; genus Vesta; species Vesta saturnalis. The sequence continues at coordinate 641,006 of JARFJB010001479.1, read as the reverse complement.
TTCCCACACTAAAGCGTCTACTTAAATAAATAAAGAAAGTAGTTTGCATAATTGGAATTCGCATGGTTGTTAAGAAAATACGCAAAAATATTTTAGACGAAGGCTCTTTTTACAATACCAATAGCTCAAAATTACGCAGTTAGTACTTACCTATAATTATCATTACGGAATTACATAATTAGGAAAATACATGTCGCTAAAAACGATAAGACAATAAAAAAAATGTTGTTATTTACAACTGCACAATACAAAAAATAAAACAATATGAAAATGTAAACTTTCACGATTATTACATATAATTAAAATCCTTATCTTTTGGGTTCTAAATCGTGTATTTTTCTATTTATATCTTATATAAATTTAAACGTTTTGATAAAAATTACAGTTACCGTCCTCAGTAAATGGCAATATCGTTAAGAATTACTTGACATGTTAAAACAAATTTATGAAATATGAATTAAATACTTGGAAAATTATAGAATTACACATAAAAACACTTTGCACCCCTTCGTTAGTTCTTAATTCCACGATTATTAATAGGTATCTATTATTATTGTGGAAGAATTACTCGTTCAAACAACTGAAATTTACGTAGTTAAGGAAATACGCAAAAAATGTTTAAGTGTGAAGGCAAAATGTAAAAAGTAAAAAAAATACATATAAAACATTCGTTGTACCACACTATTAATCCAGAATTACACAATTATTAGAATCTAAAATATAAGTTTTGAGGAACTTCTGTTTTTATGTGTTTATAGATTACTCTTAAAGAATTACGCGATTTTGCAAACTTGTATTAGAGAATATTACTAGTCTCGTTTTTTAAATTTCGGTGAATTTTGTTAAATGGATTTGAAATTGCATCATGTAAAATTGCATAAAGTATAAAATTATTAGGTACGTTTTGTGGTATCTTTTGCGAATTTAAATTGTAGTGAAAATCTGTCGCTTTTCATTTCGATAACATTTTTGGTCTTTAAACAAAGAATTTGAGTTTTATATACGTTATTTTAAGATTTTTTTATAATGGAGTTTCGTTGTCATAGACATCGCATTTGGGAACGCAACTTGGATGGATAATAGGGAAGGCAGTCTTGCTAGAGATGTAGTTCAAGGCTTACTCTCGTTTCGTAAATATGGTTTCGTTTAGATACATGTGTACCTGGCGAGCAAGATCGCTTTAACGTAGTTTATTTTATGAAAGTCAAGTTTGATTTGCCAAAGTTGATGTAATGGTAAATGTACTACCTATCGAGAGGAGCTTCTCCTTTATAGTTGTGAGTAAGAAAAGTAAGTTCGATTGACCATTTGTGCTGTGTTTAGGTAACTACTTATTGTTTCTGAATGTATGTGTTTGCGATTTTAAGTTCGATTGACCATTTGTGCTGTGTTTAAATAACTACATATTGTTTCTGAATGTATGTGTTGGTGATTTTAATAACATGTTTGTTTGTACTCAGTTAGACGAATGCATATGCCTGTTGGTTTTTAGTTTAATTAAGGAATGTTTAACTATCAATTCAATATATAAAGGATATTCATTTGTAAACTATTTCGGACTGTGCTTTGATTGTTTCATTCTGTTAATGTTATATAAAATGATTTCTACAGTTTAGATGTTCGGCGTTTTCTTTATTCTTTTGATGTTAATTGAAATTTAGGATATAAAATAGATAAATTTGGGGTTGTTGCAATCCTGCTTAGATATTTCGCTATTTATGTTTCCATGATTATGGTTATTTTGAATATGGATTTTATAGTGGTTATAACTTGAGTGTTTTTTTAAGTGTACATCTTTTGTAATCCTCATCTTTACTTATAATGCTAATATTTTTACGTTCAATAGTTAAAGAATTGCACATGAAACGTCGTTTTTACCACATTATTAACCTAAAATTACACAATTATAAGTGATTTTAAAGAAATACCTAATTTATAAACTTATTCATAACTGTAGTAGTTTAAATCAGAAAGTATATTTTGTGCTCTACCGCTAGTCCCAATTACACGATGATAAGTAATTTTAATTATTATTGGTAAAGAATTACCCGGTTTTGCAAACTGTTGCATCTGCTTATAAATATTAAAGAAAGCCGTTTATAAAACTGTAATTCGCGTACTTGTTAAAAAAAGCGTTATATAATTGGTGATAATCTATCATTATTGACCAGGAATGATATGATCAAGACCCATAAACGTGGGTGATAATACTGCAAAAATTAAAAACTGCACTTTTGTTAATTCCACCATTATAAATACCTATCTATTGTCATTGGTAAAGAATTACTGAATACGAAAAACAAGAAATGCTAATAAATGTGTACTCATAAATAAAAAAGGATCGTTCAGCCAATTGAAATTTGAGTGATTAGAGAATTACGTATAAAGTTATTCTTTGAACTACCTCATTAATTCAGAATTACTGGATCTGTGGCAGGCTTTAAAAAATAATCATTTGAAGGTTAGTTTGACCCTACTGATTAAGTTTCCGTTGCAATAGTAATTCTGCTCATTACGAAAGGAACCGCGAGGTCAAACGATTGGTTAAGTTTGTTGCCTATTTTGTTACTTTTGGTTATTACTAATTTCCTAATTAAATGTTTAAATTGAGGCGTGAAGTTACCCCCGAGAGATAAAAGTTTTTATTTTTTTTTGGGCAATCGTTTGTTGGTCGAATGTTGGTGTTGGTGAAGTATTGTTGTTTCTTGGTTATTACTATTTTCCCAATTAAGTGTTTAAAATTAGGGGTGAAATTAGTCCCAAGGGAAAATTTTTTTTCTTGCAATCGTTTGTTGGGTATTTTATGTTATTAGCATTTTCCAATATAGGCCTGAAGTTTCCCTCCTCCAGGTTAAAATTTTTTATTGTTGACTATTTTTTGTCGTTTGTTGGTAATTTTCCTACAAAATTAAAATTTTTTATTTTTAAAATATAAAATTCGAACAATAAAAAAAATTCGCCAACAAACACCAACAGAAATTAAGAAAGTTTAGAAATTCTAATGTGGGGAGACCAAATTTTGAAAATTTGGAAAACCAACAAACGATAAAAAGTAGGCAATCATCAAACGGTTGCAACAAAAAATTAAGTTTTAAACTTGGGTTTAATTAAATAAATTGATTGCGAAAATAGTAAAACATAAAATACACCTACGCACCGCATATAATTAAAAACATCGAATGCGTTTCAATACCTAAACTCCCTTCATCAGTGGTCGATCGCTGTTACATACAGGGATAATACTAATAACCAATAAACGACAAAAACAGCCAACAGATTGCAAAAAAAAATTTAAGCTTCGGGGCTAAGTTCACGCCGGTGGACAGAATCGTGTGGTAGTTGAAAGTTACACAAAAATAAGGCAAATACCAACAAAATAAGGAATTACATCAAAGAGATGCCTAGTGTTTTTTTATGAGTTGTTAGATATGCAAACAATGAAGTATTAAAATTTTAAATATTTTATCGTTATTTAACACCTTATTTTTTTAGTATCTTACGGCTCATAAGCACAGACGATTATAATTATCTATTATTCATGCTAAAGAGTTACGCAATCAAATAAATTCTATTAGTTCTAAAATTACACAATTATTCAAAAATAATTGAAATTAAAATTAAAATAATTAAAGAATTACATAAAAAACGCATTTTATACTTGAATTTTGGTTCTAAATTTCTACTAATTATCTATTATTAATGCTAAAGAGTTACGCGAGAACCTACGGGCCCTTGATTGAGACATCATTCGGTATTTACCAAAGCCGATGAAGAGCTTCTTGTGAAGCAAGTTGTCATACTTTCTAAAGTTTTTTATGGGATCTCACCCGATGAAATTAAACTTAAAAATAACATAAAATAGTCCATTTTCGGAAAATAACTAATCAGCTGGTAAAGGATGGCTAAACGGATTTCTTAGTAGAAATCAAAACATTAGTCTGAGAAAACCGGAACCAGCCAACATTAACAGAATCTCTGCATTTAATAGAGGTGAAGTGTCACGACGGTTCATAAACCAGTGAAAATATATGCAGAAAAAGGGCAAAAAAGAGTAGGGTTTATAATCAGTGCCGAAAGAGGACAAACAACAACTATAATTTGTGCCATAAGTGCTTAAGGCATTTATGTTCCTTCTACATTTATTTATGCGTGTAAAAGGTTGAACGCCCAACTGAAGAGAAATGGTCCACCTAGTGCACTCTATTGCTGTTCTGACAATGTGTGGATAAATGAAAATGTGTTCATGCAATCGCTTGATCATTTTCAAAAATACGTCAAATCAACCAAAGAAGATCCTGTGTTGCTGCTGGTAGATAACTATGCTACTCACTCCTTACATAAAGTGTAGGCCTGTAGCCTACACTTTCTGTAAGGAAAATGGAATTATTATCGTAACCATACCGCCACACACATCACACCGCCTGCAACCATTAGATATTTCCTTTAGTTTTCATTAAAAACAGCATTAAATACAGAGTGTTCTAGCTATTTGAAGAGTCATGTCGGGGAAAGGATAACTACCAATGAAATAGCCGAGATATTTAATAAAGCGTACGGTCAAGTGGCTACATCTGAAAAGGCAATTGAAGACTTCCAAGAAACTGGAATATTCCCCTTGAATCCCGACCGTTTCACAGATGAAGGTTTTGCTTTTGATGACACCTTTACTCCAGCACAGGCAGCTGACGAAACTTGTGAGTCCAATATTAATGAAGCTGAAAATGCAGCAATACAGAAACTGAACAAGAGCAATGACGAAGGTGGAGAAAATATTCAGGAACCATCTAGAGTTCCATTTTCTGATGTGATTACCTAGTCTATCAGGAATACAGGCAGCAAGGATAAAACAACAAACCAGTAGGAAACAACATTCCGAGATATTCACATCTACTCCTATGAAGTCAATTTTAGACGAGAAAGAAGAAAAAAAAACAACTTCAACTGCAGAAGAAGAAGATGAAAAACGATGCAAAAAATAAAGGAATGAAACACAAATTTGTAGGGGATGATGCACATCGAGCAGGAACATCCAACACTACTGAAACAAGAGTAAACCAGAAAAGAATCTGCAAGAAGGCGCTGGTGGTGACATAAGAGCACGATTCCGAAAATGAGGATGTCAGCGATTCAAGTGAAAAAGAAGTGAAGGAAGACATATGCATAATATGCAGTGATATTGGAAAGTACCGGGAGCTGTGGCGGCAATGCTGTGTGTGTAGTCAGTGGGCTCACGATGCATGTGCCGATACTGAACGCGGAATCTTTGTATGTGATTTCTGCTCTTAAAAAAAGATTTACAAAGTCGCGGGCAACGGCGGCCCCGGTCGCCATTACCCCATCGTGTTGGGTAATGGCGGCCACTATGTAGTTTTTTTTAACAATTTGTAACTTTTGTATTTTTTAAAATAAGTTTTTTTGTAATATACGTTTCCTTGGATCAGCTTTCATTTACCCGACTTCCGTCTATTCTATGTGAACAATAACATTGACAAAACAGCTTAGGGGATCGGCATTCCCTACCTTTACCTTACGCAGTTCTGTACTTGTGTGGTTGCTAAGAAAATAAATAAAAAATTTAATTTACCGCGACGTAAATAAAAATTACCTCTTCCTAAAGTTTCTTTCAGTCAGATTCAAAACATTATTTAAATAAGAGCATTTAAAATAATTTATGCAAGAATTACATCAAAACAAGTGGTAAATTCCGTTCTACTCCAAAATACTTACAGAGTCTGCTATATTTAAAGGTGGGATGTAACGCCCAACAGGAAATGCGAGTCCATAACCTCCGTAAATTCCCCAATTGAATATTGACATCACCAATGCACGTTTCTTCTCAGGGAAAATATCTGTTAAGATTCCAGTCGCCAAAGGATTACAGCCTGACTCACTAAAATTTAGAATATAGTTTTTGATTTTGATAATGCGTCTCGGACTTACCCTGCTGCCATTATCATACGTAAGACAACTAAGTGCCAAAATTCTTTGACAAGACCACACAAAATAATTGCGATTGCAAAAATAACTGTGCAAATTGTCAACATGCGCACCCTATTGAATTTGTCGGCCGCAAATCCGAGGAAGACGCCCATTATTGTAAAAACAGCCATAAAGCTGGGCCCAGCAAGAATTTGATAATCAATGCCTAGGCCGTTGTAATTCCATTCGCAGTATGGCGTTCCATTTAGGTTAAATGATAAACAACTAAAATTAGGGTATTTATATGCGTTTTGTTAAAAAAAATTTCAATAAAGTATCAAGCATCAAGGTGATGTGAAAAAAATTGACGCTTCTTAATTTGCATCTCAAGGTGATTCATGTTCTTTTTGTTCTTGTATATCCAAGGATTTTTTATGTTAAAAAATACTTACGTTTCGGAATTATTCGCTGTGTGACAAAGATTTGGTAGTTCTGATAAATGGTAATCGGTATTATTTAATTGACATGCAACATCTCCGTAATGTAAGTCAATAGCTATAGCCTTCGATGTTACACCAATAAGGTAATGGCCCAATTCGCCTAAAACGTAGCCAATCGAAACTATTGCCAAGACGTAAGGTTGATAGAGAAAGCCGAGCTTTTCGGAAATATGTGTCATTTTTCTGTAACAAATAGAAAAAGGTGGATTGTTTAAACTTTCTTAACCCAATGCCAAGGTCTCGCATAATGCTTAGAAGTTACCTTGAAAGAGTTCCAGTTTATTAGACACGATTGTTTTAATTAAATATTTCTGTATAGAAAACCTTGAATACAAATACTTCAATTAATGCATTGTCATCGTTTTGAAAGATGATTAAATGAGAGGGGTGACTTAACAATGAGGGGAAGTATTGAAAAAAATGAGACAATAGCGTTGCAAGTTTTTCTTGAATTGCTGTGTCACGACTTCCGGATTTTGAATGGTAATCGTGCTAATTAATTAATCATATTCCATTGATTGATACATAAATATCAAATCAATAAGTTTTCCAATGTCATCATTTGGAAGTTGGTATTGATCTAATTTTAAACAAAGATTTGAAAAGACAACACTAACGATCTCTAAAATGATAACGCAATAATTCAAATCAACTCTACAAATATATGCGTAGGGGTGCAGCTGTTGATGTAAAATACGTTAAAGCACGTTACCGATTCACATATGCTTTTTTAATTTGTTATTGATTTTAACCCTACTTTTTCTACGGCTAAACTTTAAATACTTACGTTTTAATTGAATGAAAAATAAAAATCCAAAATAATAAAATCACAAAACTAACACATATAACAATGCACCGAGCCCTTGTAGTTTTACTGTCTTGGTTCGCTTAACCGTGACAGCGTAACAAGCTGGACTGTCTTGAATAAGAAGTTGACCCTTCTATAATAATATCCACCTTCCATTCTTTGTGTGTGCTAAAACATATTAGAAGAAACTCGTTTTACTTAATTAAATTTTATCTCACTTTCATTAGCATTAATTAGTGAAGGTGGAAAAGAGATGGTTCATTCATTCATTAAAAAAAAAAAATTGTATTGGGAATTTCCTGTTATCTGTCAATTGGATTTTAGGAAAGTTAAAAGTTTATCAAAATTTCCCCAATTAACATGTTATTATCGGAAGATATAAAGGAAGTTGTGTTTATTGTTGTTACGAATGTTTTTCGGTATTGATAAGAGTGCTAATTAAGTGTCGTCACGTGATATTCGGAACAATAGTCATAGCGTACAAACTAATTGAGGTTTTTTCTTTTAACCACAGTATGACAAGGTGACATCAGCATATTTCTTGCTTTTGTGGAATTTAGAATAAAAATTGAGTAATTTTATAATTACTTCAAGAAAGATTCCATGTTGTGTAGAAATATTTAAATTTATTCAAAATAACTTTAAAAATTTCGGCTGTTGCAATTGCAACAATGTTTCCCCTATTGATAAATTGTAAATTGTACGGATAAAATATCTGATGTGGAACACCACACAACCTTCCAACCTGCAAAATGGAAATTAAAAGAAATGAAATAATTTTAATACATTTTTGTTAGGATAACAATGCGACATCTTTTTTTGCACGATTGAGCTTTTTCGTTTAGTTACCATATCCGTTTCCAAGACAGTAGGATATGTTTTCTGCTTGCGAGGCCCAACTCGTCGGTAAGTATTTTACTTACCAACGTAAAATTATAAATACCTACTATATTTCACAACAATAAGAACAAAAAATTTGGACATTTCTATTTAAAACGTCACTTTTGACTTTTCATTTATTTAGTAGAAATTAAATAATTTCAATTGAGGGGTCCAATGCAAGAACCAGCCAAGTCCATTCTTTTGAAATATTCAGGAAAGCAAAATATATTTTAATTTGCAAAACCTTAAACTTTGGGTATCGCTACTTTTTTATTGTGTTTATTTCGTAGCAACTACCCTTATACACTAATTTAAAAAAATATATGTGAATTTTGGAATTGGCAAATAAACAAAAAAAAAAAATGGACTTGACCGATTTTTCCGCAGTATTTTGATTTTTTTTTATAATAATAAGAACAACAGGATAAAGATACACAACGTTTATTTATAAACACAACATAAAAGATACATCGGTAAAGATCTAAATCTAGAATATATTTTTATTCATTCATCACTGCTGTATTCAGACAATGACGTGTCCTTGTCAGGTGCAGCATGACATTTTTCTATGTCATTATAAAACCATTGGTCACATAGAGGGACATAGTTTTTTGCCAGTGAAATGACGTGTTCGAACTTGTTTTTTTAAGTAGCCTTCTACCCAAAAATAACTTGTGCGTTTCATTAGGTAAAGAAATAGGCTCTAGATTTTTTTTATTCTGAATATCGAATGAAATAAACAGAGGCATACCTACGGATTCACTACATTGAACTAATGTGCCTGAATTATTTTTCTCGTAGCGTAAAATTCTGTATTTAGATATTGTAAATTTATTACTTTTCCTTGATAGATTTTTTAAGAAAAATCGCTATAGATGATCTTTGAAAAATATCTTGCGTTACTGGTATTACTTCAAATCGTTTACTTGAACCGTTGAACGAAGAATAATATTGATATAGTTCCGTGGTAAAAATATTTTTTCGTGCTTTCGTTTTTCCACTTCTATTAATCCAAAGCTACGGTCGCAAGGCAAAAAACTATGCCCAGGTTCTGGGTACCTATGGCATCTTATTTTATACTTATTAGTTCTATGAGGCTAAAAAAACTGAACTAAGGTATAGTTTTTATTTTGAGATGCACAGTTATCAGAAAATATGTGAATCTCGGTGACTTCGGGCCTAAGATAGTTATTAAGAAAATGAAAAATTAAACTGGCTACTTCATTTTGACCTTTGGAACCCACGGTTTCATCATACACATAGAAATAACTTTTTTTGTTGCTGCCAACATGTATACAAAAATTATACAACCAAAGCTGAATTTTATAAAAGACTTCTCCACTTGAGGAAACTGGCAGGGGTAAATTTTGTTGTTAATCGAAAGTTAACACCTCCATTTCAGGACGACTTTGCAATAAGTTTTAGCTTTTAAATCGGTATAGAAAATGTCAGATTTCTTTATATGTATCGACTTTTCTGTCTTCAAAACCTTTTTTTCTGTCTCAAAATTAGCAGCATTTATTTTATTTATTAATTTATCACATTTTGCACATGTATCTGACTTGGGCTTTTCAAAATGTATCTTAAAGTTTTCATTAAAATATTTCCTAAGATATTCATATTTGACAACGGGATTAATCGGCAGATTTTGAAGCATTAAAGCATGCTGGTCTGGTTCATATTTTTCTAAATAAAGCTCATGAATGTTTGAAATACTTAATAAAGGTGACAGATAGTATCGATATAAGTTATCTCTCCTACTGTAATGTGACTTATACCTCGGAAAACTAAAAATATGCTCACGTATTTTAGCACCAGTACCTTCAGGTAACTTGTTTACTCTAGTTTGATGCTTTCCTCTTCTATCCGTCGGAGGTGTTACATTTTGATTACTTAAGTGTTGTTGCAAGCGCTCAAGCCTACTTTTAGTGATCCCATGTAAGCTTAAAAAGGCTTTCTTACAAATTGTCTTTTCATTCCCATTATGGCGAACCTGTAATATAAATTTGATTTTAGTGCACTATTGATTCAATGTGATTAATAAAAAAAAATCTTACCACATAAGAAAAACTGTTCATTTTTTCGTCGTGCCCATTTCCTGAGCGAGGTCTTTTACGTCCTACTGATCTTCTTTTGATAAGTCCGTATAAATAAGCATCTTGTAAATCCTTGGAGGAAACAGCATAAAATTTTATAAATATTTCATTACATCCTTCTTCGCCAATTATATCGCAGCACTTATATTTGCAGTTGCAATTTTCACCAATTTTTTTTTCTGGTACTAATAATTCAGCTGAATTTGTATACGACTTTCCTTTACTTCTTTTCGCCATCCGTAGTTTCTGTTTCATAAAGATTGGCGTTGTAACCGTTTTTTATCCACTTGTGGTATTGCACGAGATGTTCCAGGCTGGTTTTCATCATAATTTTCATTTCCTTTAAACGTATCGTTATCTGAAGAACTTTCAGACAAATCAGTTTTGACGTTAGATTTACGATTTCCAGCATTTTCTGGAATATAGTCTTCATCGTTATCTGTGTGTGTTCCACTAAAGGGACCATGAAACGACAACTCACTATCAGACGTTACGATACACTTTTTATACCCGATTTGACTATAAAAACAGTTCTTTAATCTTAAAATTGACAATTGAAACGTACGTGTAGCAAAGTAAATAGTAACTAATGCGACACTGCAAGAACAGGTCAAGTCCTGGACATGGCTTGTTTTTGCGCAGTACCTATATGCCGGCAACCACCAATACGTCTACATCTTTGTTATTTTTAAAGATAAAAGTCCGGTTCTTGCACAGGATGAAAGAGAAATTTGTACTTTACAAAAATACATCATAATGTAACTTTACACCAAAAGTGGACTTGGCCGGTTCTTGCATTGG